>VXAL01012859.1:294484-331519 GCA_013399475.1 Chauna torquata | reverse complement strand
CGTCCCCGCTGCGAGACGCCGGGAACGCGGGGATACCCGCGGCCGGGCCCGGAGCTGCCGGGCGGGCTCCCGGCCGGGGCACCCTGCGGGCACTGCGGCCCCCCTGAGCCGGCGCTAAAACCGGGTAAAACCGATGGTAAGCGTCGAGCTGCTTCCCGGCTGTGGGCGTGAGTGTCGTTAACTGCAGGAGGCTGGGGCTGAACGCTTACTGCGTGGACGGGGAGAAGGTTAAAGCAGCCCCGTGCTCTAACGCCAGGCACGCAAGCTTCCTAGTCCCTGTGCAGATGTTTTTGGAAGGGACCGGTGCGGTCCGGTTGCTGGGCAGTGTTCGCTCCGTTTCCTCGCAGCAGTCTGGCACCGTGAAGGCTCGCTGCTCGAGGTTCTTGCCCAAGACGGCTTACGCATGCCAAGTTCGCATGTCTCGTTATCTTAAGGGGTTCGAAATACCTTAAAGATAGGAAGACTTCTGCATTTGTACGGTTTGCACATGAAGTGTACAAAGTGTGCATGCAGCATGCTGACTTTCTACTTTAGTACTGGGAGCTGTGACCTTCTGTGGTCGCACAGCTGCGTGTGTGATGCTGGACGCTGGGGAGACTAGGCTTCAAGGTTCAACACTGGTAGTGCTGCTCTGTTTCATTGTAATTAGTGTAATTTAGATCCATATAAATCAGCGTGATGAGCTTGTCCTCAGTGTCGTTTATCCCTGCGTAGTCTCTTATGTCTTATATGCGGGACCATAAAAACGCTGAGTATCTCGGGACAATAATAGATAAACGTGGATGCAGTCAGGGAGGTGTGATCTTGAGGTGCATCGGTCCTGCAGGAAGTAGAGTCTAAGGGTGACTCCTGAGTCACTGAAAACAAAACTAGCTCAAGTGACAGTTCTTATTCCCTCCCTGTTCGGGGAGTGGTGACCCAATTTGATCGCGCTGATTGCATGCTTCCATCCTTACCAAAATTGCTAGTTCCTTTCTAACTTTGAATCTCCAACTTCTTAATTTTTAATATTGCTTTTTGGTTGGCATCTTCCTTGCTGCTGCACTCTTCGGCAACGTGAGGATCTTGTGAGTGGTTTACTTGCGCTGCTTCTAAAAATAACATTAGTGCCATGGTGATTTTCTGCAGCGTGCGCTTTGGTAATGAAATCTGATTACACACTATAAATCACCTGTGCATGCCCTGTGAAATGCTGACCTGCTGCCACCCATGGGTGCTGAATCCTTTAGCTCTGGCAGAAGGCTCTCCTCCACTAGAACGTTCTGTGCTTATGCCTGTGTGCCTGTCTCGGTTTGCATTCCCTTCTCTTCCTGGGCATGTTATTCAATCCAGCCGGACGTTTTCCAGGCTGGGAGGATGCACTATGAAACAAAATGCTTTTTTACTTTCCGGCAGAGAGTTTCTTTGCTTGCCACGCTGCAGGAACAGCAGAGAGGAAATGTTCTGCAGGGACTGGAATGGCTCTGTCCGAGGGAAGCACTGTCTGGATGCCTGTGCTGCTGCCGAAGCCCTCATCCGTCGAAGCCCTCGTCCGTCGGGATTGTTCCTCAGCCCTTTGTTTCCTCTGCTTACTCTTCTGCTGTGCGGGAAGCGGCTGGTCAGATAAAAGTACTTGTGGAGCACTGGTAGTATTGCAAAGCATCCACTTCAGCAGCGTAAAAATTAGCATTTGTTAAGAACAACGATGCGGGGCTCAAAACTCTTTAAGTTCCAGTTAGACGTGTGAGAACAGTCCTTGGAGAGCTGGCTGGAAAACTTCCGCCTTGTGTCATTTTTAGGAAAAAATGAATAAACTTCCTTTTTCCCAGGGAGTTCTATTAATAAGTCATTCTTTTTTCTTCTCCATCCTTAGCTAATAATGACGTTTTGACACGTGGGGTAACTAATGTGAAGTCACATTCAGGAAAAGTGTGTAAGGGTCAAGATGAAAACCTCTGATATATCAGACGTGGTGTTTGGAGACCAATTTAAGCATAAATCACATGGATTGCTTGTGATTAGTAAATTACTTAGTGGCTCAGGTACCTTTTATTTTTCCTTCCATGGAACAGTACATTTGATATGGGAGTTACCTTCCAGTGCTTGAGAAACAGATGGAGAAAATATGAGGCTTGTAATGCCAGGTTATCGCCAGTCTTAGCTGTGAGTTACTAATCTCTTTGCGTCAGTAGGCTGTAAGTCCTTGTGGTAACAATAATCGTTTTGGGCTGCAACTTGAATAGAAAATGGGCAATGTTTTGTCTCCTTCAGCACTCGAGAATTGTTACGAAGATAAAACCCTCTGTGGCATTCTTAGAAAATTGCTGCCTGTTGTTCTAGGGGTGGCCTTCAGTGGCGGGGGAGAGAAGGTTGTACACAGATGTCCTCAGAGGTGGAATTTGCTTATGTAAACAATGTATTTTTTTTAAACCCATGCTGTTATCTTTAAACCATTTGGCAAATACAGTATGCCAAATCAGTGAGCCTTCTAAAGAAACACTTGTTTGCACTGGTTAGCGTGAAGCAATTCACATACTTCACTTTGCTTGAGCAGTAAAGTGATAACCATGTGAAAAATATTTTAAAGGCTTTCTTGTTCTTCTGTGTAAAGGGGCATTTTGCTGCTAAATTACGTCTACCTCTGGAATAGTTAATCTCTTTTTACCACTACTTTCTAACTTCCCTCACGAAAGTACTTCTGTAGATTTATAGAACTGAAAATATGCACTTAATGGAAATAAGGGTAGCTGAACCAGAACTGTTTTCTGCTTTGTATCTGGAGATGTTGTATTGCTAAAAGGATGTATAATGATAGTATCTGTTTGCTAATGTGCTTGTTTTCCTACTGATCCTGATTAACCGCAGGGCTGGGGTGCTATCTAAAACTTCCTCTCTGCTGCTGAAGGGCCGGCAGTTTTGCACCGGTGCAGTTCCTCGCAGCCGCCTGGAGACAGACCCGAGTGGTGAACTGCGTCTGCAGCAGCCTCTTCTGTGGTGGTGCTGGGCCTCTTCTGGTGGACTCATTCCCTCCGCTTTACGAAACAGAGCAAACATAACCCTTGTCTCTGGGCAGCTGTAGCTGTCTGTGTACCTTTGCTGTAGCTACGAAGTCCTCCTTGACCTCGTGATGCTTTCTTCTCCTGAAGTCATGTGTGTGACTGCCTGTTGGTGCCTCGGTGCCAGCTTCCCCATAGGAAACTACCTCAGCTCTCGTTCTGCCCAGATCTTTGTGGTGGCTTTCACCACCTTGTTCTTTGCCTGGTATCTCCTCTTTGATCTCCAAGTGCTGTCCAAACTCCCATGCAAGTTCTGTTTTCACGTGTACTGAAGAAGCGTGACTGCCCTGCTGCAGGACTCTGCAGGGCTTGGTTTGCTTCAGGCTTCTCTGAACAGCTTTGCTTTTCAAGGATGGCTCTTGGACTCTTCCAGCTGTCAGGGAACGCTGTATCCCAGCTGCTTTCTGTGACAGTTGATCAGTTAGCTCTGGCACGAGTTGATGCCCTGCTGGATGGACTGAGAAATACTTTGTATTATAGCAACTGCAATTTTGAAAAGATATAATCTTATTTCTGATCGATACTTTATCACCTGTCATGCCTTTGCTTTATTCTTCCTTTTAGACTCCTTATTTCTGCAACTATTTTGCTCTCCAAGATTTCTGACTACTCTGTATTGTACTATGCATAAGGTACTAAAATTCTCAGCAGCTGTAACAAGCAGTGGAAACGAGGACTCTTCTCTGTGCAGCGCTTTCACTTGTTTCCCACTGGCAGTCATCTGGAAACCTGAGTTTTTATTGTGCCACAGGAGTCTGTTCGTGATGATAAAAAAAAAAAAAGAGCAAAACTCGAATACTATTCTATAATCTAGACTACAATATCTCTCCAAAGCTATATACATTTAAATACAACATCTTAATGGTTTGTGCGCCTTGAATCCTGCTTGGGCAGTTGTGAAGCTTGTAGCTAGGCCTCTGTAATTCATCGTTAAGGGTTGAGCAACGCAAGGTCGCAATCAAACAAATGAAGCAGTGTTATAGTTTGATATTCCAGTTGATAGCCTTCCTGCTGCTGAAAGGTATTTGCCAACGGCTTCTCAACCACCCATCTCCTGGCTAATAATCCCAGAGGACTAATTCAGATACCCTGAACCAGTCTGAAAGCAGTTTCACCCCGTGTTAATAACATGTTAAATAACTCCAGACACTTGTGGATAACGTGCATTAAAATGGCAAGCAAGCAAGATGGTGTTTGCTGGGGCCGTAGGGAGCGGAGGCCTGTTGCTCCTTGCGAGTTACGAAACGTGTGGCTTGGCGAGGGCCTTGTTCTCCTGCACTTAGGAAACACGGTGCAAGCGTAGAACTGTAGGTCAATGATTTTGCTGTAGATAAAGCCTTTAAATCTGCGGTAAGTGGATGAGTTGGTGTGAATTCACCGATTCAGGTCTACTAAAGACACACGCAAACTCTTCGTAATCCATCAGACGAGTCCTTGACAGCCACCGCAGAGCCTGGGAGGAGAAGTGCGGGACTGGCTTGGCGCGAGGAGGCTTCCTGGCGCGGCGGCCTCGCAGAGCGAGCCCGCGGCTGAGGAGGGGGTGCCCTGTGCCGGGGCGGCCGCCTTCGGCACGGTCCCGGCCTCGCGGGGCAGGCGGGAGGAGAGGTGCCTGAGAGCGGCTTGCACGGCGGCGAGGAGCCTCTGCTCGGGCACCTTCGTGCGATTAACGTACGGAACGGGCAGCGCGTGTCCGCGCTCACAGGGATGGATTGGAAGTGAGTTTTTAGGTGCAAATATATGCAAGAGGAGCTCGCTCTTGCCTAATCCACCGTTGTTCGTTTATACGCAGGTAAACTCGTCTGAGCGTTGCTTTACGGTTGTGTACCTGCGGGACCAGGTGTGTAGCTCCTGAGATGCCATCGGGGAGTGTTCTTCCAGGATGGCTTTTTGCCCTACCTTGCGGCAAGCTGCAGGAGCCTGGTGGCTCGCGGGTTTATTAGCCGAGACCTTTATCGTAGTTACAGGGCGATAAGGGACGAAGGATCGCGGCTGGCCCCCGTGACGCCCGGCCGCGACTTCGATGTGAGTGTATCAGTTTTAAACACCGATGTCCTGCAGCGAGCCACGGCCCTGCGGAAGCGCGTCCTGCGTGTCACCGCGTGGGATGCTGCACGCTCCGAAACCTGTAGCGGGGTGAATGCCTGCAGGGTCCCCCAGCCCGAGTGAAATGCAACGCTGACACTGACGCGGAGCAGCTGCCTCCCTGTGCAGGGCGTGCAGTGGGGCTTTGGCCTTTCGGCGTGTGCTCCTGTGGGGTGAGATTTAATTACCGGGGCTGGATTCCTTGGGAAGCGGTGTGAAATGTCTCCTCATCCTGATCTGGACTGTTAGTCAGCTTGGGGAGGGGAATAAATGAAATTACTGAGATAAGAGCAGGTTTAAAACAAAAAAAAAAAAAACAAAAAAACCCCCACAAAACCTGAACTTCGGTATGCTTGTTGGTAGTTTTATTTTTTTAAAAGAAACAGTCAATGACAAATCTGGCTGAATCCTGAGCAGAATCCTTAAATGGTTGACCCTGAGTTAATAAAATGACATCAGAACTGTCACAAGGACTTGGTCTCCTGTTTGCCAGCCCTACGAAGCGGGGAATGCTGCAGTTCCGTGCCTATTCTGTAACACGGATGGTGCTGGGAGGAGGAGACTCGGGAGGGATTTTTGCTACAAGTAGGTCTGAAAGAAAAATGGTAAATGAGTCTTTGTTCTTGTTCACGTCCTATGGCTATATTAGTCCCTCTGAATGTGGGACATGAGCGCACTTTAATGATGCCCCAGCCTTCGTCTCGAGTGACGAAGAGTAGCTGTAGCGTTGCTGTGGAAGGGCAGTGGAGATGCGTGACTCCTAAGTTACGCGTAGCGAGCTGCAGGGGCTTCCTGGCAGCTGAAGTGGCTTAGAGTGGAGAATTCTGCTATAAGAGAAATTGCTGAAATTGTTCGGTCGTGAGTTGCCTGGAAAGGCAAGGCTGTTTGGTATGCGAGCCTACACTGTTCAGCCGGCGGAGAACCAGGACGGTGTGAGCTTGGGCCGGGGCTGCGGGGGGATCATGTCTCAACTGCTGCTTCCCTGTTAGCGCTTAGGTACGTGGCATGTGCCCGTTCAGCGAAGGTGACTTTTTCTGATTTCTGAGTATTAGGGGTGCCCTTTCTCTTGGTCAGTCCCCGGTCCTTCATGTGACGGGACGTGGCCGCGGTGGAACCCTGTGTTCTCCCGGGCCAGCTACCGGTGTCTGTTTGGCACCGGTCCTCGATCGCCCAGTGCATCAGCTGGGATAGCTCATCCCTTGTGCCAGGGTTCCTGTGAAGAGGTGGCCTGGGTTTCACTGCAGTGCTCACTGAGCTCTGCTGTGTCACCTCAGTCTGTTAATGTGGTTGAGTGTCACTAGACAGCTTGATTATTTAAGTAGCGGTGGCCAAGATGTTTAGATTTTTACAGCATGCTGCCAGAAGTGCTGTGCAGGGTTTCCTTCCGCTCTCAGAAAAAGTGGAAACCACGTAAAGTTTAGTCTTTCAGAAATCACATTTGAAAAGGCGAGAGGTAAGTGTACCCCCCGGGGCAGCAGCACATCTCGGGCGTCCCACGTGCAGCAGCTGCTGCTCGGGGCGTCCCGGGAGCTCCGGCCTGGCTGAGTCACCGCGGGGTCACGCTGCGATCCGGAGACGGCGACCGCTGCGGCAGCTCTTCCTGCGCAGGAGGAGAGAGATCGTTGCTCCCCTTCCCTCTGCCCCCTTCCTTTTCACCCTCCCTCCCGCATTTTTTAAGTGTGAGCTAGTTGTCTGCTGATGAGGCTCGGGTACGGGCTGGAAAATGCTGCGTGCTTGCTCAGAAGTCTTCCAAAAGCCATCCTAAAGCAAGTAGTTTGAGACTGGATTTCCATCCGGTGCTAGCAGTGCCTGTCTGAGACCTCGGGTTTCAGATGTGGCAGGTACTGAGCCGTGGCTGCAGGATGGGGTCGAAGAGGACACGAAATACCTTGGGTTTGCCACTCAAAAAGCGACCTCCCTTTGCCAGCTTGCAGTATGAGGACAATACTGTTTTAATTAAGCGAAACACACAATTCTCTTGCTCTTTCCTTTCTCCTTTGTCTCCGTTTGGATAGATTGCGTGGCTTAATTGCCAGCTTCTCCTCTGGTTACCTCTGGCTCTCCACCTCGGTGGTGAAGGACTCCGGGGCCAGCTGCCCCCCGCACCTTCATTCGGCAGCGGCTGGTGTGCTGGCTGAGGGCCAGCCCTAAGGTCTGTGCCGGTGCTTTTCCCTCTTGACAATCTTGGGCTTGATTCATGGAAACAACTGTAGCTGAAGGGCTGACTGTCCTAAGCGGGGCTAGGCTGGGAAAGGTGTTTTGGTATGGCTTAGGTTCATGATTTCTAGAAAAAAAATGAATTTTTGTTCCTCATCAGTTCCCCTGTGTACCAGTTCAGGCTGGACTCGCTGTATTTGTTGCATCTTTTGTGCGTGAATGATTGCTTTCCTGGTGGGGGTGGTAGGGTAATGCTTCTGTACAAATTCCCTGTAGGAGAGCAGTTGCCTTGCCTCTAGCTATAATCATCTCGCCGTTACTAGCTTTATTGTTCTGACCTAATAAAATTCCTCACTTGGTAAAATAAGTGCTTTTCTTTTTTTTTTCTAAATATGATTAGAAAAGTCTGTGTTCTCAAGGAGCTGTGTGGATTAGTGCGGTAGCAGAATTCCTCTGAGGTTTTCTTCAGTGAGGACAAAGGCCGAGGAAGCGTTGCTGAGTTTCTGCTTTAATTGCACCCTAGGCAAGTAATTTCTTGCACAAATTACTATTTACTGTGCAGTCTCTGCATAAGCAAAGGAAGATGGGGTCCGTGCCGTGCAC
This sequence comes from Chauna torquata, assembly GCA_013399475.1. Classification (NCBI taxonomy): domain Eukaryota; kingdom Metazoa; phylum Chordata; class Aves; order Anseriformes; family Anhimidae; genus Chauna; species Chauna torquata. The sequence goes on along the minus strand of VXAL01012859.1, from coordinate 323,642 downwards.
GCGCCCCAAACACAAGCTAGTACAATGCAGAGAAACTAAGCAGTAGCGTCCGCTCACGTTGGCTGGTTTAACAGGTCCCTGTGCGTAGCAGCCCAGCACCGTGACCGCCGGGGACGAACCCAAAGTCCCACTCATGTGCTTTGCCTTCGGTCACTTTGGTATCTCTGAGCGCGGAGCCGTGTGCCTGCTGCGGGCCTTTCCGTGGGCACTCGCGCCCTTCTGGGCCCCGGCCGTGCGTGCAGCCGGCTCGGTCCCCCCGAGAGCTCCGTTTGTTGGCGTCAGCGAGGCCGCCGGAGAGCGGGAGCAAGGTGAACGCGGAGCTGGTGGGGGTGTACGAGATGAGCCCTTCTGGCGGCAGCGAGCTTCAGATCAGTTCGCTGCTTCTTGTGAAACTATAGCCCCAGGCTAGTAAAAGCTGCTTTTGATGGACCGTGCCCAGTTCAGAAAATCTGCTTTGTTCCTCCTGTGGCTCAGCAGCATTAAAACTTTAAAATATCACCTTAAAGGATCTGAGTCACAGTTTTTTTAGAAAGTAGTTTAACTTCTGTAGTTGTAGTTGTGATGACTGGCAACAGCGTGGGGTAATCGAGGCACGGCAAGCATCCCTTGTGTTCTTCTGCCCGTGCCTAACCCGGCTGTGCCGCTCCTGGGGTTCGGAAAGCACTTTCCCCGTGCCCACACCCCGGCGTTACTGCCTCGCAATTCTGTAACTCTTTTTTTGTTTTGCTATTTTGTGTGCGTCAAGTTTTAAAGTTAAAACTGTTCTGTACTGTATGTAGACCTTGTGATTAAACAGCATTTTTTTCTTATTAGGTAACTCTGAAGTGTATTTGCAGGAGAATTCTTTTTAATGTGAGGTCTTCTACATACTTGTCTCTTTTTCCATTACTCAGGTTGGTTAAAGGAATTCAGCAGTAACAAGTCCCCTAAAGTGTGATGCTTCATGTTCTTCCTCTCAAACTTATTTGCAAATGGGCTGCTTAAAACTTGTAGTTCTTCCAGTTTTCGGATTGTATTTTCATATCTAATACCTGTAAAACAGAAGTTTCCTACTGTCTGCCACCGTCAAAGGTTAAAAACTGGAAACAGGGGCTGAGCGCGTGCTGAGGAGCTCGCTGGGCCCCTGTGGGCCGGGAGCCTTGGTGACGGGAGCTGTGGTCTGTGCTGCTTGATCGTGTTAAAAAACCAAGCTCTGCTCTTACAGAGAAGTCGGACTGCTCTGGGAAGCGAGGCACGCAGTGCCCTCCTTCCGCAGGAGGAGGAGGGGGGCAAAAATCTGGGGCCGCAAAGTAACTAGTTAGTATTTTAAACGAGAAAAGGAGCCCCGGCTGCCTCCAGCCTGCCCGGTGCACGGGCGGCTCGCTGCTGCGCGGCGGGGCTGGCGCTTCCCGCGGTGCTCGCGGGTGCTGCGGTGCGGCCCCGCAGCCGAGGGAGATGTCCTGTGTTCTGCGACGTGCAGCGATGCACGCTTGTGCTGCCTCGGCTCTGTCCGCAGCTCAGCTGATCCTGCGCTCGGCCGTGTGCTTGAAGGCTCCTGCAGCAGAGCTCTGGCCTGTTGGATCGGCGGCGGCTGAACCACGGCGTGTTACACCCTGCGCAAGTAGCCATAAATGCTGTGCGAGCGTGTCGCTGCCTTGCGCTGCAAGCCGAACGGCAGAAGCATCATGCAACACCAAACAGCTATTGTAATGACGGATGAGACTATAATGGACTGGAGAGAGGGAGGGAGAGGGTGCAGCTAGAGGTTAATTCAGCCGCGACCGGGAAAAGCCGGCTTCTCTCCGGAGAACCATCTGCTGCTGGAACAAAGACCCGCTGCCGAGCCGAGGAGCGGGTACGTAAACGCTTCGGACAGCCCCGCGCTGGCGAGCTGCCTCGGGGCCGCGGCTCCCGCGCTCNGGGAGCGGCGATTGGCTGGGCGCTGCTGCAGTGGGGACGCAGCCCCGGCGCTCAGCCCCGCCGCTCGCCTCGCGTGCCGTCGGGATGAGCCGGGACGCGCCGGTTCCTTGGCAGCTCTGAGAAGCCTCTCAGAGGTTCGTTTTTAGCTTTCCTCCCAAGCGCAACATCTCGGCTTTTCTGTCCAAGCGTTCTCCAAAGCTCGGCGTCTTGGCTTCTCCGTGCCAGAGGTCTTGTGCTTTGTCTGTTGCCATCAGATTTGTGAGGCTCTTGTACAATGAACTGCTTGTCAGGCCAGGCACGACTGCAGTAGCAGCAGTTTCAAAAGGCAGGAAGCGTCCGCAGGAGCGGGCTGTAAAGAATCCGAGCCCATGGAGTCGCTGGGTTGAACCTCCCGCTGGCTGCCGTGCCGATTCCCGTCCTGGGGTGCTTGGTAGTGCAGTCACAGCATCCTTGGCAGCAGGCAGCTCCGAGCGCGCGGGCTTTCCCTGCCGGGGACGCTCGCTGGAGCAGCAATGCTGCAGACCCTTTGGCATTTTCTGTCTAGCTTCCTTCCCAGGGCCATATGCCAAGGTCCTGCAGATGAAAAAGAGGATGAGGCCAGAAACACCACCCCACTTCCAGGCCCCGGGGAGAAAGGGCCAAAGATGTTGGGGAAGCCACAGGACAGAGGGACTGACCCCACTGAAAGGAGACCAACTATCCTACTGGTGGTTGGACCCGCAGAGCATTTTCCAAAGGTAACGGGATATCCAGGGGCCTGAAGAGGGGTTGGCGCACAGGATAGCGGAGTGCGTGGTCTGCGGGGAGCAGGGGTGTTGCAGGGGGAGTGTGCAAATAGCTGCTGTGTGTGTGTGTGTGTGTTTGGTGGGGGGGAACACCAGCCGTGAGCGGGGTCCAACGTGTGTGCTTGCTAGGAGGGAAATGGGAGGGGGAGCAGGGGAATGACCGTGAAGAGAAGAGGCGATCTAACCTTTCAGACATTATGTTCAAAGGAAAAAACAAACAAAAAGTGCTCCTTAAGGGCAAGGGGGGAGCATGGGGGTCCGGAAAGTCCTCGCTGACTTGCAGGCAGCGTAGCTCAGAGGGCAGGGAATGATAGTGCAGGTTAGTGGTGGGTCCCACTCCAGCGCTGGAGACTGGCGAAGGACCCAGTGGGTCCTCAAATCTTCTGGAGTCAGTTTCTGGTAATTTGGCGATCCTCTGGAATTACAGAGAACTAGCGTATTTTGAGCAAGCGAGGGACTGAGTGTATTATTTGAATGGCACAGCCTGCAGACAGGAAAGGCTGTCCCTGGGGAACAGGTCGCATGAGGAAGAGACCAAAACCTGTGTGAGGATGGGAACTTCCCGGGGTGGGGGAGCGGGGGGACGTGGTGGGTGCACGTGATTGGCAGAGAATAAGTGGTGAGGCTTTGTCTGGGGGGAGGCGAACAAAAGCTGCTTAGTTTCATGCTGGACTCGTAGTACGATGCTGGCTGATGGCAATTCTAGTTTATTTTTGAGGGGCGAGGAACGCTGTCCATCTTTCCTGAGGTTGGTACAGTCAGCTCTGACTTCATGTGGTTTATTACCAAGGCTGTGACCTGGGATTATTGGAGGAGTCGGGCATAACCCCCTGCGAGGGCTGGCAGCGTGCAGTGATGCTAAAGGCAGGGCTGCAGCAGGGAGGTGGTGGATGACTTGCAGGATCCAGCTTGTTTGATAGGAAGTCAAGCTTGCTGCTGTAAAATTTGTCTCTAAAATGGGGAATAAACAGGTTCAAGTTGTAGAGGGGTTTAATATCTTCAGCTGATGTTTTGAATGGAAACAGGCAGGGTGGCATTTCACGTTTTGTGGAGCAGAAGCCACTCCCTGCCTGAATCAGACTAAAAAATCTGCAGGGACTTCTGCCTTCATCCCTGTCATCAGCAGTTAGCGCTGTGCATCTTCTCCAAAACCAGAAACGTGTGCGTTTTGAGAAGTGGACTTCTGTGCGCACAGGTTGAAGAAGGACAGAGGCTATGGCCTGAAGGAGGTTGTGATGAAAACCTTGGAGGAGTAGGGCTGCAAATCTCTGGTGTCTTCTGGGGGAACAATGGTCCTCCAGTCAGGGAGAGCCCATCTGCTCACACCTGCAAATGAAGCTTTCTCTGAAACGGGGAGGGAGCTGATACCAATCTCCTCTTGCCTGTATGACCCTGAGAAGCTTTGCTGTTATAGGAACCCTAAAATTGGCTAATGCAGAAATACCTAGAGGATAAGGATGTGATAAAATGGAGTTATTGCAGCTTAGGAAGTAACTGCCCATCTGCTAGGAGGCTGTGGCTGTGTAATTTTAGCCTGCCCTGATTGTCAAATAAAACTCGGAGTAAAGCTCTTCTGGTGAGGATTACGCAGATATGTTTCACCTTGCAGTTCAGACTGGCTAATATGCATCCGCGCATCGCGGCTCCGCTGATGGACAGTAACTTGTGAAGCTGCAGTCTTGTGCTTGATCATATATCTGCGCTCTAATTACCAATCTTAAGGAGAAGTGTTGCAAACAGGCTAGTACAGCCTTAGGGGTAGATCATAAATCACCGTGAACAACCAGTGTTATGTGACGCGTAAAGAAAATGTGGGGGACACATGGCTTTTGTTCTCTGCCACTGAACATCTGTGACCTTGGGGTAGGTCTCTTAACTGGTGCGCCACTTGGTTTTGTAGAAACGCCTGTGTCTGCTAAAAACGTACAAACTATCATGCCTGATACTTGGGTTACTGTAAGGAATTTGTGTATCCATAAACTTGACTGAAGGTGCTTCCTAGTCCTGGCTCTTCGATCCTCACCTTGCTGTTGGTGTTTCAGCTCAGCTCCTTGGCTGAAGGTAACGTTTTTGACATGAGGTTGTTTCTACAAATGTAGGAGAAGATACTGACTGTAAATATGATGTGTTGGCTCCGGGGTGTGTGTACACAGGAGAGGTACGCCCTGCCCCTGATGTCACCATCTGGACTTGTAACTTTGGATCTGTGTGTTGTCAGTGGAGCAGGTCACCTCTCCTGGAGTGGTTACCTTTATGTCAAATACCAGCGTAGCGTTGTCTGCCTTCCCCATCTCTCTCCCTCCCCTTGCACAGGCTTGGCTGACCGCTGCGCTTTACTCTGCTGGGGTCTCTTAAATGATTAACTCCCCTCCTTCATACACTTTACGCTCTTTGTTTGTGATTTGTGAGGACTTTCTGTACTGTACAATTAATTATAAGCTAGCTTCCAGAAATTAAAAACACCAAGTCAGCAGGACCTACTGAAAACTTCGAGCAATAGCAGTTCTCTCTCGGGCCCGTGGTGTACCTGCCCAGCAGGCTGCTTTGCCTCTGAAGGAGGATGTTAGTTATGTGGCTGTGACGCTCACTGGTACTTGATATTTTTAGAGACTTTTTTTTTAGCAAAGTAAATTCAAAATTAAACGGCATACTCTCCTGCTCCTTGTATGGCTGCATTCTCCCATCCTTTGGGAGGTACCTTCTGGAGCTGATGTAGTAAACTAGCGATGAAGCGGATGCCTAAAAGAGTACAAATGACTTGGAAAGGTTAAGGCAGGGTGTTGTAACTGGTGACTCGTGCAACTTTTAAGCAAGAGCCAAATCCTGTGAATAAACTGGAAAATGAATTTGCAGGTTCCTTGACAACAAGAAAAGCGAGCGTCCTGTAGAAGGAGCACAGACCCATCTGGTGCTCCCTTCGGTGGAGGAGGTGTCAGCGGGGCCAGCCACACATCCACCAGGTCCAGCTCTGGCTTTACTCGTAGAAGCGATGGCCAGCGGATGGCAGAAGTACTGGGGAGAGGAGTGACTTGAAAGGGCTGACTTGACGTGGAGCTCTCAGCCTTGGCTCGATGCGGGGGGACAACCGCTAGTGAGGGATGTGCAGCACGCAGCTCCCACGGCTGCACCCGCGCTGCGGGGGCCTGGGGAGCGGCACGGGCAGCGTGCTTGGACGTGGGCAGTGAACCCCTGCTAATTGTGTCCAAGCAGCACTGATCCCTGCGGCTTGGAGACCCATCTGGCTTTAGAGTACTTCCAGGTTTACTAGGATTTTTTTAGGTGAAATCTAAAAACTTGTTAATGCTTTTTTAAATTCCCTTCGTCATTACAACCAGAATTGCTGGTATAAGCTTAGTTCATAATCTGCCTCTCCTTCTTAGCTCGCTGTCCTGTAATTAATACCTTGCATAAATCAGCTTGCTTAACCTCATTACCTCTCTCCTTTCCTCTGACGTAGGTGGTAGGGCTTTCTTTCCCAAAATGTGCCGATTTTGCCTTTTGTTCTAGCTGCCAACTGGAGATGGAGTTTATTAGGAAAATCTGCATCATGTTGGCATAGCAACTGAGCTGCCACGCACCTAGAATAGTGATGCTTGGCAACTTGTGGGAAGGAGTACAGAGGATCTTAAGGGCTGGTGGTCAAATTCGAGTTATTTGCTCATTTAGTCCCTGAATCAGGGGCCGGGGGAGCTGCTTGCCTTGGTCTGGCTGCAGAAAGCTGTGCTTTTGGCTGTCCTGTGCGTAGCGTTACGGCGCTGCTGGCAGCGAGACGCGGCTGGGCGGGCGGGCTGGGGTGCGCCGCTGGCGTGCACGTAGTGAGCTGCTGCAGCTGATCCCTAAGAGGATCTGGGGTCCCTGAGAAGATCCTGTTTTCGTGCAGCGACGTCAGCAGGGAGCAGGTTAAGCCCGGTTAGGTAACGTGCAGCGGTGCCGTGGCAGGTGAGGTGCTGGGAGGGCGCAGGAAGCCCTTGTAGGTCGCGGCTCCCAGCAGCACCCCACTGCTGCGGGGTGCGAGCTATTAAGCTTTTTGGGGTGGGGGGGGAAAGAAGAGATAAGCCTTGAAATAAAACCCCGGATTAAATATTCCCAATTCGCATAACTGACGTGCAGCTCCACAAACAGCTTATTACAGATGTTGGCTCTTGTTCACATCTGAAGAACAAAATACCACGGTAAAGATGTAAAGGCCCCTTGTGCATTAAGATCTGATCTGAGGAGGAGAGTGCTTACTGGACTTTGCACTGGCCAGGCGATCTGTCTGAACACAGCAAACACATGAAAACGTTGCTGTGTCCGCAGTGGTAGGGAAAGCTGTTGGCTGGGCTGGCTTAAACCAGTTTAGCAGACGCGCTGTGTTACTTCCAGTGCAGACAGGCTGGTAGTGTTCTGGGAAGCTGCTTACTGGGTATGTGTGTTTGGATCTCCCGTGTACGATAGCTTCTCTTTGGCAAATATCAACTTTATGAAATAACTTTATTTTATAATTCGCGTTGGCAATCAGCAGTTCTGTACTGAGCAGAATTCTTAGCCTGCTGCGCTTCTTTGGTATTTTCACTGCAGGGCTAGGTGTTATCCTGAACATCTAACTGCAGCAAATGCTCCGAAGCCTGTAATTATATCTGCATTAAATGATGCATGTGCCACACTCCCTCTTCGGCGGGACTTGTTCTTGATGAAAGCTCAGGAAGTCCCTTACAAAGCGGTTAAATTGTGAATGGTAGAAACCGGAAAATGTTGCTCAGCCCAGGCCACTTTTCATTACAGAGCATAGCCGACTGCAATGTTTAATTGCAGCTGGGAGAGGAGGAAAAACAAGCAAGCTGTCGTGGCTGCTGTGTGGAGCTGTAGCCAGGCTGGAGGCAGCTGGCTCTGTTTGAAGCCTGCCCATGGTTTTTGTGGTTTTCAGGGCAAACCTGCTGCATGCACTTTATTGCTGCCGGTGTCAGTAACTCCTGGGAGCTGCCGAGGAGCTGCTGGGGTACAGGGGTTGCCTGCTCCTAGCGGGCTTTGGGGAAATCTCCCAGCCAAAGCTGCTCAGCTCTGGCACAGCAGAGTAACCGCTATAAAAGTGGGAATTCAAGGCTTTTGCTTAGGCTGGACATCCCAAATGTGGTGTGGAATCGACAAGTGGCTGGCACCCTGATCTTACTGTGTTTTAGAGGAAGAAAACTGGGAGGAAGAAAACAGTGGCAGCCCTGTTTTGTGGTGGGAGAGGTGGTGACCAAGACCGGTTCCCACTGTGCTGTGTGTGTAAATCCCTGGCGTGGCGAGAACAGGGTGGGAAAGGACCGATGGGGTGTAAGGAGCAGCAGGCGAGCGTCTCGGGTGTTGGCCGAAGCCTCCTGGGCGAGACGAGATGCCCGGTGAGCGTTAACCCGTGGTGAGTGGGAGTGATGCAAGGGCTCCGGGCGTACTGGGAGCGGGCATACTGGGAGCATAGCCTGGTGCCAGCCTCGTGGGAGGCTGCTGGCAGCCGCTCCGTTGGGGTGGGACGGGGCCGCTACCGCTTCCCTTTTAAGTAGAAGGGCAGGGCTTGAGCAGCCAATCCTGCCGGAGCCGGGGAGCTCATAGGCATGTGTCATGGGACACGCCGGCATTTCCTTCCCACTGCGTGCTGAAATTAGCTCAGGGGAGTCGCTCGGCTTCGCTTCCCTTCCCGGTCCGTCTGAGCAGGGTAACTGAGTCTCCGGCTCAGGAAGATGCTCTGCCTCTGTCTGTACGTGCCGGTGCTAGGGCAGTCGCAGGCAGAGTTCGAGTACTTCGAGTCGAAGGGGCTGCCGGCCGAACTCAAGTCCATCTTCCGCCTCAGCCTCTTCATCCCCTCCCAGGAGTTCTCCACCTACCGCCAGTGGAAGCAGGTACGGCCGCGGGGCAGCGGGTGGGAGCGGAGGCGGCGAGCCGTGGCGTGGTGGGGGCCGTGTGGTGCTCTGCGACAGCCCGGGCGGCTGCTCGGCGGGGAGAAGGTCATCAGGGCTCTGTCGCAGCTGGGTACAGCACGGCCACGTGTCTCGTGCTGCTCGGCAGGGATTGCTGAAGCAGCGTGGAGTGGGCTTTCTTCTCTTTGTTTCTTTTGGTTTAAAACTGACAGGAGTTCAGTGCCTCTAAGACTGCTTAAACCAGTTGGTCTGACGCAATTTAAATAGAGAAAGGTTTTTTTTGTTTGTTTTTTTTCCAAACTGTGGATTCCTCTGCTCAAATTAAAGGCTTCACATCCTCTTCCTCCTCCGTACGCCGCCTTGGCTGCCCTGTGACGGGAGGTGAGCAGCCCGGTGTCCGTAAGCCCTGCCAGCTGCAGCTGGGGTGAGCGGCCACGTGCCGCTGCCGGAGCGCTGCCCGCGCGGGGAGGTTGTGCAAGAGCATTTCCCTTCCCTGCGGAAGGCAGGCGCGGCGCGCGGAATCTGCCGAGCGCCCTGTTCGACTCCATCTCGCAGGCTGTGCTTTCAGCTTGCTGCTGGGGAGATTTTCGCGACCAGGCTGTCAAGAGCCCAGACAGCTGGCGGCTGAGCTGCAGAGCTGGGTAGGCTTTGCATACCTTCGTGCGGGGACACAAGTTGCGATGGAACAGGCTTTCAGATGCGTGGGGTCCCACGTGTGCCGCAGGGGCACGCGTTGAGAAAGGTGCCATAGAAACGTCAGCAGCGAGCACGGCTGCTGTGAGCAGGTCTGTCTGCCGAGATTTCATCCTTGCTGTTAAACCAAGGAGCTGCAGGCAGGTGCTTGTTCATATCTGTGGAGAAGATGCTGGGAGCTTGGCGTTCTCATCCTTCGCACGCGTGGAAGCAGTTACATGGCCTTTGCAGGTTACTGTTCGACAGGTGTGCAGCATTTTTCCTCTGCGATGGCGGAGGAGGAAGGCTAGCAGAGCAAGGCAGCTTTGATTGCGTGCAGCCTCCGATCACTCACTGCACATCCCTGCTGTTAGGGGAGGACCGAGAGGCCGGAGTGTTGCACAGTCACAGCTCTTGCAGTGCCTCTGAATTATTCGTGGCCTCCAGCTGGTCGGGGGTTACTGCGTAGAGGGAAGCCCTGATTCAGCTGCTGGAGGCCAATCTGCAGACATGTGAGAGGTGTTGGTCTATCTTTAGCCCACGAGCTGGATGTGGGGCTGTGTCTGAACTTTACAACAGTCATATGATAAATTGCAGGTTAAGAATACTGGGCACACCTCAAAGGTCAGTGCAGTTGGGACAGCACTTTCTTATTTAAGGCTCATAAAATGATTAGGAATAATCCTGATAGCATTAGGGCTGAAATGACAGGACGTGACAGGGCAAGAGGAAGATAGAATTTTAATTGTGAAGTATTTAGTACTGGAATCATTTAAAATAGCATTGAAATAAAAACTTAAGGCTAATGGAGGAGACCAGTGTCCATAGGCTGAGGAAATATCACCATAAGCTTAGGTTTATCTATTACCTTTGAAGCCTAAATATTGAACAAAATATCGGTGAACAGAGGGTTAGGCTAGAGTTTGATCTCGGTTCAGAGCTTCCTTAACAACCCACCTGCTGCTCACAGAAATGTTACAAGAATTACAACCAAAATATAGGTGATGAAGCGGTCTGAATCACACCTCATTTAGTGTTGCTCACTGCCTCATGTTGAAAAAGACTTCTAGGCTGTCAAAGGCAAGTGACTGAACAAGAAGGGAAATGGGAACTCCCAGAGCCGCATTCTTGCAGTCTGGAGATCACCTCTCCTGTCAACAAGTGGCCACGTGCCCTTAGATGGGACGGTTCATCTGCCGTTGCCCCATGCTGGAATGAGTTAATTCATCATTTACCTTGTCCTAGATGTCTGACACAATCTAATCTTCATTTTAGCTTTGTCCTACTAAGAACCTTTTCTTGTTCTATATGCGTCTCATGGAAACTCGTATAATTAAAGCACATAGCTCCAGGGTGCTTAAACCAGTTCATAGGGGTTTTTGTCTTTGGCTGTGTCTACCAGAGCTGGACAGGCTTTTTCTGGTTGGATTTGGTTCTTGCCAGAGGTAGCTTACTTCTCTAAGGATTGTATTAGGCATGAAATTCCTTCTCCTGTTCAGGCTTTTTTTATTACCTGAAATTTGGTGATTCATTTTTATGCAAATCTTGTTGGCTCGCCCTTAGTCCCTGTGGAGGCTCTTGAAGTATGTCATGTAAGGTGTTAATCAAGATGTAGGACTGAGATTAGGTACCTGATACTAGCAGAGTATCCCCAGTAAAAGCATGAGGCATTTCATTTGCATAACTAACTTTGGAAGACAGTTGCCTGGAATCAGGTGACTTTTCTACACTTCTGCTTTGGTCAAATTTCTTGAAAAAATTGTTATAATTCTGTCAGCTGCTTTCTGAGGGGGAAAAGCCAAAGTCATGTAGGAAATGACATGTTAATGTAGAAGAAGGTGCAGATCTGAATGAATGAACAAAAACTGACAGTTTTTGGTTGTCTTCTGAACAGAAAATTGTGAAGGCTGGAGACAAGGACCTGGATGGACAGCTGGACTTTGAGGAATTTGTTCACTATCTCCAAGATCATGAAAAGAAACTGAGACTGGTCTTCAAGAGTTTAGATAAGAAGAATGATGGTAAGCACTTTTCTCTTGCTTACAAATAGACTATTGCTTGCTTCAGCTTGTCATACAAATACTTGAGCTCAGTGTCTTATCTTTGCAGGCCGTATTGATGCCCAGGAGATTGTGCAGTCTCTTCGGGATCTGGGAGTCAAGATCTCTGAACAGCAGGCTGAGAAAATACTGAAGAGGTGAGGATTTGGCTGATTCTTCTGCCTTTCGGAACAAATCTTCAGCTTGAGAGAAGGAAGTGTAGGGACACAGAACCCATCTCCTCTTTCTACCCTGTACACACTTTCCAGAGACTTCAGCACCTCCCTTTTTGCCTATAACTTTTCATTTTGATTTTTTTCAATGAAATCACACTTTAAATGCTGTAATGCCTTATGGACAGTTACTGTTAGAATCTCTTATCTTGCTGGTCTGTTGTGGGGAAGGGCTTGCACCTGAGCTGATTTGTGTTCCTGTCTGACTGTCCTGCTGCCCTGAGCTTGCTGCTTTGGAGAGGGACTGTGCAGTTGTTCTTTGGAAATGCTGAGTGCGTTTTGCATGTGGCACTAACATGTTAACAACCACTTATTTGTGCTGTTTTTTCCTCTTTCTTTCCTCTGCAACCTTCCCTCTGTCTGTTTGCCTGTGTGTCAGAATAAGGACGGGACACTTCTGGGGTCCTGTCACCTAGTAAGTATTTTTTTCCCTTCAGTTGGGAAACTCGTTGGCCTAACTTTGGTAGGAGGGGGTGCAGCAACTCCTGTGGTTCAGTTAAAGGGGAAAGAGGGGAGAAGAAGGGAGACCACTTCTATTTCTCTGCAGTGTTTGGTGAAGAGATTTCCTAGCTTTGTCTTGTGTCTCTTTGGAAGTCTTTCAGCAGTTGCTTTGCACAGCTTTTTATGGCGTAGGCCTGAATAATCAAGGGGAAGGGGAGGAGGAATTTGTCACCCAGTGGGAGTCTGTACTTATCTAATGATAAATCTTTTTAGCATGGATAAAAATGGGACGATGACAATTGACTGGAATGAGTGGCGAGACTATCACCTGCTGCATCCAGTGGAGAACATTCCTGAAATCATCCTGTACTGGAAGCACTCCACGGTAGGAAATGGTTCCTTCACAACAGGTTTTGGTCTTTCCCCGGGTTCTCCGTCAAAGCCGTAACCCCCAGGAGCTGCTATCAGCAGTCTCTATCATTCTCTTCATGGTTCAATAGCTGCCTTGTAGCCCTAGAAGCCCAATCGTTTCCTGTCCTGTTCACTTATCTTGCCGCCCATCGCTGGCACTGCTTCTGGAGCCTCTGGCACAGGTGATAACAACTGTACATTCTGCAAGAAGATGAGTGTTATCACTTGGCTTGCACCTCTGAGAGCTCGTACCGGTGGCCAGCTCCTGCTAGTTCAGAACCTGTTAAGACTAGAAATTGAGTTGACAGGCAGCCGTCCTTCCTGGAGATATTTCAGTGTGTGTAAATAGCATGTAATGAGATTAAACTGGCTGTGAGCTGTGAAGGTTCCAGTGAGGCTCGGCTTTTTCCCTACGCAATTGCCCACAGTTGGTCATTTTGTTCCTTACCATGATCCACAGTACCTTAATGCAGGCAAATGTTCAGCAGTTCCCAGCTTCCCAGACAGAAGTCTTCTAAATGTAAGGTACCCTTTGTGACATGCTGTAGCACTGGCAGTCCCGGTGGTCAGACACAACAGTTAATGGCTACAGATAAGCTGCTGACTTGGAGTAAGCATACCCAATGCTTCAACACTTAGCGCTGATAAAGAGCAATAAAACTTTGGCAAGGTCGCTAGCTGGTGAAATGTTTCTCAACACCTTATGTTTTTGCAGATCTTCGATGTAGGAGAGAATTTGACTGTCCCTGATGAGTTCACAGTGGAAGAGAGGCAGACAGGGATGTGGTGGAGACATCTGGTTGCAGGAGGAGGTGCAGGTGCCGTGTCCAGAACCTGCACAGCTCCCTTGGACCGCTTGAAAGTGCTCATGCAGGTATGATGGAACAATTCCAGTTTGTTTGAATAGCCAGGCAGATTCCTTTAATGTTCTTGCCAAAGTGATGCCTAGGAGTTGATGATAATGTTCATTAATACAGTACAGCACTTTGGCCAGGATCAATCCTATTGCTCCTATATTGGCATTTTGGAAATCTTTTTGGGTTATTTGAATGATCAAAGTCATTACAGCAAGTTATTCTTCACTGCCTAGAAAAGACAGAAGCTTTCAGGAAGTAGGCATATGAAAACTGTCAATAGTTGGAGAGCTTTGTGGTTCAGAGCACTGGAAGACTTGGATTTTGGTGAAACAGGTTCAAGTCATGTTCCCATGGAGTTGAAGTGGTTGTGGTGATCAGCTGGCAGAGCTGGTATTCTGTGCAAGTACTGTGTGTTATAAAGGTGTTACAAAAACTTGATTTTTAGCTTGCTTTCTCACTGTACCTGCTCTTGAGCCAGCTGAGAAGTCTGTTCTGTATAGCTGGCCCTATGCTAGGTATGGGAGTTGCCTATTTGACTCTTCCCCTCATTCCAGAGGAAGGTATTGATTAGATTCATTAGCTAACATTGGACTTCTACAATAGAAAAGCAAGCTTCTCTTCTTTTTTATGAAGTTATCTGGAAGGGATTAAAGCCTTGGCAAATCTCTGGGTAAATAAAAAAGCGCCCTTTTGTCCCTGGATTACAGAAGAACGTAACACTGTCGTAATCAGGACTGGAGCTAATCCAAGCTCTCGCTCTCTCTCCCAGGTTCATGCCTCCCGCAGTAACAACATGTGCATCATTGGCGGTTTTACTCAAATGATTCGAGAGGGTGGACCAAGGTCACTGTGGCGGGGGAATGGCATCAATGTGTTGAAGATTGCACCGGAATCTGCCATTAAGTTCATGGCCTATGAGCAGGTGAGTAAAAAAGCAGGGAGGAGTCTGTGGAAGGACAAGCTGAAAAAAGAATGGCTGAGATAGTCAGTGAACCTCAATGCCTTTCCTTCTTGGCTTTTACAGATCAAGCGGTTCATTGGTACTGACCAGGAAATGCTGAGGATTCACGAGCGGCTGTTAGCTGGCTCTCTGGCTGGGGCCATTGCACAGAGCAGCATCTACCCGATGGAGGTGAGGCCAGGTGGTCGATAGTCCATGAAGGGTCATGGCAAGGTGCCAAGATGAGAGCATGTCGTAGAGCTAGTGTTCTACCCACGTCTCTGAGAACACACTAATTAAGCTGATACCAAGTAATACTGCTCACATGACGCATGCTGTAGTCCTGAGCTCTTAGAAATGACATTATCTATACGTTTTCCTCCTGTTGATTCTCCTGTAGGTCTTCATGGCGTTTATTCTTGTCTTCTAGGTTCTGAAAACACGGATGGCTCTAAGAAAGACAGGACAATATTCAGGCATGTTGGATTGTGCCAAAAACATCCTTTCGAAGGAAGGAATGGCTGCCTTCTACAAAGGCTACATCCCCAACATGCTAGGAATCATTCCATATGCTGGAATTGACCTGGCAGTCTATGAGGTATGGAGCCTTCAACTCTTTTGCAGGGCTGTGCTGCTTGTATAGCTTTATAGTGCACTGTCAGACCTGTCAGTTACTACGGGAGTTTTAATAACTTTTCAAAGCTTTCCTGATCAGCCTTAAGGGGCACAGATTTTTTTCTTTTTTTTTCCTCAAAATGGCCTGAAAGATAATCAAGTACAATGATTCTCCTTTCATAGTAGGCATCATGTATGATCCCTTGTTTCTTTTTTGAGATAATTGCAGCAGAAAATTAAAGAAGGGTTTTTCCCGGGCCCCTAAAGTAGGAGTAGCTCAAAAAGATCTGAGAAGCTGGGCTGAAATTGCACATAACTCCCTGGGCCTTTATGCTAAATCTTTTATATAACTTGATATTCTTTTGATTCCTTCTTCATTGCTAACATCTAGCTCGTTTCTTCCAGACACTAAAAAATGCCTGGTTGCAACGCTATGCTGTCAACAGTGCTGACCCTGGAGTCTTTGTTCTCTTGGCTTGTGGCACCATTTCCAGTACCTGTGGACAGCTTGCCAGTTACCCACTGGCTCTCGTGAGGACACGCATGCAGGCCCAAGGTGAGAACTTCTGGGAACTCTGGAGATGTGTGTGAACTGCCATGGTCTCTGAGCAGGGTAAAGGTCCTCTGGTGTAAACATTGCAACAACAGCCTTAACTGGCCTGTGCACCTGAGCAGTAGGCTGTTTGCTGTGCTGCAAGAGGAGAGTGGACTTTGTGCTGCCCTTTGCATCTGGAGTCAAGCACCTCCAGGACAGAGTAGTTCTGTTTTGCTCAAATCAGGAGTTTGGGCTAAGGGCATCTGCAGAGTAGTTTGGGAAAATGGCTGTGACTTGCAGCACAGCCATGGCTTGCTGAGAAATTAGGTGCTGTCCTCCTTAAAGCACCTTTGGTCTGTGAACATCCATAGGAAGCACCTGATTCAGAGCTGCTCTTTGAGACAGGTGTTGTCTGTGTGTTTTTATGACATAGGCTGCATTACTTATTGTGGCTTTTTGTGTTGCAGCTTCAGTGGAGGGTGCTCCCGAAGTGACGATGAGGGGACTGTTCAAACACATTCTGAAGACAGAGGGAGCATTTGGTCTTTACCGAGGTCTGGCCCCAAACTTTATGAAGGTGATCCCAGCCGTAAGCATCAGCTACGTGGTTTATGAAAACTTGAAGATGACTCTGGGCGTGCAGTCACGGTGACCAGGAGATGCTGAGGACTTTGAACTCTGAAATCTTGGGGTGTAATCCCAAGACGTATAGCCATCTCTCATTCTGTGAATGTGTCGACACTAAGCTGACTAAGCAAAGCTGTGAAATCTCAGATTGTGAGTCAGTAAGGGGGAGGGGAGGATCTGGTGTCCTTTGCCATCTTGCTGCTCAGAGCTCTACATAAACCATCACGTGGTCCTTTTTGTTGGGCCTTTGGGGAGACCAGGAGGTGAACTCCTGGCACAATCTTAAGGCATGAGTTGTTGAGGTCAAAGTAGCAAAGATTTGGGGAACAGTCTGCTTTCAGCATATTACATGTACAGAGCTGTTTGCCTGCAGATGAGCACCTTCTGACTTGCTGAAAGAGCTTCTTTTTCCATTCAGTTGTTTAACTTCCTACCTTTTGTTTAAATTTGTACAAACCTTGTGTAGGAGCTGCTGCCACACCAGGCTTGTCGTTATGTTTACATATATTCCTTTGGGTAGGAGACATTCATGTTCTGCTTCCAAGACTTGACATGAAACGTAACTTTGAACTATACTGGTTTGGAGGGCTGGTGGGCAGTGGTTTATCCAGTCAGGCTGAATGTTACTTAGGCCAGCCTGATGAAGGATTAGGATTATTTATTTTTATAGGTTTAAGTGTGTCTCCATAAATCCACTAACAAGATGCACTTACTAACAGAAGCAGCAGACTAGAGCCTGCATGCCTGTATGCTTTGCATGCCAGGATTGGCTTGTCTTATACTCAGCAGGGGCTTGGAAAGGGGAAGGCTAGAGAATCCTGGGTGGACTGGCACCTTGATGCATGGCTTTAGTGAACAAATAACAATATTTCACAGCTCCTGTGCAGTTGTGCTCCCAGCACGACAAGAGAGCCCCTGTGCAGCATCGCATGGACCTCTGAATTCCATTCTGCCTGGTGCCAAGGGTAGCTGATGGACCTTTCCAAACCCTGTGCCTACGCTGCTATCTATCTCTTTAGACCTCTTTGTAGATTGATGTTCAGGTTTGCATTAGCGGGATGGAGTCCCCAAGCCAGAAGTATGTCTGTCGTGGGAAGGGGTGTTAGGGAGAGGGGCTGGTTGTCACTGGGAGAGGTGAGCTTTCAGTCCTGAGGACATGCTTGCTTTTCTTTCAAAGGGTGCTTTTCATAAGGCTAAGGGAAAGAGTTGGCTTTAAAATTTCTCTGCATTATGGGCTACTTTAGTTGATAGGATCTGGCTTCTGAGGCCTGGGAGATCCTCATCCAACTTTTTGTTTTGGGCAAGATGGACCAGCGTTGCATTCCACTGTTCTACTGCTTAAAGCATATTTATTTTGTATTTATTTGAACAGAGTTATGTCAGACTATTTTTATAGACTTGTTTAAATATTGTTACTGTGCTTGTATTTCTCCTGTTTTAAAAAGTTCTCTATTTGTTCTCTTACATCACACAGCTGAGTCGTGGGGAGGACACTAAAGTCACTAGTGTACCTTCCCTTTGGGGCTTGAGCTGCCTTTCCCCGGTCCGGGGTTGTTGCTGGAGGACCTCAGCCCAGAGAAATTCTGTAGCAGGAAGCCATAGGAGAGAAGGGAGCTAGTGAGGAAGCAGGGGTGAGGGGAGAGGGTGCACGGCAAGGCTTGCCTTATTTTGGAATTGCCTCTGTGCATGGCTGAAAGAGTTTCAGGTGGATGGCTGAAGTTTGGAAGTAGAAGGTCTGTGCATGTTGAATGTCCAAACAGCTAATTGAGAGCGATGTTGGGGAATCTTTTAGGTAAAGGGGGAGGGGGGAGAAATATCAGGGACTAAAGAAAATACAAGTTTCCAGAGAGGTGGGAGGAAACGTACCCTTGGACACAAGCTGCTGCGGTTGTGCTTTGAAGGTGAATCAGCAGATCCTGCTGCTGAGCTACTGCTGTTCATGTGCGAAGGAGCACTGTGGAGAAGTGTGTGAGAAGTTGGAAAAGGATTTGTTAGCACTCAGCAGCTGCTTTTCTGCTGACAGATTTTGGTTCATGGAGAGTCTTCCAGGTGAGGCTCTCTGCCTTGACTATCCAGCACTGTCAGTAGTTAGCCATGTGGGAATCTAACCGATCTGGATTAGTGATAAGATTTTTTTCCCACCCCCCCCCTTTTTGAGATCTACCGTAAATTTTGCAGTGGCTCCTTCCTACCAGTGTGGCCTAATGGGAATATGAATATCAGAATGCAAAAATCAATGCAAAATGACAACCATCTTTGTAGCTGTAACCACAAATTGTTATTATGCAAATTAACTCAGATTCTTCATGTAGGGAACAGTCTGCTAATAAAGGTCTGTCAAAGAGATACCACGTGTCCGCGTCTCTTTCTCAATATGGTTCATTGGTGCTGTCCGTGGCCAGACTCTTCCTAGGATGATTCTCACCAATGATGCTGATGCTGGGAATGATTTTCCCTACAAAGGACCTGGGAGAATGGAATTCTTAAAGGAAAAAAGAGCAAAAATATGATCAAACCTAATGATGGTAGTAAAGAGGGACATTTGGATACTGTTAGCGTGTCTCTGAGTGCTGCTGGACATTTTTCTCATCTGTCAATAACTTTTTCAGAGGAGTCAGTGTCCTGGAAACTCTGCAGTCCAGTTATGCCCTTGAAGGAACTGGGCTTTTAAGGTTTTCAAAAGAAAGGTTTTGTTTGATTTCTGTCTTAAACAAACAAAAAAAACCAGCCAGGAGCTATTGAAGGTACCAGGAGCCACAGCTGGTACCTGATTCAGCTAACAGAACTCACCATGGGGGCCACACTGGGGTTGCTGGTTCTTGTGTCTCCAATTGTAATTCAAGGCTTCTACTCATCTGTAAATCTACTTATAAAGTGTTGGTCCTTGTAACCTGAGGAATTGCTTTCCAGTGGTGTCAGCTTCAGTCAGCTGAAGACGCTTGCCGGCATTCTCTGGACCGCAGCTCTTGAGGCTGCTGGCAGCATCCCATCTCTCACTGCTGTCCTCTCCTGCCCTTTAACTGTCTGACTCTAAGGTGAGGCGTTAAGATTTTGTCACAAGCTGATAAAGATGCTAGAAGCGCAAAGGCTGACCAGGTACCTGTGCCCTGAGACCAGGAGGGAATCTGCTTCTCACTTCGTAAAACACATTTTCACTACCGGCATTTTTGCTACACCAGTGAAACGCTCCCCAGCACGCGCTGCCTTACAGGGCAAGGATGCCCTGGTGCCACGGCGGGAGGGGCAGGGCTCTTCTTCACTGTGTTCCCTGCAGCTTGTGCTTTTCTTCCTTTTTAAGGAAGTGGGATATTTTCAGTGCTTAATTGCTAGGTTAGAGCTGAGACTGAATTACTTTCCAGACATGCAGCTAAACCACTTTTTTAAGCTTCCCCCCGTTCCACCAACAGGGAGCGGCGGTGCTGCCCTCCCCGTGGGGCTGGCGAGGCGGTGAGGAGGGCGGTGCGGGGTGTCCCTCAGGGCTGTGCCCCAGCGCACACCGAGCCCCCCTTGCCTCCAGCATGCTGAGTTTACTGGGAAGCCAGGAAGTGCAAAAGTCCCTTTTGCTGCGGAGAAGGAAAAAATCCAACGGGCTGGGGCCAGCACCCCGTCCCTCTCTGGCAGGAGTGTGCGCAACCTGTCAGGGCCGCAAGCCTTGCTGCGGATGGGCGCTGGGGAGGAACACAGCAGGCAGGCTGCTGGCGGGAGGGCTGGGTGGCTGCTTCCAGCCAAGCCTCATCTTCCCCTCGGACTACACAGTTAGGGAGAAGTTTCTAGCCGTCAGCTACCCGTCCTGTGCTTGGCACGCTCGTACCAACAGTAACCGATTGCCCTCTTCTGGTTAGCCGCCATCACAGCGTTCGGTGCGGCTGCCTCAGCGGAGCCGGTGCGAGGCCGAGGGCCCGAGGCAGCGCTGAGAGGCTGCCCCCAGGCCCCTCGCCCCGCAGCGCTGCCTGCCCAGGCTGGCTTTCCCCAAACACCGGCCGAATGACACGCGAGGCGAGTTGAGTGCTCGATTTCTCTTGGTGCTCCTGAGCCCCAGCCCCTCGGCAGCGAATCGCGCAGCCTTCATCCACGCCGGTTCCTCGTGCTCGGCGGAGGCGAGGCCGTGCCTCGGGCGCGCCCCTCTTTGATCCCTTCCATTTGACACAGCTCCTTCAAAACAACCACCAGGAACGGGGTGAGTGAAACTGCTAGCGCATCAGCGGGAGAGAACGTACTGAAGAAAGAACTGTGGTTCTTTTTCTTTCTTTTTTCTTTTTCAGCTGATTATCCTTCTGAAGGGGCCTAGAGAAGACACAGGCCTTCCTGTGCTGCCCGAAGCACAGAGGGGGTGGTGAGCTGCTGCTGCTTTCTGCACCAAAAGAAACCAGGTTTCTGGAGCAAAGCTATGCTGTACCAGCATACCAGGAAAGCGGGATTCAGTCTTAACAAGAAATAAGTAAAAAGCTTGTGCTACCTGCACACCTGGAATTAACCTGATTTACGTTCTGCTCATGCCTGGGACTGACGCAGCGACACCCCAGCCTCTGTTGTTCACCTGCGGCTCTTTCAGCCCGATGGCGAAGGTCACCAAAACCTGTGGTGCGTTTGTTTCACTGCTTTCATTTCGCTCCGTCAGAGCTGGTGTCCTGCATCCCAGCCAGGCACAGAAACCTCTGCTCGCTATGATCGCCCAGAGCTGCTGAGGACGCACCGGTCGGGCATATTCCCCTCTCCTGGGCTTTCTCAAAATATTTCATCTCGCCCAAACCTCAGCGTGATCCCGACACCTCTGTGACCCCTCATCTGCAGCTCCTGTGGCTGATGAGCAGGAGCTGTGCCCAGCCCCAGCTGCTGCTCGTCTCCTGACGAGCCCTGTGCCTCCTGCCCCACCACCCAGGTTTAACGTCAGCCTGTCTGTCTGTCTGTACCCAGCCCTGCATCCCCAGTTCACGTGAAGCTGTGGGAGACCTTCTACAAGGAAAATCGGGACGCTGCTGTGCTGGGCATGGCTGGGAGCAACCGAGCAGGTGGCGCGGGGAAGGCAGGTAGGAGCTTCTCACCCTGGCTTTGCAAAAAGCAGCCCCGTGAGGCTGGCGTGGAGACAGGCTCGTGTGCAGGATAAAACTTCCTCTATCGAGTGGCAGGGGCTAGGGTGAGGGTTGGCTCTGGCTAACTTCTGTGTGGAAAGCGGAAGGGAAAAGCTCTGTTCCTACGGGGAGCGGGTACGGAGCTGATCAGTGGCACTGTCCTGCTCCATGGGCAGCAGCAGGGGGTTTTGTTGCCTTTTTCCTGATGTCCTGGGAGGTCAGGGCTCCAGGCTGGGTTTTTGGCCAAGTGGAGTCCTCAGTACTCAAAACCCTGATTTCAGAGCACCCTGAGCTTTTTAGGGCTTTGCATTGTTGAAGCGGCACAAGCCCCTTCAGCCCCGTGCTGCAGCTCCCGAGGGTGGTTGTCCTCTGCTGAGGGAACAAAGTGAGGAATTTCGGGGCAAAACAGGGGTTTAGGGATCCCCTCTGGGCAGGGGGGGACATCTGCAGTGAGTCACCCGAATTCCCACCAGAGCCGCTCAGGGGTGGGTGTTTGCTTTGGGCAGTTGCAGGTCTGTAGGCTGGGGCTGTTGTGAAGCACAGTCGCTGCTGGGGAAGCAAGTCTGCGTGTGCTCGAGGAAGCGAGGACGC
Source organism: Chauna torquata (assembly GCA_013399475.1). NCBI lineage: Eukaryota > Metazoa > Chordata > Aves > Anseriformes > Anhimidae > Chauna > Chauna torquata. The sequence continues at coordinate 302,052 of VXAL01012859.1, read as the reverse complement.
ACGCACCTTCCTCCACGGTGCGTACACGATCTCCCCTTCGCCGAGACCCAGGCGCTTGGCGTGCTGGATGAACTCGTCCTGCTGGGCTTTGCTCATGGTCTGATTTCGGGCTGCAAAAGCAGAAGTGTTTGCCAGGCATGAAATACAGGTCTGTGGCACAGCCCGTTGTTACTCTTCCCACTCATGTTCCGTCCCCTCCCCTCGCTCCCACGAATGCTCATTGTGGAAGTGCTGGGGTCCCTCACCCTGTCAAAACCAACCGTGGGCATCAACTTTTTTTTATTTTTATTTTTAAACCCTCTCTTTTCCTGCTGTAACTGGTTGCACAATAGTCTTTGATGCTTCTGGGACACCGGGAGGGATGCGTGCCCCAGGCAGGGACCGAGGCAGGTGCATGTTTGCCAAACATGGCTTTGAACTTTCTTAAGCAATTGATCTGCAGCTTGAAAGGGCAGTGGGGAGCTTTATCGCGGTCCGACGTGCTGCTTTATGGGGCTGTGTGTGGATCTGGCTAGCCTTGCCGGTGCTGCAAAGCCACGTGCTCTGCCCTGGGAGGTAAGTACCGAAAAAATCACGGTTGGCTTGAAAATATTGAGATTTCACAACGATATCAATGGTGAATTGTGTGTGCTTCCTGTTCTTTGAATATTTATGGTGTAAGTGGGTTTAGTCTTTAACTTGCTTTTTGTGCTCTGCCTAGAGGTTTAGGCTTTCATGGGATTCTGAAATATTCCCATGACCCTGGCACGGTGGTTTCAGGAAAATCAGATTGTTGGTGGAACTATGCTGCCATGTGGGTTTAGCTGGCAGTTCTCTGTGCATTATTTGGTGTCAGATGGCAGCTTTGGGTTACTTTAGGATGGAGTTTGCGTACCGTAGAGATACAGCGCTGAATACGTCCTCTCCCTCTGCAGTTGGTGCTGGATGAGTAAAATGTCTTCAGAGCTGAGGTTCATCAGCGTCCCCAAGGTCTGCTGGGTCTTGGCTTCGAGAGAGCAGAGTCGGGTTGGGGAACGAGAGCTGCGTTAGTTCTCTGAAACGTGCCATAAATGTTCCCCTCCTTTCCCAGAGGGATTGTGAAACTGGAAAACAAGGCGGCCCCCTTCCTCGTTGGAAGGGGCAGGTTTGTTCCCTGTTCCTGGCACGGCATTGCTTCACGGGCTTTATTGCTGCTTGGTGCAGCTTTGCTGCGTGCCGCTGCCCGGCAGCAGGGTGGGCTCGGTGCCCACCGGCAGGGTCCTGCCGTCACGTGGAGCTTACCAAGGCTTCAGACGCATAAAGCCATCCCGAAATAAAAATGCGTCGGGCGATGCAATGCATTGATCCATACCCTTCCAAAACACGGATTTAACCACAACCCCGCGGGCCGTGCTGCTGCTCACCGTGCTTGACCAGCGCTGTGGCACCGGCGGCGAGGTGGAAGTAGGTGGAGTTGTTGGAAAGACACCGGTCACCCCTGCAGAGACGGGGGACGGGGCAGAGCCGTGGGGCCGAGCTGCAGCAGCCAGGTGGACACCGAGCCCGGCCCCACGGTGCAGACCTTGGCGGGGAACAGTCTGGGGGGGACCGGCTGTGGTGCAGGGCCCCGGGGAGGGTTTGTCCTTGCCTCCCGCGTCTGTGGAGCATGCAGGGGTCGGGGTAGGAGGTCTAAGGTTTGGCTAAACCTGGGCGCTGTTTATTTAAATTAATATTTGAGGAAGAGAGGGGGTGGGAGAGAATGCAGGGAGCAGCCAGGAGTGACCCCGTGGGAAAGTCGATCTGAAACCGTGCCCGCATCCTTCTGGAGAGGCTGGGGACCGAGAGCTGGTGCTAACACCCGTGGAGGGGCTGGGGACCGGCGGGGGGAGGCGAGCATCTCACGCGGCCACACGCTGGGTGACGAGCAGCTCCTGCCCGCTGGCGCCAGGCTCCACGTGCAGGTGGCCGTGGTCGATGAGCAGCAGCTCCAGGAGGTGCTGGGGCAGCTGGGCAGCCCCGGCCACGTACCACCAAGTCCCCAGCAGCTGCGGGAGAGGCACGGGGTGGTGGGAGCTCTCTGCCTGGCCCCCCCCAGGGCCCGGCCCCTCCTTACCCCTGGTGCCGTAGTGTTGGCCAGGCTCTGCGGTTGCGTGGGCTCGCAGGGAGCAGCCGCTGCAGGCAGCAGCGCTGTGAGGATGAGGATGGCAGCGATGCCGGCCAGTGCCATGGCTGCCCGAAGGAGAGGAGCAAGCGAACCAGTGGGACGGACAGATGGATGCTGCTCGCTCGGGTGTTTGCTTTTGCAACCCTGCTGCAGGCGGCTGCGCACAGCGGGGGCTGTGGTGACGCAACAGCACCTTTCCAGGAAATCGCCCAGATAAGAGCCGGGTGCCTGGCCCCAGCTCACAGCTTTTGCTGGCTTGAGATCATGACGGGGGCAATGCACTTCCCGCACTTAAAACTGAAATCCTCTCTGAATTTCCCCATTTCACTCCCCCTAAGCAGCTGCTGCATTCGCTCTGCAAGCGAGGAACCGCGCTGCTCACCAGGGCATGGGCGAAGTCCCTGCCTCGGGCCGGGGCGCAGGGCTTTGTGAGCGCTCTGGGTGTGCGCCCTCCTCACCGCAGCGGGGCTGGGACGGCCTCCGGAGGTCGCCCAGCCTCCAGCCCCAAGCCAGGGTGGCTGGGCTGGGGGCTTGCCCTGTGCCTCGTGTCCAGCCTGGAGCCAGCAGCTCACGGCACCGCTGCCCTGGTGTTGCTCCTCACAGGTTTTCCTTGGTGTCTGATCTAAACCCTCCATGTAACTTCCTTATTTGTCCTGCTCGGTGGCCCCCCATGTGCTGCCACAGCTGCGTCCCTCTCTGTCCTCTCGCCTCCAGGCAAGGCATAGCTTGGGGCCTGGCTCTGTTTCTGTTTGTGTCCCGTCCCCAAGCCCCGTGGGCTGGCCCCAGCGGTGGCTTTTCCTGCCCTCTCCCCTGCTCAGAGGCACCCTGGGTCCCAATGCCACCCCGTGTCACCCCACTCACCCACCAGCTTGGCCGCAGCGCGGCGTCCCGGGCTGGCGGGGGCTTCCCCAGCCTCAGGGCTGCTTATGGAAACGAGCCTGCAGGTTGGGTCACCCCATCCCTAAATCCCTGGTGTGTGTTTTTTTTCTTTTTTTCCCCCCCCATGATACGGGTAAGAGACAGGGTCTGGCCTGTGCAAAGCCCGTGCTCAGGGTGCCCACCTATGACCCATCCCGCAGTGCGCGGGCACGGCAAAGGCGCCGGTGAGGACGCGGCAGGCGGGTGTCACACGCAGCTTTATTCCAGGTCAGCGTGAGAACAGAAAAGCAGCAAATTCCTTTCAGGAAAGGCATCGCGTGGGTCCTCAGTTGGTAGAAATAAAAACTTGCCGGGACGTCCCAAGGCTGAGCTGAGTGCTGGGGGACGTCCCCATGCAGGGGCTGGGGACCACACGCTGGGGGGTGCGGGCTCACCCCACCTGCGGCTCTGCGGTGGCCGTGCCGCCTTCATCCATCTCCTCGCCGACCGGGGGACAGGCGTCCTTGGGGAGAGGGGACAGGAGCTCGTTCCCGCCCGGGCGTGTGTCCCCAGGGTGCCTTGTCTGGCCCGTGGGTCCCTACCTTCGGGGAGGTGAAGAACGTCTCCTCCTGTGTGAAGCCGTGGCAGCGCAGCTGGGCTTGGAACTCCTCCAGGTACTCCTTGCTCACATTGGGCGTCCGCGCTGTGGGAAAGATGGTGTAAAAGCAGGAGAGGAGAGGGAAAAAGAATGAGTTTGGGGGTGCTCCCCCTGCAGCAAGGAGTAGGGGCAGCGCGCTCACCCGAGAGGCTGAGGCCCAGGTTGTTGTCCTTGTTGTGCTTCAGGATCAGCAGCTCCTTGTTGCTCTGGATCAGTTCGGCCATGGAAGCCTCCTGCCCGTCCGCTGGAAGACACAGGGAGCGCAGGGTCCCCCGTTGGTGAGCAGGACACGTGCTGCCGCGAGTGGGGACAGGCGCGTCCCCCAGTGCTGACGTGCACGGGGCAGGGGGTGTCCCGCACCCCCAGACCCACGTTCAGGTGTAGGAAAGGCCCGGCAGGGCAGGGGGCTGCGTTTCTGTAACGCGTGGCGGCGGGGGCACGCGTGCCAGCAGGGGCTCAGTGGGGCTCTGCCCGCCCGGGGGCTGCGGCTTTACCGTGCACCAGGGTGGAGTTGTGCCGGAAGATGTGGATCTTGCTGTTGTTCTTCACCACGCACGTCTCGTTCCTGCGGGGCAGAGAGGTGAAACGGGGCACACGTGCCCCACACTGCCCCCAGATAAACCTGGGAAGGGTCCTTGGGCTGCAGCCCCCTCCCTTGCCTCCCCCGGCTGGCCAGAACTTGAGCCAAGGCAGCTGGTAACGGGCTGCAGAGCTTGGATAAATGTGGGATAACAGCTCTCCAGCCCCAAATTTGCTGTCTCTAGAGGCGGGGGAGCAGGATAAGCACTGGGGTGGCTGCTGCCGCTTGTCTGTCCCCCGCCACAGTGGGACCAGATCCCCGGCCACAGCCTGGGATGGCTCCGACCCGCGGCCACTGCCCTGGGGACATCCCAGCCTGTCCCCGTCCTTACAGCCTCATGTTTTCCATCACGTCGAACTCATCTTCATGGCTGCCAGGAAGGAAGGCGAAGGTCGCGTGCTTCAGCGCCTTCATCTCGGCCACGTGAGGGGGGTACTTGGAGGCAGCCATGATGTACACCCAGTGCCCCAGCAGCTGCCAACGGGAGCAGAGCGCGGGTGGGTCGGGGGCTCGCCGCGGATTTGCGGGTGCGTTTCCCGCGGGGATGGGGCCGTGCGTGGGCACGAGGGTTTTTAGGAACGAAACACGGCACGGCTTACCCCAGCCACGGTCGTGTTGTCCAAGACAGCCGGGATGAGCGGGGCGCAGGTGGGGGGCTCGGCCGCGAGGGCGTGCGCCAGCCCCATGGCGAGGACGGGGACGAGGCAGGCCAGCGTCGCCGGCATCGTGCAGGGCTGGGGGGGCTGCGGTGAGGCTGCTGTGTAGGTGGGACGTGGCCGCACGCTGGCACTTTTATACGGCCCCGCCGCAGCCCTGGTGTGCTTATTTAACCACTGGGCTGTTTGCTCAGGCATGAAGCAATAGCAGGTGAGGGGAATTAAACTGGCAAAAGATTGCATTTATCCAGCAGAAAAGGTGAAAAAAATGCATTTTGCCACTACGGGCTTTTGTTCTCGGCAACCATAATTCATTTTGCGGGTGTTGGGCTGAGCACGCTGCGGGCTCCAGCTGTGTTTGTGGAAAGTGCTGTGGGGCAGCGAGTGCCACCGGCAGCTTTTGTCCCTATCCTGCCCTGCCCGGGGCAAATAAATAACAGCTGCCTGCGGCACTGGCTCGCACAGGGCGCGGATGCTGCTGGGGAACGGGGCCTCGGCTGGGTGTAGCTGTGTTTTGCACTGCGCACGCCGCACCAGTGAGAAGCAAAAACAAAGAACAAAACAACAACAAACGAACCAAAAAAACCTACCCCCCCCTCGACTCCCCCCACAGTGTTGGTGCTTTCATGCCCCAGCACCCAGGCCCACTTTATCCCAGCAGCCGCAGTGGGAACCCTTAAGCCATGAAATCTGCTTTTTTTTTTTTTAAATTTTATTTATTTCCCCCCCTGCCCCTTGCTGTACTTGCTACTCGTCTCAGCCCAGCCTTGAATCGACAAAGCAGCCCTTGGGCTGTGGATGCTGATAATGTTGCCGATTGCCTTAATCTAAACCGCGTGGTAGAGTCAAGGATTTGGCTGATAAATCCTGGCTGGGGGCATGAGGCAAGGGCATGACTAGGGCAGTGGTCTCTGGCTTTTAAAACCCCTAAAGTGACAACATCTTAAAATGCAGCATGCTCCTTAGCAGCTTTGTATGAGGCCAAAGTTGGTGGGCGTACAATCAAGAGCATTTGATTTATTTATTTATGGGATGGGCTGGAGCCAGGCTCCCAACTGAGCAAGGTGTGCTTCACAGTCAGCTTGGAGCCATTGAGGTGTGATTTAGGGTTCAGCAATGAAAAAGCTCATCTTTTTTTTGTTCTTGTTTTTTTTTTCTTTTCCTCCGCGTGCTTTACAGCGCTGTGTTGGGATAGGGATGGTGATGAGAAATGTGCTGGTGGCCGTGGTAGGGGCCGTGCCGCGGTGGGAGCTGCTGGGGCACAGCCTTGTTGTGGGTTCAGCATCGCGTGGAGGGCTGGGCAAGCGCTGCCGTGGGGGGGAGGATTTTGGGGCTCCCCCGCGGAGCCTGGACGCAGAGCCTGCTCCTCGCACCCAACACCATTTCCCAAGGAGAAGGAAAAAAAGCCATGGAAGTCCCATTTTGTTGCCTCAGTTTTAAATATTTATTTGAAGTCCAAAAAAAAAAAAAAAAGGAAGAAAAGGAAAAAAGCATTAATGAGAGCAAACGGTAGCTGCAGCCTCAAGCAAANAAGCCCCAGCGGGGGGGGGTTCGGGGGGAGCGCCAGGGGCGCGGGGGGCCGGGGGTGAGGTATCTGTGAGCGGGGCAGAGCGTGGAGGGTGAGGTATTTGAGACGGATCCTGTTAACCTTTGTCGATGGTTGTTGGCAACCAACCAGCGGGCAGTAGTAAAAAGAATACACAAAGAGAGACGCACATATATTTCTTTTTCTTTTTTTCCTCAAAAAAATAAAATCCATAGTCCATACAAGACATGAAAACTCCAAACAGGCACTGAAGCGTTTCCAATACAGTACCGCTCCGATTACATCAATATTATTCCTTATATAGAATTAAAGATTACCATAATTATCCTCTTTAAAAAAAAAATCCTCCAAATTTACATATAGAGACTAGATTTCTACAAAACTTAACAAAACAAAACCCCTCCAAGCCCGGCTGGGTTCTGAAACAAGGTACCATCCTTTCAGTCTTGGCAGAGGGGCCCAGACAGAAGGGGTGCAGAGCTGCGTTTTAAATACGAGCTTAGACCAGGGAATCACTGCACGTGAGAGCCAGCACGGCCACGGGGCCAACGCAGATACAACAAAATGAGTTACGCGAGAGCCGACTCAACGCAGCGCTCTGAGGCTTCATCCTTACAGCATCTGCGGGTGAGCTGGAGCCCTCACTCCCCTCCCAAAGCAGTGAAGTGCTGATAAAACAAAATAATAATTAAAAAAAAATAGTTGAATTTGCTTTTAAAATAGCCTGTAAGTTATTTTGGACGCGCTTTGAGTTGTTGCGCAGGGTTGACATCCACGACGATTAAAAGATCCCTTTAAAGGTGTTTCTCTGATTTAGCTGTAGATCGTAACCTCCTCTCTTCCTAGAGAGATGGTCCTATGGGCTTTTTTTGGGTCTGTGGCAAGACATTGTAGCACCTTCACAACCTTAAATAAAGTCATATATATAAAATAACACACTTTTTTAAGAGCACCAGAGATATCACAGTGAGAGGTAGAAACAAATCAGACGAGCCCATCCTCTCTCTCTCTCTATTTTAGCACCAATCTCTTCCCTTCTCCTCCTTCCATTCCCCCCTTTCAGCTTTGGGACTCTCCCCTACCCCAACACCACGCTTGAGAAGGGACGTTGGTTCAACTCACCCGTGGAAGGAGGAACTTAGTTTTTT
>VXAL01012859.1:222072-288719 GCA_013399475.1 Chauna torquata | reverse complement strand
CCCCCCGCCCCCAATTTATGCAGCCAGAGACTAAATCTTGGGCTTCTCTCAACCTGCTCATCTTAAAGATCATTTTGTTTCCCTCGTTAGGGCAGGACTTGAGATTTACTTATGCTGGCCTCAAGCATCTTGGATCTCAAACACTGTGCTCTTCTAAAAAGTACAGGCAGAAAAAAGGCAGCTACTCACTGGGCTTCCTGTGGGACCCAGAATGCCAAGCGGACCAATAATTCCTTCTTTTCCCTGGAAAAGAAAAGATCTGCATGAACCACCACATGGGCACTGACGGTCAGTTTTAGCATGGCAGACTCGGTAACGACACCGAATCTCTGCTGCTGTTCAGCAGCATGAGCATAGTGTTTGCTGGAGCTGAAGTAAAACCCTTTCAAAACTCAGGTCCAAAGACACAAGCCCTCACAGTGTAGTTGTCACAGCCCATGTAAAACCCCAGAAATTCCAGAAATAGAAGGATTTCAGTGCAGCTGGAGCGATCCGTGCAGTGGTCAGAAAAGCATGACAGTCTCTAAAGGCAGAAGAGACCCATGCACACATGGCTAGGGACACGTGCTCTGGTGGCACCACGGCCACAGCTTGGCTGCCAGGCACTCGGTGAACCAGCGCGCTGTGCTTGTTATAGCACCCTGCAGCCTCACAGAAATAGAGGACAGAGGAAGGAAGAAAATCCTCCCAAACCAAACTGCAAAGCCACTCACCATGAGGCCAGGTGGCCCACGTGGTCCCTGAATGCCTTTGAAACCAAGGTCTCCTGGGGGTCCCTGCGAGCAAAAATGAGATGCCAGGTCCCGTTAATAAACGTACCCCATCTGTATGCCCTTGCTTACAGCTCTGCTGCAAGGACAGAGGGGCTACCGCTAGTATATGGGAATGGGATGGTCCAATTTAAAAAAATTATTTCCCTGTCCTGTTTTGCAAGCCTTTTACTTTCTACAGAAAACAGACTTGTTCCCCTTCGCCAGTAAAATTATATGCTGATGAAATGAGTCTAAATTGATGAATGATGCTGAAGAAATGACTGACTGAAAGACGTTCAGGTGGGTGTCTACAGGACAGCCATTTTCCATCCACAATGTACCCCCAACTTCATCAAAGCATATGCAAATGCACAGTCAATGATTATTTCAAAAATTAAGATGCATGAACTAAAGAAAGTTGAAATCACAATTTAATTTCAGTAGTTTCTGCAGAGCTACTAATAAATAATTTTCAACAATTATTGCTTTGTCTGTCTCCAGTAATGATAGACTAGAAAGCCAACTGGTCACAAGATAGCCTCTCACCTTTGGCCCAAAGATGCCCGCAATCCCTGGAAATCCTGCCTCACCAAAGTCTCCCTGGAAACAGCAGCCAAGACAAATAGAAGAACAAAGAACAACAGTAAGTTCACATTGAACAGGTCACTCGAAGACACGCCAAGAGCTCAGCGAGTTCAGCAGCTTCAGAGAATGAGAAATCCATTAGTATTCTTCAGTCTAAGCAGGACTGATGAGAAAGAAGTATGAGAGAAACCTGAAGGAGGCATTACACACACATCAGGCTAGAAGCAACTCCAGAACATCTCACAGACTAAGCCTTTTCGCCCCCAAGACGAGAGGCATACCTACAATATTTCTAGCAGATGCTTGGCTAGCTTGGAGTGCTTGGACCACAGTCAGCAGAAGCAGGATGAAGAGCATCTACTCTGAGATTGATCCTGGAAGTCCATGATCCAAGCCCTTTAAAATAAGCACTTCTTTTATTTCTAATACCAACTGGACTGACCTACTGACGGATAATTTCAAACTCTGCTCATTCATGCTGTAACAAAAAGTGTATGTTCCTACAACACAGCCTCCCATTCAACACCAGGAAAGCCCCAATTCTTTACCTATTCAACCCAGCAGGAATTTTTGCTCAATTTCTTAACAAAAATAATAACAAAATATTTGGAAGGCCATCAAGCTTGGATTAGCACATAGCATGCACTCTGATAATAATTAAAAAAAAACCCCACACTCGGTAGCACATCCATATATAAACACCCTCTTTTCACCATGTTTAAGATGTATGTCCTTTGATATTTCTGGGCTTCTCAGATATCAAAATGCAAAGTAATTCCACATTAAAAAAATGGGACAGAAACATGCACCAGATGATTCATCTACAGTCTCAGGAACACAAGCAATGGAAAAGGCTTGTTTGGCCTCTCAGCTGGACTATGTGACCCATGCTGGATTGTACTTCAGGGGATGTTTTACAATGTCTTGTTCAGCCCAGTTGTAAATGACTCAAGTGATGGGGTTTCCACCACCTCTATTACAAAGCTATTCCAGAGTCAGCCTAGAGACCTTACTGTTAGCAAGTTTTTTGCTGCCACAACAGTGAGAAACTGCTTGGCAAGAAAGGGCTTGGTTGGACTCGGTGGAGCATAAGAAACTTTCCAAGCATACAAAGTGATTTAACTGCCCATTTATGGATTCTGGAAAGGAAACATGCTACTAACAGAGGACTAAGGTCTTTCCTGTGTTAGGAGAACCAACCAAGCCCTCTTTCTAGAGGAATTTAGGGCAAAAGTAAATGAGAAGTCAGAAGGGTTTTAGAGAAATCTAAATGCCATAGAGTCGTCTCAGCTAAGGGGACCTGATCAATATTTATGCAGCAAGGTATGCCCCAATACTGGGCACAGGAACCTGCCACATGCGGGCATGAGAGGCAAAACAATATCGTTGTTGTTGTCTACTACCTTTCAGTTTGAATACTGCCATAACAGGGTTTTATATAAAATATACAAACATGGAAGCCACCTTTAATTGAGGTAGTTGAGGATAATCATCTTGCCCTTTGCTTTGTATTAGGCCTTGCACTGCTGTGCGAGGTAGTTATGGGTTCCCTGTAAGCGACCCTCCCAGGGTCCACCCGGCTGTCCTGGCCTGTGGGTCTGCACCTTCTCCTACGGGAGACAGCGTCGGGTCAGAGCTGATCAGCTTAGTGGTCACTCACCGGCTGGCCTTTGGGTCCCGGATTGCCAGGGTTCCCTGGAAGGCCCATTCCTCCTGGTGATCCTCGCTTCCCTGTTTGGCCAGTCTGTCCAGGCAATCCTCTTTCACCCTAAAAATAACAGAATTCAAACAATTCCAAAGGACAGGAGCTAAATATAACAACATTCGGCCGAAATAGCCATAGATGGAAAGCTGGAAAAAAGTGGCTCATCAGGATAAGGAATGTGGTTTCATCATGAGATGCCTCAGGTCTGCTAGGGCAGATGACTGCAGGATGAGAGACCAGCGACGGGCACGGCTGGGGCCCCTCCTGAGCTCCATGCAGAGCAGGAGCTGCTGCAGAGGAGTACTGCCTGCCTGGGGGGGCTGAGCATAGCGGGGGGTGAAACATCTTCCGTTTCCACTTGCGTATGTTGCCTTTTCTGCCCTGCAGTTTCTCATAATCTCTTCCCCCCAGCAGCCTAGCAATTGCTGATTAATCCATCAAAAATGCTGAAGTCATGCCAAAGCTTCAGCTGGAGGACTTCAGTCCAGAGGCTGCAAAGCCAACATTTTCCCTGGCACCAACCCTGCAACTCAGGAGAAGAGAGGGGCATCTGAGACCCAGCACCACTCTTTGCTCCCCAGCTCTTCCCCTTGCCAAGCACCAGCAGCAGCACAAACCCTGGCTACTCAGCCTGGGGCAGGCTGAGATGGAGCAGCAAAGGCGGCAAGTGCCTGGGATGGTCGAGCAGATGGACAAGGGGTAACCAGTTGTCCCACAGCCAGGGAACGAGTGTGGCGTAACTACACGAGGGTCTTTCAGTCACTTCTGGTAACAGCCTGTTATTCTACCCAAGGCAGCTGGAGGGCAGCAAGTGACAGTTTAAGAGTGATGTGTTATGAGAGGCATAATTTAAATGAGACTTGATAGCCTCCCCAGACCCAACTGGAGTCTTCCTACTTACAGAGTCTTTCTACAAATGGCTGAGTTGCTGTTGGTCCAGTTTAGATCCTGTGGCCTGTCTGGACCAGGGCAAGGATCAGTAAGAAACCCCATGGTCACTCAAGCAGCTTTTCCCTGCTTCCACCCAAAACAATGCCCAAGCCCATACTGGTTCCAGCAATTCCAACCTGGTAAATATATGCTAAAAAGCAAGCAGCGCAATTTCCCTTTGCCAGTTCAGGCTTCACAAGGCAGCAGGGGGAGGACATCCATGTTTCAATGGAGTCGTCCATCTTGGCCATCCTACAGGCAGGCTGTAGCAGTTCCCTTGCAACTTCTCCAGGGTCACATTTTTTTCAGTCAGGTTTCTAATGAAAGGAGGCTAAAGTGTTTGCAGTGCGGGTACATATATTTGTAAGCTCCTGAGCTCTGAGAACTTTGACAAAGGAGGAAAGGTTGCTGGACATTCAGCTTCTGTGAACTTGATGAAGATGGATGGATGGATGGATGGATGGATGGATGGATGGATGAGAAGAAAGACCTACTGAGCCTCCAGCTGAGTGAAGGGTGGCAGCAGCAGTTCAGACTTTACTAGACCTTGAAGAACCCAAGCTCTAGAGGCACCAGGCTCACAGACTGCATTGCTCATAGCAGTATCTTATGGAGTCAGAAACTCACCTTGAATCCTGGTGGTCCCTGTGCCCCAGGCAGTCCCGGTATGCCAGGGTTCCCTCTTTTGCCTGACATCCCTGTTACACCTTCTTCCCCATCATCTCCCTGCTCTCCCTAGAAAAGAAACCCAGGAGAGGTTATGAAACAAGGTGCTCTCTCCACCTCTGCATGTCTTCTGGGGGCACAGGGGAGTGGTGCGATTCCGCCCTCTGCCAGCAAGCATGCATCTGGGCATGGGCGGACTTGCAAATACGTGCATGCAAGAAGCTATTTGTCAGGCTAAAAGCATCGCTTTTTTTACAGACTTGGCCATGCAAAGGCATCTGCCTGTGAGATAGGAAGAGCAACATATGATCCACTCTGGGTACATGTAAATTGGGATATCTATAGCTGGACTACATCTATTTCTCCTGTGTTACCTTTTAGTTTTCCAGCTCTTAAGCTGCGCTTGCTATTAATGCTACGAGGTAACAATTGCAAACTCACCAGCATCCCAGGCACTCCATCCTTCCCAGGCACTCCGTCCACTCCAGGGGCACCCTCTTGACCCTGCCTTCCCACCACTCCTCGAGGACCTGGTAGCCCAAGGGTGCCCTAAAATCACAAAGGTATTAGTGGAGCAGCTCCTGGACAGCATCTGCTGGGGCAGAAAATTGATTTTTTACCTACCGGTGAGCCTCTGCTGCCTGCACTGCCCCGTGCTCCTTGCTTTCCTTTTTGACCCTACAAGGAAAATAAGAAAGACATCTAAAATTGCAGCAGTTCCAGCACAACTCCACTTGGGAGCCTGACTTCAGGGTGTGCTTTTGGATAATGGTTGGAAAGAGTTTTATAAAATGGAGATTTATAAAGTCAGTTGCTCCAATACTGGGGAATGAACTGCTATTTGGTTTTATTACAAGTGATTCTTCGTATGTCTTGAGAGTTCTAGGGCAGGAATGAATAGCTAGAAGGCAAGGACCTACATTTTTCCTAATACAGAGCAGATGAGGACAAATAAAGCGGGATGAACTCAAGGGAGGACTGAATGCACTAGCAAACATTAGAACAAGATGCTTAAAACCTGTGTCCTCTGTCAGTTCATTGACAGCACAGCGCAGAACCAAGGCACCGACAGGTCTTCTGCAGGGTGTTCAGTAAGAGCACTTCTCTCCTAGGTAGTTCCCTCTATTTTGGAAAGTTAATGGAAATCAAAAGGGTATCTTGTGTCTAAAATTTGCAGTGCTGCTTTGTGACTAAAGATGTAAAAGAAATACTCCTGAGGTTTATTAGCTGTAAAAAGGATTAATTTCTGCAGAATGAATGGAAAACTCAGCCTCACCACCTTCACTCTTGTGGGCTCTCTTAGTGAGGTCATGTACTAAAGCACTTTTAAATTGAAGCACTGCATTTTCTGTGCATTGTTTCTCCATCTGTAGAGGACCAGGCAGGACAGCTACATGAAAGAAATACTCTTGGGGGTGCTTTCTCTGCTATTTATTAGACCCAAAGGTAGTTCCAGATCATCCATTGATGGGTAGAGTTTATTTATCTCATCACCAGGTACATTCCTTGCCAAGAACACCTACTGTAGGTTAGACTATCTTCTGGCATTACCCCAGTGAGGTCAGATTAAAGATCCTGACGTCTGCCAAAAGGGAGCAGGAATTTGCTGAGTATTGAGGTTACATACTTATGTTTTAGCAGATAAAGTCCCTGCTCTGTGAGAATAATTAGCAGGCTGTCATTACAGCCAGATGTAGAAGTCGGAGAAGGTACCACACTGAACCTTGACGGGGCTGTGTGTGCTGTGCTTTCTTGCTCAATAAAGGCAAGAAGTTAGATTCTTCCAAGAAAGATAAGAACTGCATGGATAAATGGACTCCATATCTGGAATGTTTCAAGCCAGAAAAGTTTATGGTTCAAGTGAAGGAGAGAGACGCTTGCCTGGCTCAGATCTCCTTAGGGACAGACAAGCTAGCTGTAGCTGGAGGCAGCACATGCAGGAGGGGGGTGTGGGAAAGAGACACAATCCATAGCGATGACTAAAGACTTGCCCAAGATTCACCTATCATGCTGGAGCTGTTATTATCTTGATCTTCTCCAGTTTCATAAAGCCAACCAACTATTGGGCTTGGATACTTAAATACACATTTACATCCCTCCCACTAGGTTCTCCACAATCTTTCAAGGTGTAGACCATAGGCCAAATCACACATGCTGGGAAAACACATGAGAGTCCTCTTAATTGGACATTTTCTTCAAACTTGTGACACTATAAATCCACCCTGCTGAAACCTACCACATCACCTTTGGATCCCTTTGCTCCTGGCTGGCCTGGTGGTCCAGGATCCCCCTAAAAAACATAAGCAAGAAAAATCTGCTTGAAATTCTCTTCTGGCAATATCTTGCATGAAGTACAAAGAACAGCATTTTTTGTGCCCTAACAACGCTGACTGTATGGAAACAATTCACGGGAACAGCCTGTGCTCAGACAGGCCTCCTGGGGAAAATGGAGCAAGGAACTGTCTCCAGAGAGCTTTTAACAGGGTATCAACTGGAGAAGAAGCAATGTTACCCCCTCATTAGGGTGGTGCTCGTGTTTGGGGAAATCATTCACTAAATTCAAGATCGCACATGGAAAACTGTGCTGAGAAGTGAGCAGGAAGGAGCCTGGTTTGAGAAAGGCACTGCATAAGCTACGTGCAGAACGAGCAGTTCATACAGCGACCGCATCTCTGGTGTTGGTACTACCTCCCTTTCACATGCTGCAGCCCTTTCCTTGGTTTTGCCTGGATGTCAGATATTAGAGAGCTACCTACGGAGAAATGAAGCAGAGAGGATATTTCATTACTCTCTTACTGTTCAGTTCCCCGTCACATGTCTCCATCCCTTCTGACCATCCAGATTTTTGTGTATGTATTTGTGTTGGGTAACTTCTGGACTAATGCCAAAGAAGTGGTAAATAAGGACCCACCTACGGAGGTCTCCCTCTTCAGCTTGTTTCTGAGCCACGTTTCTAATGGGCCTTTCCTAAAGATAAGCCAAAGCTCCTGCTTCCATCTGAAACACTGACATCTGAGAGGCTACCACCCCCTAGAATAAATTTACTCCACTGGGGAATGCAGCAGCTCTACCGATTTCCAGGCCACATGACAGAGCACTAAGATTTTACCCCAAACTGGAATTTGTTGTTCTTCCCAGCAGCCCTACAAAGAACAGGAATCAATTCAACTTTATTTCCCAGTACAAACTCCATTTAATGTGCTACTGCACTCATGGCTGCAATAGTCACATATACAAATTAGATACTGCCTTATATAGGCAAAGGAATAAAAAATCCTTTCCTTAAATTTGGATTTAATTTGGACTTTCATAATGCACTGGCCTGGGAGGAAACACTATGCAGGCAGAATGAGATGGTCTCACCCCACAGCTCTCCCTGAAGCATCCTTTCCAAGTGGACCCTTCCAGTGTCATTACCGTCTTGCACTGCCCATCTCCTAAGCTTTCTGGTCCCTCTTGAGTTCTTCAGAAAAGACGATTTTAAAGACAGGCTTTTGCGAGTGCCCCCTGTTCTGTCACCTATTTCTTGATCTCAACACGTGACTCAAAATGCCCATTTCATAGGCCTGGCTTATGGAAATGCACACACTGCATTTCACAGCCCACCATACGTTCCTTACTGCAGCCCTGCCTACCTTCCTGCATCTGTTTTTCATATGCATGTCACATTGGGTAGCTTACAATAAAGCAGCATCTCTTACAGGTAAGCCTTGCTGTCCAGGTTTTCCTCTTTCTCCATCAAGCCCTTCTTGACCCTTAAATAAAAAACAAGAGAGGGAACATTTGTTTGTTCTTGGGAATTTCCGTGGCAATGGGGAACAAACACAGATATAACATGCAGTGTAGGGCAGGACAAGATAAACATATCTGCATTCAGCTAATACAGATGTTGAAGCTTATGGGTAGTGTACGTGCTACCATGGATATGCATTGGAAAGAAGTAGCTAAGAGGAACTGCTAGTCACCATCTAAGCAGGAAGGAAGGGTTTCTAATGCGTCCCTGAATATACACAGCATTTGTTTAAGTTAAGAGTTGGAGACTGCTGTCCTACAAAATATGGCAGCAACACTGCTACTCTGGTAAATTTAAATTTTTCTGTATATTCCTGCAATGGGTTGCTCTGACCAGCTGCTTTCGGATGGAGGCCGACAGTCCACAGAGCCTTTTCAGACCAACACCAATTAGCTGGAGAGGTCCCACAAAGAAGGAATCATTCATAACTCTGGTCTTGCTTTTGAGAGTAATCCCAATTTTGGAAGCTTCCAAACATCCAAGTTAACAGAGATGTTCCCATGAAACTGTTTACAGCCATTGGCACATCAGCCCTGCATTTTGTCTGACATTGACATGACCTGTCTCGTACACATCTTCCCCAGGGTATTTCCTTGATAATCACAAATAACCCTAATGAAATGTTCCTGCCTTATTCTTTCAGTCTAGTGTGCTCAGGCACATGCACAGCATTGCTAGATGCTGATCCGCAGGAGCTACGTTTGACTTCAGTAAAATTTTTACCACTTTAGGTAAAGAAACCTGAATTTCTCTTCCTTGTTTGAAACACAGCCATGTGCAGCAGTTGACAAGGAACAACAGTGGCTTATGAATTGTGACTACTGGGCAAAGGGTAGACCTTCTGTGGGCTGATGCAGATTGGGGGAACTTCCCCAAGACAATAATTTCTGAATCATTTACTGGGGTTAAGACAATAATTTACTGGGAATAAGACTCACAGGATAACCAGGGTCTCCAGGCTCCCCTCGATCTCCTCTGTCACCAACAGGACCCTACAACAACACAACAAAGGCGTAAGTTAGATGTTAAAAATCCTATTATCCACAGAATCTCGATGGCTTATGCATGTTCTACAAGTAAGGAAGCAACTCCGCTAGTTTCCCGGCAAAAATCAGGCCAGGATTGATTAGAGAAGGGACTTAACAACTTACTCTGTCTCCAGGTGGTCCCTGTGGGCCTTCCACCTTCCCGTCATCACCCTGTTCTCCCTGTGAGTAAAAATACTAGTATTAATATAGGCTGCAGCTTATATGGCAGATGTTTCTGTACAGTCCTGATCCAGACTTGTAAGTCAAAGTCTCTGTTGATTTTACTAATTTTCTATCCGAAGAAAGTCTAAATGTTTTTTTTTGTTTGTTTCTTTTTTTTTTTCTTTTTTATTTCACATCTTGTAGTACACTGTTCACATTGCTTTCTTGATTTCTTTAGTGGTTGTTTCTGCCTTGTCTAACCATCCTAACTAAGGAACCAGGTGCAAAGAGTTATTTTCAACAATTCCTAAAACTAAGCAAGAAGTATGTAATTAGGACAATATGGGAAATAGTTCTCTGCCTCTGAATTTTATTGCCAACAGTCAGACCAAACTCTTTAATCAAGCACTTCCCCACCCTCACAGAGTGCAGCCTGGGCTGTCAAGGGAACGAGGGTGGTCTGAATGGGCTTCCTGGTTGTGTGCCACCATTGTGGGCTTCTCTTACATTTGACCAGGTGAGAGGGTCAGTCCCTTACACACTCGCTGTGTGAGCAGCTCTGCTTATTGATGGGATGCTCCCCAGCAGGAGCTCAGAGCTTATGGTTTGGCTGGCAGATAACATCACCCAGATTATTTATAACTGAGGTCTCTATAAAACATCCACAGAGAGATCCCTCAAGAGTCTCAAGATAGACACTGTTTTTAAAAGAATTTGGTTGTGTAAGTCACTTGGGGTCATGGTGTCCTATTTTCTCTGGAGTTTAGCTCAGACATGACTGTTTCTTTGCTCCCCATAGAAGATAGCTACATTCCACTCCTTTGGTTTTTGGCTACTTCATATCAATCAGTTTCTGGCACTCTGGCTCCTTAGGATGAATGTGTCTCACAGCTCCTTTGATGTTGCAGCTACTGGAGAAAGGAGGTCTGGGGGGTTCTTGCACTGTGGACCTGCTGTGTTCGGACTATTTGGTATGCTTCTAGAGCCTTGAACATCCAAATCTACGTGGCTATGCAGACCCATGTCTTCCACAGACTTCTGCAGTTCTCAGTGGTTGCATCAGCCCTTTCTGGTTTATTTATGACTGTCTTTGACTTTTTCTCTGCTACTCTCATCTTCTGCTCGAGTTGGAGCTGCTGGTGGTAAGGGTGCCTGTGCAGTTTCTCAGTGGGAATTTCTCTGGGAGAAGGTGTTTGGGGTGCTTTGCTTATATGTGATGTTTGGTAATGACACAACTGGAGCAGCAAAGAACCAGCGGTGAAAAAGCTCTTTGATAGTGGAGCTGATGGCTTGTTTTCTGTAGGAACTGGGCACACGGCTTGGAATGAGGGCTGTGCCACTGCTGAGACATGCTGACCTGCACTGACTTCTCACGGGGCTGAGCATCAGGACTGACATTTGCAGCTTGGTAGAATGAGACTAGAGATTTGGCAAAATCTCTTGCAGTTAACCTCAACAGGTAGCAAATTGCTCAGTGCATCTCTCTCCATTATGTGCTCCATGCAGTGGCATTTTCTTTCTCTGCTGCTGCAACATTTGTTGGACGAGTGTTGCCAGGATTTCAAATATACTCCTAGGTTATGGTTATACATAGCCATAAGAGAGCACGTGTTGGGTGATGCATTACAGTTTACTTGTCTGTTTCCTGGGGGCAAGGTATCTTGGTAAAAAAAAAAAAAAATATGGGGAGAAACTGTGCCAGGACGGCCTGAGAAAACAGTACTGAGCAATATGGACAGAGAGATTGGGGTGGCAGAATAGAGGGAAAGAAAAGCAATGCATTAGGCATTAGTTAGGCATTAACAGGCTCTGCCAACAAAGTTTCCAGCGCTAACAAACTTGCTGATTGAAGTCGGCAGCAGAATACCTGGCAACTGGTTTACTTTCTAGCCACTATCAAAGGAGCGTAGGATAGAAGAGAAACAAAGCCTCCATTTCTCAAGTCTCAGAAAAAAATAAATAAATCCCGGTATACGTGTTACTGTGCAGAAGTCTTGGCACCGATTGCTTCTGCTCAAACAGGACTTGAACACCTTGCCATTTGGGAGCTGAGATGAGCATGATGAACTCAGAGAAAGCTCATAGTTCTGGGGACCTTTGAAGAGCATCAAGACTCGCAGATTTTCTCTCCAAAGCTGAGTGTCAGTTTTGTGTCCCCTTGAGTCTTACTGCCACTTTGTCCTTTATCTTCTGAGAAAATCCTGCGGGACTGGTCAGCTCTAGGACTGCGAGACTGAGCTCCTCCAGGACTTCCTGATGCCTCAGCCGCTCAAGAGGGAGATGAAAGGTCTGTGCTAATTCTTTGGAAAGTTGCAGTGAAAAGAAGTTAGAGTAAAGGGCAGCAAAGTAAACATGTTGGGATACAAATGGAAAATGCATGGAGAAGAAGGGAAGGCTTGTTGTTGTTGGCGCCTGTCCCAAAGTGAGATACACCAGTTTGTAATTTTTAAAAGGATCCCATCTGGACTGCTTTAAGCAGCTGCCAAGTGCAGGCGTCTGCTCTGAGCAAGGCCTCTTTGAGGAGCTGTAAATGTATTAAATGCGGCAGAGTAGCTGGCTGGGATGGCACAGCGGAGCTGGATTTGCAGTAATGCCTCTCACCACTCTGCTTTCTGCTCTGGAAAAGGGAAGACCTTCCCCACCATTACACATCCCCCTTCTTCAGCAAAGCTGCGTTTACCACATGGTTTTAAGCTCACAGAACAGCCACGGTCCCACCTTCATTTCTGCTTCCATTCTCAGATTCAGGCTTCCATTTTAATGTTCGCACGCTTGTCCGAGGTTACAGATGTCTGGAGGGAAG
Organism: Chauna torquata; assembly: GCA_013399475.1. Classification (NCBI taxonomy): domain Eukaryota; kingdom Metazoa; phylum Chordata; class Aves; order Anseriformes; family Anhimidae; genus Chauna; species Chauna torquata. The sequence continues at coordinate 276,295 of VXAL01012859.1, read as the reverse complement.
GAATCTGACCGTCCTTAGGCTGGGATCCAGGCAACTCAAGGAGATAAGAAGGAAGGATGGATAAGAAAACTTAGACGCAAGTTTTGTGGAGCACCTGGATGCTGCAGGAAATAGTGCTGGAGACTGAGCACGCGATGCTGGGCTCTCCTCATTCAGCTGGAGCTGGTACCCAGCGATGTGCCAGCAGACCTGCTGTCTTTCAGGGACGATGTGAGTGAGATCTGGCTATCAATGGTCATTAACAGATCTGACTTTTCAGCAGATGCATTAGATGCTTTGGCGTCTTTGCCAGGCTTCAGCTTGGATACTTACAATTAGAGTTCATTTTATCATCCTTGGTTAAGCCATTACATAGCGTTGCTGTGCTCTGATAACACAAGATCCACGTTATCTCTGAGGAGCTGCAGGCTGAGAATTTTTCTTGCAAATGGGTGAGCAGAGAGGCACAGGCAGCTCTGTCACATCAGCGCTGGTGGAGGGGAGACAGCTTACTGAGCACTTCAGATTAATAACTTGGGATGATGGGAGCTTTCAAGAAGATGGTAAATTTAAATGTGCAGAGATTAAAAAAAAAGCAGCAGTCACAATTTAAACAACAGAGATACACATCTGCACATCTCTTACTTCTCCTGCTCTAAAGTCAATGGTGATTTTGCTTTTGGTAGTCACAGCTCTCAACTTTTTGCCAGGATGCTCAAGTTTCAACAGCGGGACTGTGAGGAACCTCTGACCAGGCTTTCAGCTGACAATGTGCTTGGTTGTGAGCTCTCGCATTATTATCCCGGGCTGGCTGTGCCTGGTTAACACTTGCTGCTTCCCGCACGGCCACCCAGCAGCATACACCTGAGGCACGCTGCTGGAGGCTGGAGGAGCAAGCGGTGCAGCTGGGGAAGCGGATGGGGCAGCGCTAGAGAGGCTGGGGGTGGAAATTCAGCAAGGCAGCAATGGAGATACGGAGCAGCAGGAACACCACCAGCTGTTCCTGTGCCACGGGTGTGTCAGCAGCAGGAAACGAGAGAAAAAGCAGCGTGAACAGTGCTCACGCCTTAAGCAAAATTTCTGAGACACGGGATGTATGTTAGTGGAGCACAACAGCTCGCCCTGCCTCATCGCCTCCTGGCCACCAGCACGAGGAGTCTCCGGGCAGAGCAAGGAGAGCGGCGTGAACAGGGTGTCCTGACACTGAAAGGACGAACTCAAAGCCCCAGCACAGATGTGCCCTTGGGATCTCTGCTCTGAGAGAAGCAACCAAGCTCCTGCTTGCACATGTACATCTGCAATCACACACACAAAAAGCTCTCAGCTGTGGTGCTGTGGAGGTGGAAAATGAGCAAAATGAATTTGCACACCTTTCCTCTTCACCGGGACCCCAGGACTGGCCATTCCCAATCACCACCACTTCCCTCCCTGTACCGGGGGAGGGAGCATCGCTGCTGCTACTGCACGCACGTGAGGGGCTCCAGCGGCACCGCGAGCGTGGCCAACGCCAGCTGGGCTGGCCTTGGAGCACAGCAGCCAGCCCCGCCGACAGGAAACCATTAAGGCGTGAGTCACTTCTCCAGCCTGAACTGGTTACGGCCACGCTGACTCAGCAGAAGGGGAAAAACGCAAGGGGAAAGCTGCCGCGGAAAGAGGGCTCTGACTCAGCCCAGCACCCCTCGCCGAGCCCCCTCACCACAGCTGGGCTGAGTCAGAGCCCTCTTTCCGCGGCAGCAAGGAGAAAAAAGGGGCAAGGATGATGGAGACCAGTTCTGCCTTGCTTCGGTAACCTCATCGGCTGATTTTAGCATGGGTGGGCGAAAGATGGTGGGTAAGTGCGCACGAGCTTTGAAACACAGCGAACCTAGTGCCGTTCCTCCTGAAGATGGTTGTAGCAAGAGCCTCTTTCAAAAACAACACAGGCTTGTGTTTTTGCTGCAGGATACGACCATTCCTGTCCTTGTGGCTTGCGTGACTGGGCTGTGCAAGCCTCCGGGGGCTGAGGTTTGGTGCTGAGGCCGTAACTGTGGTGCTGCAGCAGCAGAGCAGTGCTGGCTCGCGGGCACTGCAGACCAGATGGCTCCACTCTGCCAACTTACCTTCTCCCCCTTTGGCCCCGGTGGTCCAATTGGCCCTGGTGGTCCTGCATGTCCCTGTGGAGAGCAGACAGCATGTGAGGAGACAGGAGAGAGCTGTTTGACCAAAGGTCCTGCCTGGTTTTCTGACAGCTCTCACAAGCCCTGTGCTGTGCATCCCAGCTTCAGAGGGACACGCAGGTCATGGCAGAAGTGAACAGACTGGAGCTGGAGAAGCTGACGTGGTACAAACAGAGACTAGAGAAACAACTAAACCGAACTCAATTTAAGGTTGGAAATAAATCATAGCTGCATGCTGGAGTGGCAGTTTTGTTACATTTCAGAACAGCTAGAAGCCGGAGGATGAAAATAAAAACCTTACCTGGTAACCTTTCAAGCCAGGCTCCCCTTGAGCACCCATCCTGCCTGGAGCACCCTGGAGAGGCAAGCACAGAAGGCACCATGAGAGCAGCCAGCGGCTGTAGCCTCAGGCACAGGATGCACCAGGCTGCGCAAAGCGAAGCTCAGCACGGCACGGGAGCATTTCAGCGCGGCCACCCGCTCCTCTGGCCCCTGGAGAGCGTTGCTGCAGCCACCTGAAATGCCCTTGCTTGGCTTTACCCACAGAGTGATGCTAAGAGTGCTGCTGTCTGTGTCTTTGCCAGCCTGTAGCAATTGGTTCCCCACCTCATTCAGATTTGCTACCCCATGCCGGTACCAAACTCCTTTCTGTTCGTGAACTAGCTGGTATGTGGGGCTTTTACAGCTTCTAGAGCTGCAGAGTTCAGTTGCTGGGATAAGTTCACGAGTTTCAGTGTCCAGTGCAGGTACACAGAGGGAAGACTTCAGAAATGGCTGCATAGTGTGCATTCTTCATCTGCCCTTCTTTATATCCAAATTAGCTTTGTGCTAGCAAGTCCACCAGTGGGACCATTCTCATGCATGACCTAATCCTAAACGGCAGGGAGGAAACCTTTCGGTGTGGGTTTTGAGGCCAGGAAGGGAGTTTTCTGGGTTGTGATGAGGGCATTGCAAAAACCATTTATTGCGTCTCTATCAATCTGCACAAAGGGGTTTAAACCAGATCACTAGATTAAAGTGAAGTGCAACCTTTCCAGATAATCCCATTTAGTGTGGAAGAAAGCCCTTTCCTCAAGACAGACCGCAGAGACGCGCTCAGTCCAACATGCTGCTGCTCAGATACTGCTTAACTTCCTTGTGAAATAATCCGTGGAGACTTTGCCAACGAATATGAAAGGAGGATATATGGGGAGGCCATAATTTTTGAGGCAGGAAAGTACTATCAGCAGAACCCTTACTCCATCACTCATTTGCTACTGTTCTGAAACATCACCGTGATTTCTAGTTCATAAATAACTCCTGCTCTTTCACTAAGTTCCACCAAATCAAGTGCAAGAAGTTTCCTTACCAGCTTGCAGTGCGTGAGGAGGTACTTGTTACTTACTGCTGCTGACCCAGTGCGTTTGTCTGTTATTCCTAAAGCAAATTAACTTTCTTCCCTCTCTGCTGCAGTGTTGTTGCTCTCTCTGAAAACCTCACCTTCAGGCCCCAACTCAACCCCTTTTCCATGCTATATTTCTTCTTGCTGTGTTTTAGATAAATAGATCAAGAGTGGGTGTAGAAACAGGGCAGCAGTCCAAGGCAGAGTTCCTTATAACTCCACAGTTTGACTTGGAAGCAGCTCTTACCATGAGTGTGCAGTCTCAAAGGGAAATATCTTAGCAAAAAATAGCTTATCAGCTCACTCCCTTTTCAAGAAAAAAATCCCCAATATTTCAGCTCGTCTAGGGAGTTGTAAAGAACCGCCAGGACGCAATGTGAGCTGGGTTCATGGGGCACCATCGCCACCACCACCACTGTGGAGTCTCTCCTCTGCTGCTCAGAGCAAGTGTTAAGCTGTTTTGGTCAATTTAAGCCATCTAACGTCATTTCACTCTCTCTGCTCTGAAGCCCCTGTTGGGCTCTGTGCTTCAGCCCAGCACGGCTAGCCGTGTTTCTGCGTGTTGTGTTCAACCATTTGCAGAGCTCTTCTCACCATAGGTCCCAGGGTACCTCGGGATCCTTTAGGGCCTTGGTTCCCCTTCGGCCCCTCCTTTCCTGGAGCTCCTGTCTCGCCGAGCTGCCCCTGGTAGCCCTTGCTGCCCTGCAGAACAAAAGCACAGACATTAAATGCAGCACAAAACAGCTTTTACAGATCAATATCAAAGATGAGCAAAGAAAAGGGAGATCCAGAGGAGGAGATGTTATCACTGGGAGATGTTCCTACCTTCTGGCCAGGCTTGCCCTTTTCCCCCTGTTTTCCTGGTTTCCCTTCTGGTCCCTAGGAGAGCAAAAAAAGCTGTTGGAATGGGAAAGCAAAGAAACCCCAACCCAATCAGCAGCCCTGTTCACTTCCCTGGTGCACACAACCCTGACAGCATCCTCGCCCGTCCCATGCTATTCCCAAGGGAGCCGACACGGATGCTAGGCAGTCATGCAGCCAAGGGCACAGTTCCCAGGTACTACAGCAGGAGTATGGCCAAGTCTGTTCTTGAGCTGCTCCAGCACATGGACAAGAAGGAAAGCTTAGAGGTGGAAAGATCTCTGTGCCCAGTGATTACAAAGCAACGTGGCTGAAAGGTGATGTTTTTAATCTTCAGATCACATGCCAAGGACAGGCAGGTGATGGAAAACCACCACCTGATGTGTCCGCCTGTCCTCAAGGGTGCAAAAGGGGGATCTCAGCAGTGCTCCTTGAAGACAGCATCCACTGAACTGAAAAACGGTAGCTGCCCAGCCACTACAGAAAGGGCTGAGCAAATGTGGGAAACACATTTCCCCTGGCCCCACACAACGTTTCCTCTGGTCCGCAAGCAGAGCAGCCGTCTGTGCACTGCTGCTCCACAGACAGAGTTGTATCATCTCTCACCACCAACTAATGCACTGAATTGGATATCAATACTTTTGATATGGTTTTAGAATAAGGGCAATGAAACTACTGCTTCAACAGCAATTCTCTTTATCTTCACGTTGCAAAAACAGATAGTTGTTTCATTTTCTATCTACCTGTCATGCACAGCTTTTTGGTCACAATGCAAAGGCTTTCCCTCTGTGTTATTATTACTGCAATAAACGGCACGTAGAAGTCACAATATACTGATCAGGCACCTGGAATTGCACGGGCATGCAAAACTTCAGGTGGGAGCCACAGCAATGAGACAGAATGCTGGCCTGCTTTGTGCACCTACACGGGCGTCTCACACGCAGCAGACCCCACCAGCCGTCCTTGCACACATGCAAACGAAATTAGCTGTGATGAGCAGCTAAGTATAGCACACTTTCCTTAGGGAGCCCAGGGAATTTATTTTTTCAGTGTTTGACCCTGTTGGCTGCAAGGCAGACAACATATTTTGGATTTGACAGAAACAAGCAAAAGCATCACTGAAGAAAATAACTCATACTTTTTGGCAATTGAGACACACTTTTCAACAGCATCTACGCACTAGCACAGCATCTCTCCCTCCGCACTCCCGCTCCCTGGTTAAGAAGGTATCATTTTCACCACTGTTGATGTTGCAGAAAAGTATTGGTCTCTCAGGTGAACAAAAGCAACTTATAAAGCCAGCCATATCTGAGGGTTTTCACTCTGATCTGAAACATGGGCCTCCTAAGTGCCTGCTCTTCACACAAAGGAGCAATTCAGGCTTATTATAGCCCTGAAGAATTGTGTCAGTTCTTCACTTCCCCTAAGGGAATAGCTCCATTTTACATAAGTCAAACATTTCAAGAGCCCACCTTGCCAACATTATCAGGGCTTCACAAAGGACTCCCTGCGAGGACTTCAAGGGTCCTGGTCTGTCGTCTCTTCCAGTCTGCTTGGGGCTTTTGTTTGCTATTTTGTGCTGCCACTTTCCAAGAGAGCACTTTTGGAATTAGTTTCCCACAGATGCTGCCCAGCCGCAAGAGGCAATGAATTGTGGGTGACAAGCCCTTGGCGTCACCCCCATGATGTACACTTTTGATGGGAATACAAAGAAATCCTTGCCAACGAAAGCATCCGTCTGGAAAGCGCTGCCCTATCCAGCTCTGCAGCTAACCCAGCACCAGACGTGGTACCAGGGTGCTCAGCCTCCCCACGTACCACTCGCTGGAAGCATAGCAAAGCAACAGTAACACTCGCAGACCCTGCTCTGCAGCAATACTGCGATGCTTAGTGGCATGAAAACTGGGAGAGTCAATAGTGGTATCACTCAAAAAAGTTTACTAGATGTGAATGAATAAAGACGCAACTGGGATTCCTAATTAGTTGCATAATATTTTTTTCCATCAGTCTCCCTGGATGGTGCACTAAGATCTTTTAGAAGTATGGGCAATAGATATTTCTTGCAATTGGAGAAAGCACGTTTTAAGCTAAATCTGTTCCTGGCCAAGCTGTCACTCTTCTCCAGCAGAGCCATTTTGCACACTGAGATGTGCTCCTGAATTGCTGTGATGTAAAATCTCTTGAAACAAATAATTCCATGTTAGTTGCATTTGGCTCCCCAGGATGAGGCTGTGTTACGGTGTTTATGAAAAATGCAGACATCTCACAGCTACATCAGAGGTGTACAGCCTGGTCCCCCCACCTGGACACATCTCCCATGGAAGCAATGACTGAAACTTGCTTCTGCCCTGCACCAGCAATGCTTTTGCTTTTTGAGAAGACAGGCTCGGGTCTTAACTCTTCCCTTCTGAGAAACAAAATTTGCACACTGCTCCTAAAATCTGCCAGCATTCAAGTTCATGCTTGTACCCACAATCGTGAAGTGCAGATATAGGGTTGGAGTCATCTGGGAGAGGGGAAAAACAAAACAATACCCAACTTTGACAGTCCAAGGCCTATGCACAAAAATAAACTCGATCCACAGAAGACTGTGCAATGTTCAAGCAGGATCTTGCTTTTCCCTGGGTTCCTTCAGCTCATCTTTCTGTGTTGGTGGAATCTGAACACAGATAGGGCTCTTATAAACTCCCTGTACTGGCTTTTGCCCGGCTGATGCATCAGCCTCGTTGAGAGGGATGTTCATCTGCTCCAGAAGGCTCTCCTGAGTCTTTCAGCTGGGGTGCGGCTCCTTCTTCATCGCTGGAGAAAAAAAAGCTTGGCAGCATCTCTACCTCTTGTCAGCGATAGCTGAGCCACCAGCTGTCGCTCGTGGTAAACCAGAGACCTTCCTTTGAGGCTCCCTCACTGCGTTAGCTCTTGCTGGCCGGTTAAAAGCGCTGCTGGTGTAAATAAATGGGTCAAACCATGCTGGCAACACCAGCAGCAGAGACGTGGCTTGGATCTTGCAGCCTCAGCCACCTCCTCGAACGAAGTAAGCTCTATCAGCAAGGGATATTTCTGTGCTCCACCAGCATGCTTTCTAGGACTTTGGCCAGCGGAGCTCTGCTGGTGAGCGGGAAGCCTACCATATGTCTGATTTTCCTGGATGTGCTTTCTCCAACTGCGCAGGAATTTTGCCCAGATGAATTTAGAGGCAGTTCAACATTTGTCTGGGGTTCCCAGATATGTGGTATCTCTACTTGTGATGTTCCAGATGCGGTTGCTGTTTGTTGCAATCGCAGAAGTTCTCAGGGCGCATACACAGTGGTTTGCACAGTTCCAAGAAATCACTTTGCTGTCACATGCCACGCGTTGCACAGGCAATAACCAGCTCAGCAGCAACTTTGGTAGCCTTCAAAAAAGGTCAGATTTTCTTTTTCCCTGTTCTTCTGACTCATCTGTCCAGGGATGGAAAAACTGTGGCCAGAGCAGGAAAAAAAAAATAAAAATTGATAAATCAAATTCAGTAGGATTGTAACTTCATGCAGAGTCTCCAAAGTACATCAGCAATCTAGCATCTTTTGGTACCTCTTTCACCGCAATGTGAAGTTGCCAGGCTTCCTACTGTCTTTAGCAGAGAGAGCAGTAAGGGGCAGAAATGTAGAGAAGCCTATACATAAGAATAATTCATTCCATGTTCTTTTTGCTAGATTCAAAACAGTTGAGTTAGTGTGCCAAGGTCACACTCAATACTTTTATTCCTGGGGTTTGTACACATTTTGTTGTATGCTCTGGGTTCTTGGTTTGCTGAAAAAAAAAAACAAAACAAAACCACCAACAAAATCTTCTTTCCAAGCTTCTTCTGTGAGCAGGATTATTTTTAAATGGTGATTTGCTGATTTCTCTTTATATACTGCGCTCTTCACTAGAGAAGCATGTCAGTGTCTTCCTAAGATGATGGTATTTGTGACCAAGGACAGCAGAATGCAGCAGTTTGTACAAATTCTCATGCCTTCAGGTATGCCAAAATATTGCAGGAAAGCAAAAATATTCATCTTGGGTCTAGCTTGTTTAAAATTTCATTGCCAGCTTCGGTAAGGACCCAATTTTATAAGATTTTTTAGTACAGCATTAGATATTCCCCTATGAGAGAAGCTGGACAGTTTATTTTCCAATGCAAATTGATCAGTTTGAAAGGACAAAAGAGGCTTTCAGCTGCTGATGGCCTTGGCAGCGAAGTCGGATCTCTTGCACGGCACAGCAGTAACGTTAATGTGATGAGCAGCCCAGCTTTACATTCTCAAGGCATCAACAGTTGAAATCTATGTTATGACAACAGCATCCAGAAAAACAAAATAAGGAAGCTGAATGAACTGCAGAGAGATACGCCCCAAACAGAGCCAAACAAGGTTACAATCCAGACCCAAGCTTCCCCCACGTTTAGCGATGCTCCGCTATATATGCACCAGATCTCGGGAAGTGGTTTCCGAGACGTGACTCACCAGCCTGGTTTGACTCAAGGAGAACCGTGGCTCTTGGCACTTTGGAGGGCACGTTTCTGTTTTTCTTGCAGACTTGCAGCATGGCACAGGAGGGAAGCTCTAGGAGGTCACAGTACCTTGAGAGACGCCTTCCCAAATCCTGTCTCAGGCTGGTTCAGGACTACTCAAGACTGTCGTGGAGCAGGTTTTCGGGTGTTCTGGGTGTCAGTTAGTGGAGGTCTGAGGTCACTCCTCCCTTCCAAAAGGGAGGCAGGAAGAAACAGACGAACCAGAATGCAGCCAGTGAGTAAAGAGAAGAAAGTACCAATGGTGATGGAAAAATGGTGATAGTTTGAGGCACTGGAAGCAGGAAGGGCAGAAAAACTAAAGCAGCAATAAGGGTAGTAAGCATGAAACATAGGATGACCATGCCCATATTGTTCAAGGCCCAGCCAGCCAGCTAGCTCATTTAAAGGGAAATGAAAAAGCCCCATATCATTTCCTACTGCTCAGCAATGTCTCCATATGAGAACCTCTACTTAATAAACTTTGATCAAGAGAAGCCTCCCCCCATAGAGGACAGCTCACAAGCACTCAGGAAATTAGTGGGATTATTGGGGCCGGGCATTTGAAGACATAAATGTTTTGGATTTATAAGAAACACATTTCCTAATCTCTCTGCCTAGCAGTAGTTTGGAAGGGGAGGAGACACGGCAGCAGCTCCTGAATGGGTTTGGGAAAGAAGAAAGACTCAACTGTTCTTGAGAAGAAAGACCTGATTGTACTGTAAGGTTCAGAGGGCTTTGCTGGGATCAGTGGGAAGCAGTGGGCTCTTGGGCTGCTTGTGGAAACCTGAGTGGTGAGTGCAGGTAGAGCTTGCTGGCTGAATTCAAAGAAAAAGCAAGATGGGGAAATCCTAGAAAAAGATCTCAGATGGAAAAACTACAGCTAGCATCACTATGACTTTCTTCTCAGCTGAGTTCCTCAGCTTAAGAGTGGAATCCAAAACAAAATCTTGTATCCCAAACTCCCTGCTTTAGAGCAAGTCCTTATCTGCACGCGGATGTTGCTCTGAAATATACAACTTTTGGTTTTGTGGATGGGGAAGTCTATTTGACTTGTTTTTTCTAAGCAGTCATAGTGTAAGGCAGCAAAGAGAATTGCGTGCAGAGCAATGCAGTGTGCTCTGAGCTGCTTTGGTTTGGTCTGATAGCTCTGAACTGCCACTGATTTGTTTGTTTCTGGGAAACAACAACAAAAAAATCTTTTCCCCCTTTTTTGCTGTATTTCCTCATCTCTAAGGTAGCACACGAGACAAAGGTGCTCCCAAAAGGTGGCTTGATGGATGGGTGGGAGGTGCAGGAGAAGTGCAAGCCCTCAGCACCACTGAGCTGGGAAGCTTTCATACAAGAAGACACCAAAATGCTCCAAAGAATTGGCCACTTTTGGAAGCTGACAACTGGGAAGAGAGCAATAGAGAGAGCACTCAGGCACTAAAACTCCTATTTACACTAATGAGCACTAGTTGGGTCTTTTTTTTCTCCCACAAATGTTAGGGGTTAACATCTTCCTTTTGAAGGACACAAACGCCCTGGGGTTGTGGAAGAGGAGGGGAATGAAATCCTCTCTCGCAATAAGGAGGGGAATCTTGGAGTAACTGCACAAAAAGCGCGTCTCCTTCGTCTGAGTCAGGAAAGAAACCGTGCCAAGTCAACGGGATTTATTTCAAATTCTGGCTCACTTCAACTCCTATTAACTCTAAACGAAGACCAGCTGGGATCAGCCTGCCTTCCCGAGCGGCAGAGACCAGGCAGTGCCGGCCGACGTGCGGCAAGGACCAACGGCCCCTGGGCTGCAGGCAGCATGTCCCCGGGGACGAGGAGGGCTCTGCGATTCACCGCAGGGTGCCCCGTGCGCAGGGATGGCTCTGGCCTGCTCCAAGGGATTCAATGCATCGGGTGGGCTGAGTCACAGACACCAGAATAGCAGAGGAGGGTAAAAAAGCAATAAAAGCTCCCAAACAACAAAATCCAGCACGTACCTCCCCATAAAATGGGATGTTTAGATTGCCACAGAAGAAGCTGAACCTGTGGCCATTGGAGATGCAGTGATTACTAAAGCAAAGGAAGGACTGCAGCGGAGGGCAGAGTCGCCTGGGGATTACAGCAGTGCTTCCAGAAGGGGAAGGAGAACCTGGGGGCTGCAGCCACCCAGAGGCACTCACCCTGACCCCTGCTCCAGCCCTATTCAAAGCAAAGGGCTTAAGCATGTTTGACTTCATTCCTAAGGAACCCTATTCCCCTTTGATTTTTGATGCAAGGCAAACGCTTGTAGCTTTGCTGGATGTTCGTCCACACGAGTAATGACACTGAAAGGCACCAAGGCTATTAAACAATGATACGCCATGGCCAAGTGCAGGCACCTTCAGCTACAGAAGCTTCGCTCCAGGAGAGGAACTGGCCCTGCTGATGCGGCAGCGATGGAAGAGGACAGGCGGTAGGGCAGGAAAAGCATGTCCTGCTGCGTCCCCTCCTCCTGCGCAGAGGGTGTAGCTGTGGCCTGGGAGCTGGGCCGTGCTCAGGCCCTGGAGACACCCAGGTGCTGCAGCAGAGTGCACAGGGCCCATGCCCTTTGAAAGGCACAGCTGTCTCACAGCAGCATCCGAGAGGTGCCTGGCCCGTGGCCCAACACAGCCCACGCTGAGCCGGTGCCCAGGGCACAGGAACGGGGCTGGGAGACTCCTGCTCCCCTTCTGCCTCTGCCACCGACCTCCTGGATGACCACGGGTAGGTCACCACTACTTTGTGTGTCCACTGCTAACGCGTTATTCAAGGGCTGTATTAGCAGTAACCATACTTGTGTCCTGGATGAACGGTGCGAGGAGCTCGCTGTTGCCACCGGCGCACAGCCGGCTCTGCCACAGCCCTCGCCTGTGCAGCGAGCCCTGTGTTCTCCATCCCTTCCATGGCTCAGCCAGAGGGCAACCCCACGTCCTCCACGAGCTTCTTTCAGCAAGGGCTCCACAGGCAGCCCATACACCAGGGGACAGACCCCGGCTTTTCCAGGAAACAACAGCTCAGCACATTACCAAAAAAAAAGCATAGATTCCTGCAAGGACAACCGAGATTAAAACCAGAAGTGACTCCAGGATTGTCCTTCGGCAGCCGCAGTATTTTCGTGGAGCTGAGTGCCATGTCACTGCCGTGGCGCTGCCAGCTGTTGCTGAGCTCATGTGTTCAGAGTGAATGGCTGGATTCAGCAACAGCAGAGCAAGGCGCTTTGTTGCAGAAAATCTTTGAATTATGTTTTCAGTGGCACGAAACAGAAAAGAACAAAGAGCAAAAAACCACTCTGGGACAAGTTCTGCTGTAAGTGATGTTTGGACAGCTTTATAATAGAGCAGTGTGTCGCATGAGAATTGGCTCCTGCTTGACCCTGCCATTACAGAGCCCGGAAACCAGCCCCATCTCGGCTGTGACCACAGCTTGGTGTTTCTGGAGTGAAAATGCCAGCTCTGAGCAGAAGGTCAACCCTGGCCAGCACATCTTCCTTCCACTTCACGATTTTAGCGTGTATGTGATGGAGAAACAAGAACAGGAACATCGGGTGTAAGTCGATGGGAAGGATGCTGTCCTCAGGACACCATCCAAGGCTGCTTGTGGAGGTGCTGCTGCTCTGGGGAGAGACACAGCTGAGACCACAGCGCTGGACCCAAGAGCCACGAGTTCTCCCAGCGCTCCTTGGCTGGAGAGTGGCTTTGACCTTTTCAAAGCACTTTGAGTTCCCTCAAAACACCTTCTCAGATCTCCACTCTGGCCCAGTTCTGTCACTCTGCCCTCTGGGAGAGCAAACAAAAGGACTTTGACCTGGATTTACCAGCCCTTAGAGCTCCTCTGGTCTGCTGGTGCACGTCTGCACCATGCAGCAGGGCCGGCACACGCAGCCAGATCTTCTCTGATGTAATTGTTTATGGCGATTTCTACCATTGCAGCATCTGGCTCAAAGCTTTCCGCGTCCTGACGTGGCTTGAATGACACTGCAGATAGAATTTCAGGTTAAAAAGGAAGTGGAAAAAGAAAAGAGCTCAGCTCCCAGTTTTGCTGAACAATGAGGGATTTTCTTGTTTCGGAGCATGTTGCATTTCATTACCTACAGGCTCTCCAATTGCTTTCCTGGAACTGTAAAAACCTTGCTATCAGATGTCTGCCTTGTATGACAACCAGCACATTACGAAAACCACAGCGCACAGCTATGGAGAGCAGCTGGAAACCCACCGCCTCCCTCCTGCCAACTGGCTTGGGTCCTTCGCTCAGCCACCGGCGGATCAGCTGTCCTCCGTGGGAAGGGCTGGAGCGCCGTGCTTGCTGTGGACCGGGAGGAGCAGCAGTGGAGAGGAGCACTTTCAGGAGGGGGTTGCTCTCAGTGACCACGTGCCTGTGCCCAGGTTGCTGGCTGTACACCACTGACTTCAACTTCTGATTCCTTTCATCCTCTGTTGTGGAGAGTGGGATTGACTGGCAGCTGGATCCCTTGTAAATGCACACTACTCTCCAGCAGCACTGTCTGGGTATTTTGGACTCCGTGGCACTGTCCCCTCATACAATTGCCGGTTACGATGAATTAGCTTTTTATTTTTGTGGACTACACCATGACACTTGCATTGCTGATGGACACCTTGCCAGGGTTCGAAGGGCTGTTTCATCTTCCATTCTGCCCACAAACTGCGGAGATATGTCCGTGTCCTGCCTTACTGGTACAGGAAGTCTGGCTCTCCAGAGGACAACTCCTGCTCCCCGCGCTGTCGACCTGGGACCTGTACCTCCAGCCGGTCTCTGATCGGAGATGCCCAAACTGCTGCTCTGCAAGGGGAAGAGATTATCAGCTCCTTGCTGCACACACAAGCCATCCAGAGGTCAAGTGGTCAAGTCTAGAAGAATCAAGATCTGGTGACAGCAACGAGTTTGTATCAGAGTGAGTAGGAAACCGCTAGGAGGAGATAATAAGTGAGAGAGCAGCTCAGAAAAGATGCACATCTCTGACAGGATTTTTGAAATCTCAGCTGGATCCTGCACTCAGCTGTACGTTAGTGTTTCAGATTCTCTGATTTCTCGCTCACTACCAGAGGGACAACTGGCAGGAGCAGGACCTGGAGCTGAACGGAGCAGCGTGAACTTGGACAGAGTGACCAAAAGATAGAGTATACTTGTGTATCACGGCTCCAGCTGCCTCGAGCCCTGCCAGCCACAGCTGTGAGACTCATGGCCCATCTCGGTTGCCAGGTTTGTTTGCTGAAATCCACTGGCTTTGAAATGTGTACAAACTACCCCTGGAGACTTGGCTGGGGCCTCCCTGCTGCTTTTGTTTGAGATTTAAAACCGCAGTGGAAGCCGATTTTCAGATATGTTAACACTGGAGATGGCTGAGCCAAGTTAAAGCTAACGATCTTTGAAAAACGCTTCCTGAGCACCCAGGGAAGCTTGGGTGCGCTCAGTCGGTAATGTTGTATCAGCATCAGGACGGCTTTCTGGAAAACACAGTCTTGCTCAGTAAAACCAGACGTTGCTCTGCTGTAGGGACCAACTGCCAGGTGAAAGCCGCTCTTCTGCATGACCCAGAAGGGCAGAGCAGATCCTTTACGCCTCCTCCAGCTTTAGCACCCGTGGAGGTGCTCCAGCACGTCCCTTCGTCCGCCACCTCCCAGGGAGCTGTAGGACTTCACGGGCCAAAGAAACTGCTCTTTCTCTCCATCTCTTGTGCTGGTCCATCGCCAAGTGGCGTGGGAGTTTGTACGAGCCCAGCCAAGTTCAACCTGCTCTGGGGCTACACAGGGAGCTGCCAGCATCAGGCCTTTCCCCCAGGCTAGTATGTGCAAAGCAGGCTGAAAATGTACCAGCAGTAAAGCCAGATCATTTCAGAGCACTCGGCTGCCTCATTTCCTACATCTGTCAGGAGGACGCAATACTGAGGTGTCTTTTTCCTTTAGACATAAGCAAGATGAAGATTAAGACTAAACATCTCCTTGGAGTTAAGGAAAGTTCTTCAGGAAGAGGTGTAGCTGCAGGGATTTGTGATGAAAAGGGTGTTCCCAGAGGCTGTTGCTGTTTGCGGAGGGCACAGCCATGTGGGTCCCCTCCAGCACTGGTGCAGAGGGCAACACAGAGCCAAGCCAAGGTGCTGCAGAAGCTTGTCTCTATGCCCATGGCCGTGGGTGGGCATCAGCTTCCTTGAGCTAATACGAACCTCTTCCAGAAACAGAGGCTAAGCTACACACTCCGAGATGCCAGTCAGTTTGCTGGGACAGGGAACTAGCCAGATCCTTGTCTGTCTCTCCCACTAACGACACAGATACATTAACATCTTCCCTGTCGCTTTTGTAGATGAGGAAGATATCTCAGCAATATTGGAGCAGAAACCACCACCTGTAGCCCAGGGAAAAGACAGCGGACCCAGGCAAGAACGCAGTGAAGCACAGATGTAGAGACTCCTGGGTACCACACCAGGAGAGACCTAATGAAGAGGGAATAGCAAAAGATGAAGTGCTCTTTAAAACTATTTAAAGTGAGTATTGGACAGTGCATCGCGATCACATCAGCTGTATTAAAACCATATGCAACGTGCGTAATGCGTAAACACACCGCATCTGCAGCACACCCAAAGCCACGACACACGTGTCTCCTCCCCACCGTGCGGGTGCCTCCACACCTTCCGCAGGCAATTTCCATGCTACTGGGCAGTTCCCCACAAATCCTGGACAGGAGCTGGTCACTGAGCAACTTTAGCATTTGCCCCTGCGTGAATACCTTCAAGATTTTCCCCTGATGAGATTTTTCACGTCTTTCTCCAGCAGCCTTAAACACTTGTGTCCATCACACACTTCTGCGGCGGGCTGTGCCTGTGTGGCTTGTCTCGCAGAGGATGGTTTGACTTTATATCACAGCTTCCAATCTTTACCCGAAAAGGAGGGGGTTGCAGTTATCGCTTGTGGTTTGCACCTCTGATCTATGAACTTTATATTTTGGCAGAATTCTAAGGGAAGATCCCACTAACATTTGTGCATTTTCTCCATGGGAAGCTAGGATAAAAAAACTCCAAGAAAAAATGGGAGGAGAAAAATTATTTGTACTTCTGTCAGAGGACTTCCATCTCTAAATTACCTCAGCGAGCACAGGAACACCAGCCTATGCATTAGGTAATGGCCAGGCGCTTGGCAGAGGCAGCACTATCTGGAGCCTGTGTGGGTCTCTGAAAGTCTGCTTGAGTTTAGACATACGGATATACAAAAAAAACATTAAAATAGTAGATGGAAATATAGCACTCTGCACTAAAAAGAAAACAAAAGGGAGTGATTATGAGCAGGAATCTTGGCTCTATTGACTACTTTTTTTTTAAAAATAAAACAGAAAACGGCATCATGTTCCCAGGGACATGCTGGCAAAGAGCAGGGATGGAGCCTGCAAGAATCTATATTTTATACTCTATAACTTAATATGGCTTTTGCATGATTTTAGTATTTTTATTGGTTCTTAAATGTGCGCAATGTAAACACGTGAAGCAGCCAGAAGCGCAGCACGTGGAGGGCCGTGTGCTGAGGACGCCCGGCCATGCCAGCCTGCGCTGAGGCAGCTGGGATGCTGGGGACCGTGTTATGGCACCAACCCTGCAAAGAGCTCCCTGTGGGCACAGGGGGCAGCAGCCTTATTTGGGGCAGAACTACAGCCTTATTCCGCATATTTATGGTGCGGCGCTGCCATACTAGGCCAATGTTTCCACTTTACAGTCAAGTCAATGCTCAAATCCCCACCTCAGCCCCAAAATAACACATATCCAGCCCCTTTGCTGCTTCCATCCCATCACACCCTTCTCCCTGCCCTCCTTTTAGCCAGCCACAACGTCACCAAAGGGAGAAGCAACACAATCCAGCATCGAGCATCCACCCCGTGCTCAAGGGTACCTGCCTGCCCCGCAGCCTCCCCCCATCCCAGGAGGGATTCCAGGAGCCGCCACCAACCTCGGTCAGACTCGGGGTCCCTGCACGTCTCGCAGGGGTGCGCGGGGTGGGAGCTGGCGTGTTTTCTGGCTGCAGGAGCAGCAAGACTCGTGCCATGGGCGAGCTCGGCACCTGCAGACACACTGGCTCCATCCAACCCAGCCGGGCTACTGCCCCACAGGAAGAGCCTCTGAGTCCGCACTTCCGACAGCTGTGATCCACCACAATAATTACGATATATATAAATCATGTCACCAACCTAAGAAACTCCTCTTTTCAAGCAGAAGGACCTGGCTTCACTTGCAGAGCAGCCTGTTGGCACTGGGCAGCGCTATCCTGCACCTGGCACCACTGAACAAGCCCCAGGCCAGATCCTGCCCTACTCCTCTGGACCTGCAGCTCTCATCTCAGAGCAAGAATCACATTTTTTCTTTCTACGGCATTGAGGTCAGACCTCTAAGCAAACCATACATGCCTAGGATATTCCCTGAGGATTCAGAAATCATTCCCTAGTAATTTCTTCTATTTGTTACCTATATTTAAGGGAGAAACCTTAGAAGGGAAAAACAGAAGTAAGCAAGAAATCACCAAACAGAAATGAGAGGAGGCAAAACCTGGCCATCCCCAAGCTGCAGGCCAAGAGCAGTTGGGACATCCAGGGCAGATGCAGTAGAGAGGCATGGCCAGGTGGCACAAGCTGTCCCAAAGCCTACACAAAGCCCGCAGCAGACCAGAGAAGTGATCCACATCTCAAAGACCAAGCCTCCTCCTGGATGCAGCTGTTTACAACAACAACATACTTCATGCCAACACTTACAACAAGCCACATCTTGGACAACTCCCTGCCCTAAGCAGTGTCCTGGTGCTCTGCCTGCATCTCCCACTCAGTCTGCCCTCACATGTTTTGCTGCAACATGGCAAGCGCTGTTACAGCATTACTAATATCTACAGTAATTTCTGTCCTTGTAATAATAAATAAAATAAAATAAAATAAAATAAAATAAAATAAAATAGGCATTTCTTTCTTGCTAAGGTTTAAATGGAATCCAGCCTCCCAAAACACTGCGAACTCTCTTTTGTCCTCTAGTTGCAAAAGGTGCTTAGCTGTTCAGATGAGCTATTTTGCCTCGTGCAGCTCAGGGCTCGGTGTGCGCCCGCTGTGCCCTGTGCCTGAGCAGGGCAGCACAAAGGGGAGCCCGTGCTGCACATCTGGGCTCATGCTTCGGCCATGAGGAAGGCGAAAGTCATCTTGGGCACAAGGGATTTAGACAAGAGCGCACAGCACTCATTGCTGATCCTTCTGGGGCAAGATGCAACCGCCAATTTGGAAACCAGCACACAGGTGACCCTCTGGAAAGGGTGCAGGAGCTGTGCTGGGCCAATACGTGCACCCAGTTATCTGCAATACACACAGACTGCCTGTGCAGCTGGGAGGAGAGCACCAGTTGTCCCAGAAAACCCATGGACCGGCTGGCGGAGGTGAGCAGGATGTTTTCTCAGACTCACTCGGACACCTGTGATGCCGGGATATCCAGGAGGCCCTTCTTTTCCCTTCAGTCCTTCGGTGCCTTTTTCTCCTTTCTCTCCTTCCAGGCCTTGCTCTCCTTTGTCTCCCTGTGGAAGAGAGGAGGTGGGAGTTTTCATACCCACACAACGCATGGGTCACTGTACATGGCTCTTGCAAGGAAAAAAAACCACCACATAATTGATATTTCAGGAGTCTGGGAGGAAGAGAGCCTGCAAGCAAAAGGATGAATGAGGATGAGTCATAATACACTTGACATTTAAAAAAATGAGCAAAACCAGTTTTTTTAAAGTCTCTTGGCTGGAGGAGGAGGAACTCCCCCATTACACAGGGTAATGTGAACTCTGCTTCTCCTGCAATGAGGAGCAGGAGCCTTCTCCTGAGCCTCCCATGTGAACGAGACAGCGGACAAGATCTGAAAGACTCACTTGCCTCACCCAGCAGCCCTGAGCTCAGGATGCTGAAGGATTTTTAATAGGACAGGTTTGTCTGGAGTGGCCACCTGGCTCTTGCTGCCAAGCGGGAAGTAGCCCAGGGCTTGAATAAACACTATGAGACGGTGTCATCTCGCCCTGTGAAGGACTTGTGGTTGGAGCAGTAGGTATCGTGTCACCTCTCTGCTCTTACAGCTGACGGCACATTTCACGGAGATGATCAAAAGGCCCAATTCTGTACTGACAGCGGCACCCACGATGGGGCAACCAACCAGGCTTGATTGAGTTGGTCTCCACTTGCAGCTGCGCTAGAGCAGAGCCACGTCTCTTCTGGTGACATCAGCATTCCTGCAGTGAGTAGTGTCTCTTCTGCTGCACAGAGACACGTTCAGGTTGAAGAAACCTGGTTTGGTTCAAGAGCTCCTGGGGACAGCTACAGATGGCAAGAGAATACAGAAGACTTGACTGTCTTTAAGGGGGAATCTTTTGGTCCAGCATTCAGAGATAAGCAGAAATAGAGACACATGGCAAATAGCTTAACCAGAACGAAGCAATAAAGTGCATTGTGGGACCAGCTGCTTTTTTCTTCCATGGAACAAAACTGTTGGCCTGTTTGGAAAGGCCGGCTGTGCAGGGACAGAAATCAGAGTCCTGTTCCAAAGGCAAGGTAGCACACTCATAGCAGTTAGATAAAGAGAGCAATGCAAGCCCGGAGCAAGCACCTGGGGCTTTGCCAAGAGGAAGGGGATCTAATTTCTTTCCTTGCAAACAATGTTCTGGTCAGTGGTGCAGGGGATAGTGATGGACAATTCTTGATTTCCCCTGCCAGGCCCAGGAATTCCTGATTAGCTGGAAATTCAATCTGTAAAAACTCAAATAAAACAGACAAATTGTTGGAAACTAGATTTTGAAGAAGCTGACCTTTTTGGAGATCTGATCATATGCCAAAAATGTGGGTAGAGGAGTGAAACACGAGGAGGCCATTATGCGTGTCTGCAGAAAATAAATCCTTACTCCTTACTTCTAAGTAAATTAACCCATCAAAGAAGTGAGGGGATAAGAGACAAGGGAACACTGCACCAGAATGCCCTGCCTGCTGTAGACGCTTTATATTGCAAATTTTACCTTGACTCCATCTGGCCCGGGTGGCCCACTGTCCCCTTCCAGCCCTGATTCTCCCTGCAAGACAGAAGCAAGCAACATAAAGCCATGCCCACACACACTTTTTTCCCCATGCTTTCAGCAGATGACTCTTGGCAGCAGGTCATGCTGCAGTGACAGGAGCCCAGGTCAGCACTTCCGATGCATCCCATCTCATACCCTAATGCTGAACGAGCTCTTCCTGGAGCAAGAGCAGCAGTTCAGCCTCTTGGTCTATTCTGAGGTTTTCCTCCATAGACCTTGTTGCTTTGGAAAGCGGGCTGAGAGTGTCTTCATTTCACCTGAGGCTTCCCCATCCTGCTCCAACAGCTGACCTTAGTCCTGAGAAGGGGCAAGAGCCACGGCCAGCTTCAATCCATGCATTCATCCCGTCCCTGCTCCCTCCCACGTGGCACAGAGCAGCCAGCGTTTCCCTGCTTGTGCCCATCTCCTGGAGCATCAGACAGGCTCCCGTATGTCAGCTCAAGCGGATGGGCTCTGCGAGGAGGGCATTGCCACCGCGCAGAGAGAAGAAAGCAGGGCTGGAAGGGTTACGAGATGTTGGGAGAGGGGCTCTTTGCCCAGGCTGTGGGTGAGCAGGGAACAGAGCCTGTGGGGAACTGGTGTAACAGAGAAGTCCAACCAGAAGGTGACTGTACTCACTCTTTGACCAACGAGGCCTTGCTCTCCAGGAACTCCCAGCTGGCCAGGATCACCCTAGATAGAAGGCACCACAGACATGAAGACAAGCTGTTACTGACTGGGTATGGAGCACTTCCCATTGCCCACTCATTCTGACTTTTTCTCTCCTGTTCTCACACAAACACCTTCACTTCAGCTTGCCACGCTGGCGTCGCCAGCGCCTCTGCTTGCACGCCTCGGGGTCTGTTACAATGATACCTGGTGGGACAGGGGATCGAGGAGTGGTGGCTGCTGCCTGCAGCTGCAGAGCCAGAGCACTTCCCTCGGCATGGCCCTTCAGCAGGAAAGCAGCAACACAGCCCGAGAGAGGAGAGGAGAGGAGAAAGCCAACCGCTCTTTGAGCCCCAGCATGACTGCAGAGGGTGGAGAAGGAACCTCAGTCTTTGATGGCCCCAAAATGAGTGAACTGAAGGTGTCTGGAGCTGGCAGACAAATGGATCTTGGTGACAGGCTGCGAGGTTGTGATTTCGCTCTGAGGGTACAATGGACATGGGACAGCTGCCTCCCATATGTGCCATCCAAGACAAGTGCTTTGCAAGGAGAAGAGCTCAGGGAATGCAGTGACAGAGGCACAAGGGGAAGCAGGTTTGACCTATCCATCCATCTATTCCTGCAGCAAACTGGCGATGACTGCCCAGAGCAGCCCCAGCACCTCCCAGCCTAGGAGGAGCAGCAGCGCGGGACTCTTGCTCTGCACCTCCCCAGCACGGACGTGTTACACTGACAAAGGGGTGCTTGTGCAAATCATCGTGTCCTGTTCCCAGGGACAGCAGCAACAGCGTGGAGGGGCAGCCAGGAGCATGGCAGCTGAAACAGCCGTGCAGTATCAGGATGCCATAGACATGGTAGCTCCAGTGAAGCGTCAGAAGATTTGCCAAGGAAAACGTGGCATAGGATGGGGCTGGGGGTGGGGAATGAAGAACAGCAAAGAGGAAATTGCATTTAATCCCCACACAGAGTCTGTTCATAAGCTCTTCACACAGGAGCGAACCTTCAAACCAAGTGGAGAGAGGGACAAAATAAAATAAAACCCCCTCTGAGCAGCTCTGCACAGGGATTTTGTTCAAGCAAAGAGATGGCTTTTTTAGGCCTTTCCATGTGGACAAGAAGGTGCATTCATGGCCCTGGAGCAGGGCACCCTCCCCTGTAACCCTTACAGGAGTTCAGTCCCCACATGGCTGAAGCTTGGAAACTGCGGCAGGGCCTTGTCTGAGGGTATTTTTTACGTTTGAGACCTTCCCAAGGCTCTTCTTGTTTCAAATTAGAAGCTGCCTGGATCTCTAGATCTCGAGGACTCCCTTTTCCGCTCAGATTTTGGATCTGTGAAAGAGCTGAAATTTATTGCCAAGGCCCTTCCTCAGCTCAAGGCAGAGGATCCCTGGGAGGTGCTTGTCTCTGGCACTGACAGCCTCCCCCTCCGCGATGGGGCTCAGGAATTTTTAACCAAGACCTTGAAGTTAAATTGTTTCTTTCTTTCTTTTTCTTTTTTTTTTTTTTAAAAAAAAACAGTCTATCTTTTATTGATTATGCTGTCTGCTTTGGCTGCTGGAGGGTGAACCTGCAATGCTACCCACCCCTGTAGGAACTGAAGTGGCTATCTATTATCTCCCTGCTCCGACAGAAAAATTGCACTAAGTGTTTTTCTTACCTTCATGCCAGGTTCACCTGCAAGGCCAGGTTGTCCCATTGAGCCAGGCGGTCCCTGGAAAAAAAAAAAAAGATAATGAAAAAACCCATTGTAACCAAGTAGAAAGCAGATCAAAGACGTAATTTCTTTAGCAGAGCCCTCCTGGGACAGCACAGCCCTGGTTGCAATGTAATTACCTCCCCGGAGCTGGCTCAGGGTACACAGCATCAAAGAGGCGCAGCATCCCCTCGTGCCTGGTCGCTGCGAGGGCTCTGCTCATCTCTCACGCCCCCAGCCTCCTCTGCCAGGCACCTCTGTAACTCCTTCCAACCCTCTGCTTGCTAAGGTTGGTAACCCTGGCAGAGGGGCTCGGCGTCTCTCAGACAGCCAAAAATGAGTACCTGACTGGCAAACTGTGGGAAGTAAGGTAAAAAAAGGGAAGATGAGAGAATGACCTTGCAAATTGTTCTTACTAGGTGTCCAGCTGCCACCTGCAGCTTTGCAATAGTGGCGCCACATTCATTAAACACTTTTGGTACCAAGATCAATCGGAATCTTTAATCTTTGTACATTTGCTACTACCCTGGGAAGAATGGGGAATGATAATCTGGAAAACAAGCCCAAAGATGCGACAGCAAAGCTTATCTTTAAAGGATTTGTGGGGTTTATTTATTTATGATATTTGCTTTCTGGACAACAATCTCCCTTCTCTTTGCAGTTAGGAATAAAGCAAAAAAGAGCACATAGTCAAAGGGAGCACTCGGCTGCCCAGGGAATAAAGCCAGTTCCTGGCTTGCTGAAATAGATTTGGGCAGAGGAGGGAGCAGGGTGAGTGCTGGGTTTAGTAACAAATGGTCAAGTCACGCAAGGAGAAAATTCAAGCTCCAATGAAAGCAAAAATCCTGCTTTGGTTTCTCCAGAGGTGCCAGTGCAGAGAAAGGCTCCTGGAAGAGACTCAGATTTGAATAAAGCTCTGTACTTTCTTGGTTGGCAGTGTCCAGAGCGGCTCGGTAGCAGCTTTCCAGCTCCCCAGTGTGGTTTACCATGCTGAGAGCTCGCTCCATCCAGTCTAGCAGCCATGAGAATGGAAACTTTCATGACTCATACACTTTGCAGTAGACTGTATTAAAAGGCACCTTTGCTGCTGTTTTCCCAACCAAGTGAAACACCATGGCCACTTTACAGCTCAGGACCTATGGAAAGGAGCTACCCAAGGGGAACTCGTACATCTGGTGCAATCAGCCAAAACTCTAATATTTCAAGGATAGTCAAATAAAGCTCAGACTGTAGATGAGTTAAGGGAAAGCCATGGAGGCATCTCCTGCAACCCATCGGGGCACTGTTTGGCAGCTGCTGCTTTAGTTATGGTGTGTTTGTGCCATTGCTTCATGGCAACAGCAACCCAAAAAGCACCGTCAGCAGCAAAGGTGTTTCTCTGAGCTTTCTCCACTGACTGCAGAGGCTTGTGATGGGACAGCCGTAGCAAGCCAGGCTGGCTGACAAAACTGCCTTGTCAGCGATGGGGCCAGTGAGTGGGATGGAGAAGGCCAGTTTTCACTTTGAAGGCTATATTTTGTTCCTGACTCTGCACCCTGGCATGGAGAGGTGGTCCCTGGTGTGGTGGTAGAGCCATGCCTGGGACGTGTTTGCTAGAGCATGGCCAGCTTTGAAATGTTTCTCTTGAAGACGGGGCTGCCCATCTGGTGTGTCTATGCCCTGCGAAGAAAATGATGCTCGAATATTTGGCTTTCATTGTTTGCTTTGGAAGCTGACATTCAGACTTGAGGGAAATCCTTCCTGCTCATGTCCCTGGGTGTGGAAGGTTGCATCTCTGCACAATTAATCCTCCCTCAGTCCTGCCACTCTCGACGTGAGGGGAAAAGAAATGGGAGCAAAGACCAGACCTACCTTATGCCCAATTTCTCCCAAAGGCCCAGGTGGCCCCTGTGGTCCTTGTGGACCCTGGAAAACAGAGACACAAGGCTCTTTTCATACAACCGGTTTCACTTCTGAAGGGCTATCATTTCTGTAGCCTGTAAGACGAAACGCTGGTTCCCTCCCACATCGCAGCAGAGCTACGCAGTGTGCAAGATATGGCCAGCAAGATGGAGAGACCAGCAATGGGTGCACTGAGGCATCAGAACAGGCAAACAACAGCTCAGAAGTCCCTTCACCTTTCCGGCTCCAACCTAAAACAACTGCTGTTGGTAACTTGAAAGTGTCTGGTTAATCCTCTCCCTTCACAGTCTAGGTAAGTCCCACAGACACAGACAGCAGGAGATGACCCCTCTTCCTGCTTCAATGGTCCTGTTGGCCCTCCTGGAGGACTATGTCTTCACCTGTCATCTCTCAGTGCCTCCCTCAAAGCTGCAGGCTCAGTTCTGACACCGTCAGACCCCCTTCTGTTCCCCCTTCAGCCCAGTCCAACTCCTCCTGTTACATCTGACCCTGTCCCAGACCCAGCCTTGCCTTTCTTTCCTCCCTTCCCTTCTAAAATCCAGCCCAAGCTGTATCCTACTCTGTCCCTGGTTGATCCACGCTCCCCTTTTGCTTTCTAAGGGTCTGACCTTATCTTTTCTCATGCCTCCTAGGACTCTAGCCAAGTCTTTCACATCTCTGACCACACTGGAACTGGCAAGGACAGAGATGTTGGGAATGGGAATGAGTAGTGGGAGACAAACAGAGAAAGAAATGAAGTGTCTGTGTGTGTACAGGGAGAGACAGATGAAGAGCGAGACATAAGACACTTGCCGGGTCGCCTGGTGCCCCTTTTGCTCCTGGAGGTCCAGAAGGCCCTTGGATACCCTAGAGAAATGAAACACATCAGTGTCAGCTCCAACCCCACAGCAATCCTTCATGCCTCTCGGCAGTAACATGCACCTCAAAAGCTCCAGTAAAAAGAGTGGAGAGGTGGCCCTGTGAGACACTGTGCAAGTTCTCCCTCCTGGACCCAAAACTTATGAACTTGAGTGAAAATGAGTTTATAAAAGAAAGCACCAGTGATGGACACTTACAGGGAAGCCACGTGATCCTGTCTCCCCAGTCTCGCCCATCTTCCCCTGTGAACACACGGTTACAGTGATTAGCAGCTGGAAATGTGCTCAGACACCTGCGGCGCTTTAGCCAGGAGAAGCTGCAGGTCTCTGGGCACCGCGTGCATGTGGGCACCCCCACGGGGGTCTGACACCTTGCCAGAGTTGGCAGGCACTGGCTCTTGCAGAGGACGTACCTGCAGCCCGTCTGGCCCTAGCTTGCCTGGCTCCCCTGGACGGCCCTGCAAAGCAAAAAGACAAAGCATGAACTGTATTGGTGATGCTCTTCTGCCCCACCCCACCTGCTCTTGCCTTTTTCTGCATCAGATATCCCCTCCAGTTCCCTGCAGCTTTTGAAAGCCAGATGCCCAGCACCCTGCCCTGAGGAACACCCCAGCCAGCAGGGAGTTTGGGCAACGGGCTGCATGACCTGTCTTTTTGAGCAAACACCGCTTTGGAGGAAGATTTTGCTCTGGCTGCATGGAGGACTCATTCCTGCTGGCTGGTTCTCGTGGGGCCACTGAACAGCCCCAGTTTCTGGAGGAGG
This sequence comes from Chauna torquata, assembly GCA_013399475.1. Lineage (NCBI taxonomy): Eukaryota > Metazoa > Chordata > Aves > Anseriformes > Anhimidae > Chauna > Chauna torquata. The sequence continues at coordinate 250,464 of VXAL01012859.1, read as the reverse complement.
ATGAGACCTTGGTCTGTCCAGGACATTTCACAACACAGCTAAGAGCAGTCTCAGCCAAGCTGGCACTCACTTTGGCACCTCGTGACCCCGGCTCGCCTACTGGTCCATCAGGCCCTCTGGCACCCTAGAAAAAGGCAAAAGAGAGGAAAAAAATAAGAAAAAAAGGGGGAAGAAGGAGGAGGAGAGGGAAGATACCTCTGCCACTGCAGTCAGCAGTGCAGCATGGGTTGGTGGTGGGGAGGGTTCCCAGCTCCCCCGCTGCAGCCTGACAACTTCCACCTCCCTGGTGGGCACTAGCTCTCTGCCTGGCTCCACAATCCAAACACCTCCTGCCCAGCTGAGCCATCATGCATATCTTCCAAGTGAGATGTGGGTCACACAAGGAGATGGTTCAGGGGAGCCCCACTTTTGGATGGCTCCAGCCTCAACCACCGTGGCTGCCCTTGCACTTTTAACCCTTGGGACACTTGGGCTTTGCAGGCAGGGGAGGCTGTAGCTCAAAGAAGTTGAAGTTTGGGTGCCTGTGCTCCGCTCCAGTGCTAAGGCTTCCCATTATAGGATTTGTGCAGAGTATGTGGCTCAGTGGGAAGTGCAGCAGTCACCCCAGCTGGGGCCACCGGGGAGGCTCCTGAGAGCAGTCCTGGGTAAGCCAGCCCACACCTGGCTGGGCTGAGCAGGGCAGCTCGGAGCCCAGGACTCAAAGTTCCCTTCTGCGTTTGGTTCTGTTTCATTTCTCACCATTTACCAGCACGCAGCACCAGAACACTTTTTATTCCCCTTTAAACTAACCACCAGCTGCAAAGCTAGAAGGGAAAGGCACGTCAGGAGTGGCCTTATTTTCAGACAACGCTTACATGACAATGGTTTTGCAACACCCAGGCTCGTGGTTCTAGGCTTATTGATATCAAACATCTTCCTTTCTAGAAACCCTGCTTTCCCAGCTGCCCCATGGCATACCATGCTGCCTCAAGGTCACAACTGGGGCAATAAAGCTACAAAACATACAGAGAGGCACACAAGTCCCCACTACACAGGACCGTCACAACTGTCCCGAGTCCCAAACTGCTCCCAAAGGGTGGCATATATGTGCTGGCAGCTGAAGTTACAGTTACGTGCTATTTAAGGAAGGGGCTGCTGTTAGGAACCAGGCGGGCGCTCACACATGTGTGTGCTGGGAGGAGAGCAGCTGGCTGTGCCTGCTTTGGCACCTCTGGTCCTATGCCAGCACCTGCACCTGGGCGTGCGTGTGCCTCCGACAGGCGTGGGAGCTCCCGAGGTGTGCGGGACACGCGCTGCAGACGTGAGCGATCCTGGACCCGATGAGCTAAAATTGCACAGCTCATGGCATGGCTCAGGCATACTGCAGGAAGGGAAGGTGTTCTTCCAGAGGGTGCTCGACCAGGAGAGCCCTGGTCTTGTGGGTACCTGTGACTGAGCTTTCAAGCTCATCGCAGCAGAGCGGAATGCACAGCCCTCTGCACCGTTCGAATCCCAGAAACCCACATGTCACACTGACAGAGAATAAACAGAGCTGTGGTCAGGGAAAGTAGAACAGTATAAAAAGGGCATACTAACAGACTGTATTAACACATGTCATGTTCATAATCAGGCCGTGATCTCAGTTGGGACTCTTAGGCGCTACTGCAATATAAATAATAAATAATAACACAGAACAGTGCTAGAATGTAATGGTAAGAGGAATTCCGAGAGCAGGCCAATGCGGAAATAGAGAAAACAGGAGCCAATGTGCTTAATCGGGATGCAAACCGAGTGCCAAAAGTAATAAGAGCATTAGGGAGCCAATGTGTTAGAAAAGCAACTCCAGTATGACAGGCAGAGAGAGATACTCACAAAGAAAGGCAGTGTAACAGCAGAAGATGTACAGGAAACTTAGCCAAATTACTACAGCAGGCAAACGCTGTCAATATAAAAATGCAAAAACTTCTACTGTGCTTGGCAAAACTCTGTGCCTGAGCGTACCAGATACAAAATAACCAAAAGCCTGCACTGCATGCCAGTAAAACACAGCTCTCAAGAATGCTCTGCATGGTCTCCAGGACAGACGGACAGAGAGGGACTGTGCACCAGGCAGGAACGGCACAGCCAAAGGGGGGTTTCACAGGTCGCCGCTTTGCTACGCTGCCCCACCGGCTGCTCTCGCCAGCTCTAGGCACTGAGTGCCCTGGCTTGTGCTGGCCACTAGACCAGCGAGAAGTGAAGACCAGAAGTTTTACTAATCCACGTCCCTGTAAACCTCAAAGAACAATGATATAAAATGGAAAGCCGTTTAAAACCAGAGCTCCTGACCGCTCAAGCCAGGCAGCTCTGTACGTTGGAGCAGTGGGCGAGCGGCACACGGAGGTTTGGGGAGCACCCAGGAGACCCAGCAAAACACAGGACCTGCCCTGGGCTGGGTGTCGGGCTGCCCGAAGACAAATGAGGTATCAGCACGCAGATGGCACCGGCTTGCTGCCACCCAGCCCCTCGCCCTCCGTGGAGAACAAACCATTCCCCTCTGCTTTGGGAAGCCATTCAGATATTTTGTGCAATTACATCTTTACTGTCAGAGATGGTGGGATGACCTGTTTGTGAAGAAGTGCAGAGGGGAAGGGTTCAATAGCTCGGTCCTGGTTTTACAGGAGGAGGGAGCAGGGTTCAATGGCAAGTGGGACATGGGGACGGCAGCGATGATCCAGGTTAGATGTCTGTTCCGGGACAGATGCTGCCAGGAAAGCAAAGTGGGGTGCATCTTGCCCCTCCAGACCCATCTTCTGTAGCCTGCCCTGCCCAGCCCCGGGCTGCTCTGCTCTGGGTGGGTGCTGTTGGGTGCTCCAAGCCCTTGCCCAGCGCTGCAGCCAGGACAGTGACGGCTGCGGCTCCCGGCAGGGCTAGCCGGCCAGGGCAGTGTTTGCAGTATCCGCGTTTCCACCAGCAGAGCCCTGTCACCAGCATGGCAGGACCTGCCAGGGCAATCTCACTTCACAGCAGTCACCTGGCTAATCCCATCATAACGCAGCTCATCAGCATCTGACCTCAAGGAGGAGAAAGTGACCCTGTGTTCACAAATGCATGTGGCAAGCTTCATCTTCCCCAAGCCTCCTGGGCTGAAACCCAGGATGAAGGCTTCCCCTAATTCGCCCTGACAGGAAAGGCTACGTTTAGCCAATTAGCGAAATCTTTAAAACTCTCTTTTACTGACAACACTGGTTAGAGAGGGGTGAGCGAGGTCCTGGCGGCTCTCCAGGAGCATCCCATGCCAAACGCCGCGATGCACAGCACTCTGCCTTCCCCTGCAGACCCGGCGGCTTGGCTGGGCACACGAAGGCATACACGGCACACACTCTTCTTAAGAATGGGGTAAGGAGGGTGCAGTGAGAAAGCATGGTTTTGTCACCGGTGGAGCATCTCCAGGAGCCCATGAAACAGAGAAGGAAGCCTTTCTTTAGTTGTGTTAGTATTTACATGGCGGTACGCTGCTCAGGAGAGGTCCTGCTGGGCCAGGGCTGCACAAACAGTGCAAGCTCTGAGCCGCTCTACAATGTAAACAGGAAAAGAAGGAGGGTTAAATCGAGATCTGCCTGCTCCTTTGCACATGGGCTGCCAAAGGCACAGACAGATACGGGTTCATGGCTGATGGAGCATCTGAGAACCCGCTCACCTGTTTCACCAAAGCCAGTTGGGATGAATATGCAGCTCAAAGGTGTTGCTGTGTCCACCCCAAAGCAGCTCACCCAAGGTCACGCAGCGAGTCACAGCACAGGGACGTGCTGGGGTGGTGCCACTGCAGCGCATGAGCCACACAAGTCCAAGCGTCACCCCTCATCCATGTGGTGATATTTTGCTGTCACAGCCCAGCCACACGAAAAGCAAGCAGATGCCTTGACTGAAGCTTGGAGACCTCACCAGCCATAGAGCTGTAGCTAACTTTCCCTCAAACACTTCTAATGCTTTTCAGCCAACTAGAAAGATCCCTGGGAGCAAAACAAAAATACCTCTGCTCTTTCTCCATAAGCAACTTCTCAGCTGGGCCTGGAATAAGGAACTACTTTCAGGTTTGCTTATACAACACCATAAATTCCCAGCATTTACAAATTCCTGCAGTGATGCTGCAAAGCTGTGGGGCTGGGTGGCAGGGAGACAGCGGTCCCCCCAGCACGGAGCGCTGGGGGTGCAGGTGTGTGCGTGTTATCTCCTCTTTGCAGGCTTCACCTGGGGCTATAGCTAATGCAGGAGCTTGCTGGCTGAAGGGCACAGTGGAAGAGAGAAATGTGCTCTGGGACTTGAAAACCACCTCCGAGTCAGAAGCCAGCATCCCTTCCAGTGAGAGGATAACGTGGACAGAAGAATGGGGTAAGGTCACTTTACAGGAGGATTTCAGGTGTGGCTTTATGATCTGAGTTGCAAAGTCATGGCTGCAGTCGATATTTATCCTTCTGTAGAGATTATCAGTCAATACCAAAGCTCCTTGACATTGATATCCTTGGCAGAGGATGCTGGAGGCCAGGCATTGTCCTGCTGCGAGGAGCTGATTAACAGAAATGGGCTTTTGAGTATATGGGAGACAGGGTAAGGGAATGGCAGAATCAGCCGCCTCCGAATATAAACCTTAACATGGGACATGCAATTAGGTTTAAACATGTGCATTGTCATTAGATGAATGTTAAGGACATGTCCAAGTGCTACACTGAAGAGGGATGAAGGGAAGTGAGCCTGGACTCGCAAGTCCAAGTTTCTCTTCCTTAAGAAAGAGGAGAGGGGAAGCTGCGTGCGTGGAAGACCATTCAAAAGAAAGATGTGGGGAGGAACAATTGTCTTGTCATGACTGAAAAGAAAGTCACAGTTCTAAAAAATTTTCTTTTCAAAATCTGTGCTTCTATCTTGACAACACAAAAGCTATCACGACATAAATACAGACCCCAAGAAGTCTCCATTGTTCTTTACAATCAAAACCATATTTGCTATTTACATTTTCTTCAAAAGTGAAATTACTTTAATGAAATATCCACAAACAGAGCTCATGGAATCCACAAACATCTGGCAGAGGCTGCATTCATGTTTCCACTCTGAATTGAATTACATCCCTTCTGTAAACTGGGATAGACAGAGAATAATGCCTGAAATTACAACTGGGGGATCATTTCCCCATCCTGAGAAAACGAAGAGCTGGAATAGCAGGACAAGCTAAGCAAACAAAGAATACTATGTGCCTGGAATATCTTCTGACAATATGAAGAGAAAGAAAACGTGAGACAGAGATACAAACCAGAAATCCTCCAGCAGGAGATCTGCTGGTCCTTACAACACCAACTTTCCCACATCATATTCACGGAAATCTGTAGGATTTCAGAGCAAGGCCTGAGTTCTCTCTCTCTGCTGGGGACTTAGAAAGGATGTCTGTCTTGCAAATTCTGTAGGGATTGTATTACTGAGGTTCTGGAGAGGAAACGCAGCCCACAGCTGCCCAGCTGAACATCTCTAACATGTGGTATGTCATTTTGGGGATGGACATTGCTGGTGGGAGCTGGTGTCCTGCAGGATTGCTCCTGAGGGTCTGGCGCCCTATCTGTGGATCCAGCTGCATCTGAAGGCAAGTCCCTGCTGTGCCAGCCAACCTCCTGCCCTGCGAGCTGAATGCAGCTTGGCTCTTGGTTTTACCAGTGTGATGATAAATATTCCCTTCATCCCTCTTGTCAGCACAAGCGGAGTTGAAAATGGCCCGGTCAGCCGTACTCTCCTTGTGGCTTGACGGCTTTAGGCCAAGAGAGATGTAAGAAGCTGAACAGGATTTACACGAGTGAACCTTGCACAAGCCAGGAGCCCAACACCGCAGCTGTGTGCAGCTCCTGCTGTAAAGAGAGGCTCGGGGCTGGGGGCTGGGAGAAGGCAGCAGGGATCCGCTGTCCCTGTGTACTTTGGAGGCTCTGGCAGAAATGCCCGATATTCTCGGAGGACCCACCTCTCCGAGAGCCCGCACAGCCGGCAGCCTGGGATTCATTCAGAAGGCATTTCCCGTTCAGCTCTGCGCTGCAGTTTTACCTTGAGATATTTTCCGCCGTCCACTCAAAGCCTCCCATGGCAGAACGCCTCCAGTTTCTCATCCGTCATGCTCATGGAGAGCCCGGACAGCTCAATTAATCGCTGCTGCGTAGCACAGAGAAACCTCGCTCCCAGGGGACCCTCGGAGAGTGCAGCTGGGGAATGAGACCCAGGAGCCTTCCCACCAAGGGGAGCAGCAGCGAGGAAGTTGTTCTTCCCAGCCACAAGCTAAAAGCTGAACCCTGATACGCATCTGCTAGGTTTGGATATCATTGGTGTCCTTCTAGCTGTGCTTTTAAAGCTCAGAACAGTTCCAGGGTACATAACTCTGTGGCTATAAAGCTTTCTAGCTGGTTATTCCGTTTCCTTTTGCTGGTCCCAGCTATTCAAATAGAGTATTAGCTTTAGTATAGGGAAACATTCGGCTGTCCCAAATTCCCCAAGCAGGAGCTGCAGTAGAAGCACAGACTGGGGGTGGGTAAAATGTTTAGTTTACTCCAGCCTATGTCTTTGAAAACAAAACATGGAAACAGATATCATAAGATCCTTGGAGGGAGAAATGCAAAATATGTTGTTGTTGGGGCCTTCAGCAGAACCCATGCGTGCCTGTTATTAATACTTTGCAAAGCAGCTGGACAAGGGAAAACAACCCACAGCAGAGATGCTCCTGCAATGAATGTCCCGCTGAAGAAGAAGAAAGATTGAGGAGCTCAGTGGGACATGAGCTGGATGTCACAGCCACAAAAACAAGCAGCTTTGGCAGGTCTAGAGGTCATTCTGCTGTCGGCTGTCACCCAAATGGAGCAGGAAGAACCACATATGAACTGACAGTGCGTGTCTGTGAAATATTCATCCAGTGTAACACGTACTCGTAGCACTGTCAGCGATGCTAGCTAGTACCATTCCCCAGTGCCAGGCTGGGGCCTGCTCTCCCCAGGCAGGGCAGGGATTCACACGTGCTTTACAGTGTGGTACTGTTAGATATGCACAGATAAAGTCAGGGCCTTGTGTTATGGGCTGGAAAAACACCCAGGAAGACACAGGACATGCTTGTAACTTGCTACACTGACAACGCAAAACACACCTTTCTGACAACCCTGCCGAACACTGCCAGAAGGTAGGACTGCATCCAGCGAGAAGGAACGGGGAGGCACGGGAAGAGCAGGCTCTTCGGCTCCTTGTCAGCTCCATTTCTGCCTGCCTCGGCTCTTGATTCTACCTCTTGGCATAACGTATCCTGCTTTCACTGCCTCTGGTTAAATCAGAACGCTTCACATCTCAGCTGCTCTCTGTTCCTCGATAACAAAGGCACTTTTTCTGGTCCTTTACCTGCACCCCTTTCCCCAGCTGAGACCCACCCTCAGATGACTAAATCTCCACCATCCTCACCAGAAGCATCTATAAAACCTGTCTGACATTGCAGGTGGCCAGGAAAGACAAGATGGACTGCTTCCATGACAGACTACACTTGGATCCTCTTCTGCTCATCCCCATCACTTGCACTTGTGTCCCTGGTGAGACTTGCTTCAATGACCACAGCCCTTCTGCACAGCAGAAACACGGCTGCGGAGGTGCTGCCACAACCACTGTTCGTCTTCGAACCCCAAACTACTCCACCAGATTCCTCTTCCAAAGGCTGAAAGAGGAGACGCGTAAAAGTCTGTAGGAAGCACTTACCCTGCGGCCCTTCATCCCTCTGATCCCTGGTGCACCACGGACTCCTGCCGGACCCTGGGAGGGGAGAGAAAACAGAGTGAGGATGCAGGATGAGGCAGCAGCAGCTGTCGGTGAGACCCCCGTGCCCCTACGTGAGCTGCAGGGCTCTCGGATGCAGAGCCTTCACCAGCTGGTTGGTGCACTGAACTCTTGCCAAAGACATGGCCATGTTCACTTGTCTGTAAATGGGCTTCTTCTGAACTCACTGATTGTCTCTCGATTATCAACACCGAGGCTGAGGATCCCGGCTGAGGCTTGTATGCTTAAGTATCTGCAGCCTGTTTTCTCTGTAAGTGGTATGATTTGAAGAGAAGCTGAGCATCCAGAATTCCCTCCAAAACTATTAAAAGCAGCTGTTGCTCAGTGTCAGTACAAAAAATAAGAATAACTAGGATGTGTTTTTCAGTTGTCCAAATACAAAATCAGACACCTCATCTTAGGTATCCAAGTTTGACCTTCTCAGCCAAACTCTGATTTTCTTTTCAAGTAACTGTTGTACTGTTAGCGCTGCACAAATATTCATGCTGGCAGACAAATGCTGATTTCGTTCAGACTGTTGGTGTTGAGGATGATCCTGTTCATCTCACCCTTACAGAAAGGCTTCAGGTTTTCTTTTAATCTGTATTTGTACATGCTTGATTCATTAACGTGCATACAGGTAATACAGAAGAAAATTAAACAGCTTTTCTTCTGTCACAACAAGTATCAGTTTCAAATATTAAAGGATGCATTTAATTAACAGGACTTATTTCTATATTACAACTTTAAAAACCTGTATTTGAAGTTGGTGCCTTTCTGCTGTCAGGAAAGAAAACCTCAGAATGACACATTACATTCTTACTCTCTCAGCAATTCCACATCAAGTTTGCTATTTATATATTAATAGTTTCTGCCAACTGTCAACCTGCAAGCTCCACCAAGGACCAGAACAAAGTTAGACTGTGATCTTCCTACTGCTTGTACCAATGCCACTAACAAAGATCTTGCTTTCGGACCTGAGTTATTCTGCATGGCATGTAAGTCCAGAATACAGACACCTAGCTGTTCGCACTCAAAATGGAAATGTTAGTTTATGGTAACTGTACTTGTAATCATAGCAAATCTCAGGTTTGCTAGTGAGGTCAGTTATGACTGGCACAGACAAGCAGTAGGTGTGTCAGATGCCTGTTTTATAGAGAATTTTATGAAAAAAACATATTGAAATGAAATTATTTGTTGGTATTTGGAATATCCTCCTGAAAGTCTCAGGCTATCCCAATAGCTTATGAAACAACAAGCACAAAAAGATTAATTGTGATGGCAAAATTTTGAGGGGAGCATTGAGATACCATACTGGGAATTTCAAGGACGTATTTTAGAAGATGAATGACCTTTAATATAGCTATATGTATACATCATTTTCAAAAGTGCACATTAACACAAAAGATACACCATGACGGTGAGCAGGAAGACAGAAAAGGAATTCACAAGCCTCCATGAGCTAAAATAAAGGGCAGAGTTTCCTGCCATTGACTACACCTTTGCTTCCCATTCACCCTCTATTGAATTAACCAGCCATCAGGGCTGCTGAGGTTCACGGGATAGCTTCACCTCAAAGAGTTTAACAGTTGAGGACAAACAACAACAACACACCAGAGGTCTGGCTTCAGAAGCAAATAATGAAGGGTTGTTTGCTGGAGAAACAGGCAGAAATGGCTGGAGTTAATAAAAGTGGGGATTTAATATTAGGTGATTATTTGATTTACTTGCTTTATGGGGAAGCTTGACTTATCGGATTATGACTTTTTAAATGCAGCCTTGGAGGAAACATTTTGCTTGGATGAACCTGTTGCTTATTTTCCTGCAGGAGAACAGGGCACCTAAGGAAGCGGAAGGACCTGGGGATGGTCCCAGAGCTCTGCAGAGAGGTTTTGGCATCTCTGGTCAGAGCTGATGTCTTTACTCATACTGTTGTCACGCCCCAGGGAAGTAAGACAAAATTCAGCCCTAACTAAAGGTACCAGTTAGTGGTGCACTGGCTGGTGCTCCAGGGCTGGGAGCTCTTCGCCACAAGGTCAGTGCAGAACCCACCTGTGCCCAGGACGGACTCCAGTCCTCTCCAGTGCCAATGGGCATGGAGCCTGCCTAATGCTCCGGCCATACCCAAGTTATACAGCAGCTAATGTGCTGGCAGAGTTGCTAAAAAAGGACATCTAAAGATATCCATCTGCCTCCTAGACTTCTGTCAACAGCAAGTGTAAGTGCTGCAACGAGGGGCCAGACAGCAGCTCACTGCTGGGGGCTCTAATTATAAGGGCCGGGCCAGTGCCGCGTTGCTGCTCTTCAGGTAGGCGCAAGTCATCCTGGGGTGCTGCTTGACCTCAGACCCTTTCTTTCCATCATCTCTATAGACTTGCAGCTGTGAAATCTCTCTCCATCCAGCAGCTGGCTGCAGCCGGTGGGCCCACAGCATCCCCAAGCTCCCCGTGCTGGACAGAACTGCCACGGGTCTGGAGGCCAAACGTTTGGCACTGCCCACTTCACTATTTGATCTTCCTCCCAGTGAGCCGCAATGTGGGAATTCACATGCTGAGCAAAATCTGTTCTCCTTTCCCACTCAAAGCTGCCTTTCTGCTGGTTCCGGCAAACAACACGCACCGCCTTCACGGGGCAGCATTTGTGCTGCTGGGAGAACTGGAGCTCCATCTAAACAAAGGCTGTGAGAAACTGGGGCCACACTAAAATCTACCTCCACACCAATTGCTTGCTCCAGCCACAGCTGCGTGTGTACCAGAAAAGTGCATCCAGACAAAGAGCACATCTGGGGCAGCTGCTCGGCTGCGCCTCTCTGACAACACACGACGCGGTCGCTGCACGACGCGGTCGCTGCATTGCATGGTGTGGTCACCATACTAACAGCAACTGCTAGCAGAAATAGAGGGCCTTGCAGTAATGCGTTGAGGTACTGAGCTTGTGTCCTGCTAAAAGGTCAGTGCTGGATTGTGAGTTTTGGATCCCCTGACTAGAGAAATGGGCTAAAAAAGTTTGGACTAAACATCGCCTTTTTTTTTTGTATTAGCATCTCTTTTCTTACTGCTCCCACCCACACCTCATCTCTTTCCCAATATCTCTTGTTCATAAACTGTTCTTGAAACTCAAACCAGGTGGGACACAGTTGCTTGACTCAATCCATGAATGCCCAGGATACAGGATGCTGACTTCTGGCATGCAGTATTACAAGGCGATGATAATCTTTACTTACCGCTGGTCCAGGGATTCCAGGAAAACCCACTCCTCCTGGTATCCCGGGGTGCCCCTGAAAGGGAAGCAAGAAGAACACTCCTGGTGTGAATTCCTGAAATCTGCTCCGTTGTTCTTTCTCCAAGTGAGAAGACACAACAAGGCGTTGCTGGCTGCTTGCAAGGTCAGGCAGGCCTGTTATTTGCCAGGGTAAAAGAGTTTGGGCACAGACGGTAAAGCCCAGACCATCGAAAGCCCAGCCCCAACTTTGCTAGCAGTATAAACAGCTAGACGTTCTGAACGGCCCAGAACAGAGTGGGCTGAATTAATGTGAAAATCTGTCTCTGGGTCTTGTGCTATGGTACACAGGGGGTGCATGCCAGAACAAGACAGGATCTTGCTGAGGCCCCCTCTGTTAAACTCCTAAACAAAGGTCCCCCCAAAGAGCAGTGCACATGGCACAGCAAAGCGGCACGGGTGTGCTGCCCAGGCAGCTCCACTTCTCCAGCTGCCTCTGACAACAAGGTGGGATGTGAACAACAGCGGTTTGGAAATCCCTGCTCCCAGACCCCATCTGTTCAGTAGCTAGGATGTTTGGAAAACGGTAATCCTCCACGTGCCACAGCTTGTAGTTCCTAGTTATCTCCACTTGACACAACAGGTCCTCAGCTGATGGAGATGCAGGACAAATGTCGAAACTCAGTGTTTTTCTGAAGGGGAGGTTGCTAAACAGGAGCGCTGGGGAGAGGTTATACCTCAATACCCAGTCAATAAATGGCCACCCCCATCCCACAGAGACAGGAATAGTTTGCAGCTATTCTCATGTAACCAAAAGACCAGGAGAAGCTGCACCCTTTGCTAGGACAGAGAGAGAGGCAGCAGCAAGAGCGAGAGAATGCAGACTTACTCCTTACCATCGACCCCTTGACTCCTGGAGGGCCCGGGGGTCCCACTGAGCCACGGTCACCCTGGGAGAGACAAAAGTGCATGGGGAAGAGTGAGGAATTGTGCTAACGAGCACTCTGTGCTGGCAGCAACAGGGATCTAGAGCAATGAAACAACTGAAAGATCCACACATTGAGGTCTGTGCCATCAGCTTCCTGCCAGAAAGGCTTCCAGTGCAGCGTACTAATCATCCTCTTTCAGGTATCCATCTCATCAGAGTAGCTGAAGGACTACAGCAAGAATTAGCTGATCCTCCGTATCCCAAGAGACGTGACTTTACTATTGACTTCAAACAACTGAGGGACAAGAATCGAGCAATGCACTCAAGACCACCTTCAAGTCCAGCCAGTGCTAGGGCTGGATCCCAGAAGAGCTCCAGCCCATCCCACCCACAGCTCTGCAGTGCTTTGTTCTGCACCACCATGATCCCTACAAGTTCAGAGACATGGATTTGAAAGCTGTGGTCATGAGGGGCTTGGTGAGAGCAGGGAATCATACTGGAAAAAGACAGAGAAGCTGCCTGGAATAGATGGCTGGTGCTTTCAGAAGGAGACTGTAGGCACTTTGGGGGCTCTCCCTATCCTGTGGGTCACATTGAGACCACAGCACAAACAACAATCTGGAGGCAAGTGTTTACGAGGGATCCAGAGCCAGACGCCTCCACAGCCCAACTTCCACCCTGAAGACACCAGCCCTTTTAAAACAAGCCACCATTTGGCATTAAAATAAATAACATACCCAAAAAATCACTTATTAATTTCAAAAGTCTTACTTATCATGAGTACATCCTTGGCCCTTCAGCTCAGCCAAGGATGGGGGATGAGGCGCAAGGTTCTGTAAGCACCACCACGACCCACCGATGCTGTGGGCAGAGCTCTAGCTGTGGGATGTCAACCGCTTCTTTTTGGAGATGGTGGCAATCGCCACTGCGACTGCCTGTACTCTCCCTTGCAGCCCTGGTAATGCACCGGGAATTAGGTGTGTTATGTTTGTGTGCTCGGGGGGATGAAGAAGGAGGAGTTAGCGAATGCTGCCAAGTAGTTTACACCCAAAATCTGACCTACCTTCCAACAGCTCTACTGTAAGGGGAAATATTTCCTGGGCTCCAAGCATCTTATTAAAAGCAAGCCCCACAGCATGTGTTGTCACCAGTTGGCCCTTGTAAACCAATGTAAGGTTTTTTTTTCCTGTGAATGTATGGATTTTATTAAGTATGTATTAACTGCATTGTTCTCTTTGGTAATCTTTGGATTCTACTGGCTTCAATCTTAAGTTTTGCAGCTCTCAGGATGGAGATTGCTGACTCAGCTATGTCTAATGAAAGCATATTTCCCACTTCATTTAGCTCGCAGCAACATAGTAAGCTGCAGGATGCTATGCCAACTGGAGGCCTGGTTGAGGTTTTGATTTGACGATAGTTATTTTTGTCATCCCTAAGTTTGTGCTGGTAGAGAAGAAAAGTCTGATGGAAGTCACAGCTGTGCTGAGGATCTCCTATGGCAGATTTTCAAAGGACAGCCCGGGTTTGCCTTGACATCAGTGTAACATCACCACGTTACAGAGTTGATCTACAACAGGAGGATAGCTCATGTGGTCAAGGCATCAGTGCAGAAATCAATAGGGCCAGATGTGAATTTACTGGAGTGGGAAAAAGATCTTCCCACGTCTTCTGCATGGCAGACTCCTTATTTCTCATTCAATTCAGGGCTGCAGCTGCCACTGAGATCCAGTCACAGCTCAGTCAGGCACTGACTTTCTGTGTAACCACCTTGGACACTTCACAGACGCTTTATTCCTCTGTTTTCCTTCTGTAAAACACAGCCCACATCACGTCCTTCCTTTTACTTCTTGTGTGCCTTGACAGTTGGGACTGAGCCTGCTTCTGCTACTGCCCCACCAGGGAACAGCTAGAGCACAGAGCTTCCCAAGGCTGCTGCGGACAAGCAATAAAATGCATTTGCAGCGAGCACAGTGTAGCTGTCACAGAGGCTTGACATCATTACCCAGAAGACAGGGCTTGAAGTAATAAAAGAGAGAGAGAGAGCTGATGTGTGGAATGCATCATTTTATGTTCTTTACTATCTTTATGGATGGACTGTGAATAATTAAACTACCAATGAAAACCAGCACTCTGCAACTGAGATATAATGAATGACATAGATGATTTGTCTTTAGAAGCTACCCCTGAATAAAATTTTACACTCTAATGGAAAAGGAATTAACGGCCATTTACTTTTTATGGAAAATAGCCATTCTTCTTCCTGGAAGAAGCATGTATCTGTACTGTACACAAGAGGGCACCAGCCCGTAGTAGCGTGCCTAATGCAACCACAGGGGCAGGGGACAGCATGGTCCTTATTAAATGAAAAGGGAAGTATTTGGACCAGCCTTTGCTCGCATACGGGGCTGCACTCCTATACTGGCTCTGCACCTGAGAATTTCGTGAGCCCTCCTGTTGAGTGCAGGCTTAGCCCTGGTCCTGTGTGACCCTGTTAGCAACTCAGCCTGGGCTTGTGAGCACACCTCTGCACAAATCCATCTGTAACCTAAACTCTTTGGATGCCTCCTTTGACCAGGAACACAGGGCTGATGGGTCCTTCATTCCCAGAAAAAACAGAATTGACTGTCAAATACAAGCTTTCTGGCAGATTATGAAGGAATAAAGCTTAAATAACTGGTATTTTCAGAAAATATTTGGCAGCATCTCCTTGGAGGGTAAGGGCATGCTAATTCCTAAATGCAAAGTGCATGACTTTTGCCTGGCCCACGACTAGCTCAGACACCCTGGATGTTCTGCATTCCCAGCTGGGTGTTGCACTGACACGACAACTTAAATCCCTTCAATATTCCCCCGCCCCAGTCTCCCTCATCCTGCAAAAGTCAGAGCAACCAATTCGTTGCAAGCAATCTTACCTTTTCTCCCGCTATTCCAGGCTCCCCTACTGGACCAATGAAACCCATTAGACCCTGAGGAAAGAGAAAGCACAATTAATTCTCAGTTCTACTTGCTGCAAAAGTAAACAATTTCTTTGGTCCACCTTGCTGGCGAAACAGCACAGCATCCCTTGTATACTGCTCAGTAATTCCTACTGGCTACTAGAGCGGACAGAGTTGCTCCCGGCCATGGGAACGTCTAACTCCACAGCTGGTTCTGCTTTGGGCGCCAGCTGGAACAGCAGCACTAGGATCTGCAAGTGCCACAACGCGCACTATAAGGGATGAGTTAAGCACGTTTCGTAGAAAGACCGAGTCCATAGCGGCTTTGTTTTGCAAGCATTTCACAAAATGTGAGCACAGCTTCCCCAAAAGCATCGATAGCGGGAGCTCCTGGGTTGCACAGAATCTTGTAGTCACCATCATTTTAACCACTGCACTGGCTAGATTTCCTCTGGGTTAACTGAACCACTTCGAACCTTTGTGCAAGCTGATTTTGCCTTGGATAGTGTCATGCTATTTGGATGTTAGCAGGAAATAAAGGTCTGAGGACACAGCCAGAGGGGCCGGCAGGGCAGCGGATCTGTCCTACTACTCAGAAACTATCTTGGAAAAAAAACAACAAAAAAGTCTGAACAGGATTTGTCAGCATTTAGCAGTGTTTGGGATAATGAACAAAAAACAGAACTGCTTTTAATTAGGAAGATGGAAACATGCTATCTCAAGATAAGGTCCCTGAGAATTAGTGTACAGCACTTTCCCTACCAACTTCAGCGGGTTTCTGGCTCTAGAGATGCAGGGGAGCATCCTCTCTGCCACTGTCAGCTCTCTCACTACGCAATTCCCATGACCTTGTCCCTAGTCTCTGCAAGGGTCATTGGAAGATAAATATCTACATTTAGTTAGTCCAATGAATCTGCAATTACAGGGATTCATTTCCTGTCGAAACACTTCATAACCTGCCCATAGTTGGCAGGGGTGGTGTCAATTCAGCCATGCCCTAGCTTGTTTGATTTCAGGCAACAACCTGACTGCTACTGGGAGGTGGCTGCTGAGCAAGTCAGAGACAGGAGACGGATTCTCCACTGGTATTATCCCACTGTTCCTCTTTTTTTTTTTTTTTTAAATAGTTTGAAATCTTCATAATAAATTGGGAAGTTCTTCTATTTCACTTCAATGTCAAGGAGGTTTTCAAATGACACACTCAAGAAAACATCCAGCATGAACAAACACAACAGCTACAAACACAAACGGGAAAAAGCTACACCAGCAAGGCAACCTTCTGGAGCGTGGTCCAAGAAAAGAGAGAAGTTTTCATCCTGTTACCCCCTTTCTGGGGGGACAGCAAGAAAGAAATGAAAGTTTCCTTGCCATACTCCTGTTTCATTGCTTTCTCCATTCCCAGCTGGCCCAAGACACACGTGCAGTTCATAGAGGAGCTCTCTGCAGCCTGTGCATCGCTGTGGCTGTTCACATCAGCACAGTGACAGCGTGAAGTGATACCACCCAGCTTCAGAGGAGCATCCCGCCGCCGACAGCACAGCCTCCTCACAGGTTGTGCAACGTCCCCCCCAACCAAAAGCCTCTCTCTCCATGAAGTTACACTCACAATGTAAAGCTGTATCATCAAATAGCCTCGCTGCTATTCCCATGTGCGGGACCCAGCAGACACATTCAGAGACATAAAGCACAAAGTGGGTCACTCTCCAGCGTCTTTTAGAGGGAATAACTTCTGATATTAACTCCAGATGCCACGAGACTTCATGTATTAACATTCTTCACATGCTGCAATTAAATGCCATCCTTTGAACATCACTGGAGACGGGATGCTCCTCAGTGAGGCACGCTGATGGGCTCAACAAAAGCATCCCTCACTCGGACGCTCAGCCAGCCTCGCCTCTTGCAGTGAGCTGCCGCACCCTTCTCTGGAGCCGTAGAGCCCTCATCACGCTCTGGCATGGGAGCAATGTCCAGGTGAAAAGTGGCTGGAAAAACTCATGAGAGCTCAGGGCCTGGAGTTAGATGCTTATGTTAGAAATTCATCCAGGGATGATGTCCCAGGCAACTGCTGTGCCACAGTGTAGGTATCAATTAACCACAGGAAGACAAGCACTACCAGGAAAGTTCTGCTATCCCGTCAGAGGCTTGATGTCACCAACCCTTCCAGCATCAGTACTGAAATAAGAAAGACCACGGTACCGGTCTTTGCTATGCCTGAAGCTGAAGCAGTCCCAGTGCACAAACGTGCCACTGCGGCCAGGCTGCCCGGCCAGGACACGGGGAGGACACGCGTGAGAGCAAAGCAGCGCTCCGCTCAGCAGCAGATTGCCCAGCGCAGGAACCAAAGGGACAGCAGGCAAATTTGCAATATCTACATATGCGAGGTTGCCACTGGGTAGCATCGCTAAAGGCTGCTGAATCAATTATCCTTTCAATTAGGCACAAGTGCAGATACATAGCTGATAACTGCTGAAAGCTACTGAAGTTTTCCAGTAGGCCAAGGCCACAAAGAAGGCAAATGCTAAGGCAGAGGAGAGAATGGCCATGCAATGAGATGAAACAAGGAAATGTATTGCTAAACGGAAAGGAGCTAAATGAAGAAGCAAAAAAGAGTAAATCTGTTTTCAATTTCTCAAAAATCTGCAGAAGTTCCTCTCCCTTCTCTCTCTTGAAGAGAGGGAAGATGCTCTCTAAGACGTTTCTGGGTTACTTAGGTCAGTCCCTGCAGAAGAACAGAGATTCCCTGCTCTTGCAGCAAATGTTGTTACTATTTAGAACAAGACAGTTTCAAAAATACTTCGGAGGTGCTGAGGTGCAGCGTTGCATGTCCAAACTCGGGCTTGTAGGCTGATACTTCTGACACACTGTCCATGTCAGCATCAGCTCCCTCCCTGAAGTCTCTAAGGAATCTGGGTCATGAAGCGAGATGTACTGGTTGTGCTTCCCAGCCAAGCTGGTGGTGCTCTACAGATGGCCTGCAGAGCACTGATTGCAGCACACCAAGCAGCCCACAAACCCAGCACGCTCCTGGGACCCCTCTCTCTGTCACAGATGTGCCATTTGTTATTGCAGCTCGGGCAGAAATCTGCCAGCACTGCCAACACAAGCAGGGTTGAGGCAAACGCTGCACCTGCTGCTTGGGTAGATGGATGGAGGGGGAGCAGAGCCAACATTTCTGGCCTGGTTTTCACTCCAGAAATGGGGGAAATTCTGTCTGTGCTGGTACATTGTGTTGCTGCTCCAGGGAAGATGTCGCTGCTCCCTGCGTACCTAGAAAGAGGAGCATCTTGTGGTGTCAAGGTAGTGAGACGGAGAGCAGGGACCCTGTGATGTGGCCAGGCTTCCAGCACAGTAGCTCTGCAGTGTTCGCAGCCAATGCTGTCTGCTCTGGGCTGAACTAACCAGCGCTGCTGTGTCTGCAGGCAGACGGAACACGAAATAGATACGTCTAGGCAAAATAAATCTTGGTAAGTTATTAGGAGTATATGAAAGAACTGGGGAAGATTGGGTAACGATATTCTTCACCAGCCACAATGGTACAGACACTAAAGGGAACACATGCAGCAGAAGATTTAGATTTTAAGAATCAGAAAAGTCACCGGTGGCAAACATTACATCAAAGTATACACGAGTTATGGACATTACACTAAAATGGCTCTGGCATAACATATTTTCCCAGGTTCCCAGGGCTGAAAAGAAGCCCTGCATCAAACACGACTGCAGGCAGTGTGTGTAATGATGCACGTGAAGTCCCAGCAGCGGTGGCTGCCTGGATAAAAGCCCACAGTATACAGGAAAGAATGTAAAACATTTATATTAGATGGGGAGTTCAGCATGTCGCTCATGATTCAGTCTGCTGTACTCCCCAGCCAAGGGCATGGCGCAAAGGGGATGGAGATTGTTAAAAAGTTGCTGGGGGCTTGGGGGGAAGAAAGGCGGGGGACTGGCAGATTGTAATTCCTAACTCTTGTCTGGCTTTCCCCATTTATTGTCCAGTTCTGTCATAATTAAGCCCCCCCTCTTGGCTGCATCAACAGAGAGCAAGTCAGCAATGAAGCCTTGCATAAGTCATAGCCCATTTGAGAGAAACAACCGAACGGCGAGCCCAGCGTGAGCAGGGTCTCCCAGGGACGGCACCGCCAGTCGCTCCCAGCAGGAACCAATTGCGGCCTTTCTGTTTTACTGGTTCGCTAGAACTCAAAACAAAATGAAGCAGGGACAAAGGGCGGGAGGGAGTAAATGTACAATCCTCCCATTCAGATGAAAGAAAGGGAAAGTAAAACAGTAAATATCACAGTTTAAGGGAGGACGCTCTGACCCGCAAAGAGAAGCCATGCGGTTTAACCCTCTGTGCACCAGAGCTCAGCCCTACCCTGGGGCCACGTCTGCTCCCACTTCCCTCTGGGAACTGGGTAAAGGAAATGCTGTGACATGTGGACAACGTGCCTTGTCAGGGCAAGGAGGCTGTACGCCCCCGAGTGCCCGTAAATCCCTGAACGGGGATCCCAGAGAGGTCTGCAGCTCAGAAAGAGATGCTGGAGGGAAAGGTAATTGCACGGGGAAAGGCACTGCTCTGAGATGTGGAAACGCTGCTGCAGTTCCCTGCTTGAGTCAACCCCTGTCTCCGCACGTCAGAGCCCACCTGCAGAAATGTGTCACAGCACCTCCCTCTTTTGTAAGAGCACTGCAAGGAAGACGCATTGAAGAGAGAATTGACGGTGCTGGGTTCCTTTGACAAATCATTTTTAAATCATATCTGCTGTTGGGACAACGTGCTGCTCCCTCAAAGGAAGAGAGATCCCCATGGGACTGCTGAGTGACTGCCCTTCCCAGCAGGGTGTGATGGGGGCATGGCTGACCATAGCACGGCCATGCGAGTGAGCTTCTTGTATGGGAGGAAGGATTCAGAAAGCTGTTCCTGCCATGACAGGACTTCATTTCCTTTAAGGACATCACGCAACCTTAGCCTTTTTCAGCTGACACAGCACTTCACTGATATTTTCAGTCTCTAGTGCAGAGCAGGTGGGTCCACGGGCTTGTGGCACCCTTCCCCGGTTTGCTATCTTGTCTTCTGCAGGGTGCTCCTTCTCCCACGGGGCTGTCTGACCTTCAAGATGGACATTTAGGTGACATCCTCCTGCTTGGCATTCCCAGCTATGGCATGGGAAGGCTGGTGGCCTGGGCCAGAGGCCCTGTGTTCTTCATCATATTATTCTGCCTCCATCTACTGGCGGGAAGGGTTAAATCACACATTTCCAGGGTACAGGGGAGCACAGCTGCTGGAGTCCTTCCAGCATTTGAAGACAACAAGCATCTTATGAAAGAACTTCCCAAGTCAGTGTCCTTGCAATGGGAAAACAACGTATCAGGGACTGCTCTGTGGCTTAAAAACTCTTCTTCTCAACGAGAGCTCAAGTCTCTCTGGAAACCTTATGGGAACTCCCACGTTTGCCTAAACAGGTGTCCATACGAAAGGGAAGGGAGCTCCAATGAGAAGGATGGCCGATCTTTTCTCATGCTGTCATGCTGAGGGTTCTCCAGTCAGAGGGAAGCCGCCGGGAGGGCAGAGCAGCAAGTTTGAAACGTCTGACCACTCCTACTGTGCCTGTGGAACAGCAAGCACCAGGGCCTCCTCAGGAGAAAACAGGGATAAGCTGAAGGTGGCTTTCAGCACCGAGAGACCTTGTTAGCTCGACCCCTCAGAGCTCTGCAAAAAACCACCCCACCCCAACACCAAATGCCGAAGCTCAGGTGGAGGGAGGAACGAAAAGCCAGCACTCCAGCACTGTTCAGCAAAGGTGTGATGGGAAAGGAGGTTATTTCTCACTAATCTGGTGTGACATTTTGTTCTAATGACTTAACTGGTATGGAAATGGAAATTCTTTCTGGGTGATATTTCTAGACAGAGACTAATTGACTAAGAATAATACAGGCAGCTTTCACACCACTGTGCTGGTTTCAGTGTCAGCGGAGGCCAGCTGTGTTTTCTTTTCAGTGAACAGTGCCTACAGTTTTCATCCGAGGCCAGTCCTGAGGGACGTTAAAACATAGTAATCCTAATGATGCTTTGTCCTCCAATGGCAACCTCTTGTTAAGGATCTCAAAGCACTTCTAAATATTCATTTTCAACTGTAATACAATAGCATCCATAGGTGCTGCCTGAGAACAGGAGGCATCGTGCTCAGCGCTGTTCAGACCAAGGTGTTTCCTGCCAGGAGAAGTTCTCCTCTCACTGTGCCCCGGACCTGAGAGTGGCACTGTCTTGTGCCTTCCCCAGGAGGGGAAACAGACACGGAGCACGGGAAGGCGCTGCCCAAGACTATGCACAGGGTGCTAAAGCTGCAAACAGCACTTGGGCCCCAACCTCAGCTGTGCGGAGCAATTTTGTTTTTTCAGTTGTTGCTCTTAATAAATTATTAACCATAATATAGAAGCTGCTCTAATTTCCAGATAGAGGTAACCATCCTTGATTCATACTGAGGCCCATCAGATTGCTGGTACTGAAGAGGATCCATCATGGCTTTTTTGACATGCCTGGTCAGAAACCCACGGAATAAGTGACCCCCCAGCTGTTAGATACAGGGGAAAGAAGAGCCAGGGGGGCTGACAAGCTAAGCCAGACCAAACTTGCTGACCCATAGGCAGGAAAAGTGCTGGGAAGGACAGCTGTGCCGAGCAGCAACATCCTCTTTGCCAGGGTTATCTGCTGCATCCAGCTCGGTGTGGTCATGTAGGAACGCAGAGAACATGTTGGAGGCTCCGTGGCTGCAGTTTCAGGGCTGGTGGTGGACAAGTTGGTTGGTTTCAATCACAGAGACATGCAAATGATTGTTTCTCTTTCCTTGATGCCTGTGGTTCCCCTGAAGCCTACAGGGATGATGAACGTTCCCTGCTAACCCAGCAGAGCGTTCTCTCTTGTGGTACAACAAAATGCAGCTCAGTGCCTCTCTTGCCCAGGGCCTGGTTCCTTCAGCTGCTGTTTCCTCTGACAGCAGCACAGCGCCTCAGAGCAGTGGGTCCTACCCTTAAAACCTGCTTAAGCAAAGCCTGGAAATTGCCCTTTTAGGAATAAGAGGAATACACAGAAGTCCCTAATCTCTTTCATTTCCATGGTTTTGCTTCCTAGAGAAGCAGAGCCGGTCATATGTGCTATACTGCTGCCAGCACATCCACCTGAACCGTGACTTTATCAGGCCATGCCTATGGGAAAACCTCTAGTTCAAAACAGACCCTGTGGCTACTGCCAGTGCTGATCACCAAGAGCTTCAGCCAGTCTGCAAGACGTTTCCTGCATTGCAGCTGGAGCACCAGGACCACAGACACGTTTACAGTGGCCAGAAACCCCTGGCCACTGTCCTCTGCCTGCACCCTGGTCATCCAGGAGATGTTGGACACAGAAGATCATCAATCAGACAAGGAAAACAAGGAGTTTACCTGCTCACCAACTTTCCCTGGTCGGCCGTGGTTTCCTGGCTCGCCCTGCATGACAAGGAGAGGAGGCACATGGTTACTTGGTGCTCCCAGTCAGCCCCTCAGTACAACGTGATTCTGTGTACACCCATCATTTGGGATGCTGCTTCTGAATTGTGGAAAAACAGCAAGAAGCAACCTCTTACAAAAAACCTCTTTCAAAGCCCACTTTGACTTGAAAGATAATCCAAAGCAAGAAACACAGCTGTCACAAACATGCAGACATACATGACACAAACACTCGCTGTTCTAAGTGAAATGCCCCTAAAAGCAGCTGGTCCTGCTGTGGTAAAATAACCTACACAAAACCAGTCTCAGACATTGAAACACAAGCTGCTTGCTTTCCTGTGGCACAGCCTAGTCCTGGGTGATTTATCCCCATGGTTAATAAGGCGTGAGTTCTCATCAGGGATCCTCTCGAAGCTGGGGTGTTTCTACCCCATATCATTTCCATCTGAACAGCTGAGTAAAAGAGACAGACAAAGGCTGAAACACATCAGCCACAGGAAGAGAGTAGGAAAGGACCATGCTTAACCAGAGGAGTTGAGGAGCACCTAGTGGAAGTGAGAGTGTGGACACCTTGGGGGGGTGTAGTTCCTGAGTGACAGAGGAGAAGGGATCCAGAAAATTCACCTGCTGGTGGAAGGATCAGAATAATAAAAAGCAACCCAAATGTTCCCAGGCAGCTCCACACTCTGATTCTGCTCTTGCAAAATCTCAAACATAGGCACATTGCTGTCACATGGAGCATGAAAACCACAGGAACGACCCACACGAGCTAAATCATAGTGTAGGATCAGAGAAATTCAGAGAATGAGGCAAATGAGGGGTGAAGAGAAAAACAGGAGGAAGAATTTCAAATCTTCCAGGGATATGGGGCAGCCGAGGCAGCACTGAAGGCCAGCACAGTGCCCCTGGACAGGCCATCCAGAGGCCAGAGCCACTGCTAACCGGTATTGTCTCTGGGTGATGGCAGCTGTATTTTCTCACTGGGCAGATACTCCAGATGTGCTGCCAGACCACATTTTTGCTATTTACTGTTTGAAGAGGTTGTTTTTGTTGGGTTTTCTCTTTCCTTTTGAGTGTGGGTTTGTGGAGCGGACTTGCCCTGGGATGGCTCCTGCTGTTAATTAGGCAGCAGAGATAGGAATGATGTGCATTGTTTTAGAACAAAAACGTGGAGAAACAATGGAAAATGAGATGATGGAGGGGTGGTGGTGGTTAATATCAAAGGAGAAGCACACTTGTTTATAATAAAGCACATGGCTTAAAAAATGCACTGTCATTCTTTTTGCTGAAGAAACCAAGCAAGACCCAAGACCCCAAAATTCAGAGGACAACCCCCTTGTCCTCTCTGAAATGAATACTCTAGGCTTGGAGCATGGTGAAGTTGAGAAAAGAGACATCCCTCTACCTCTTCTCCCTTCCACTCACTGTTTCTCTGACCATTAACAAACTCTTTTCTCACCTTTGGACCATCAGGACCAGGTCTTCCTGGAAATCCCTTCCGGCCAGGTCGACCCTGAAATACACAGAATAACAATACATATAAAAAGCTAAATAATGTGCCTGTGAACCCATATAACAAGGTGCAGCTTACAAGCAGTGCTCCCAGCAAATCTAGAGTGCTAAAGATGTAGCAGTCCTCACTGATGCCAAGGCAACACAAGAAGAAAACACTATCTTGAGCAACGCTGGGTTTGATCCACGGGGAACATGTCCATACAGCTACTCCAAGGTTCAGCCCATTTCTGCCCCTGCAGCTTGACTCCATTGCTTAAATGTCACATCAGAAACATTATGCATGGACTATAATCAACCAAGCCAAGGGCTTTGTTGATGCCCTTTAGTTTAGTTCATTCTGTGCAGCATTCAACTGGATTTTTTCTACTTCCAGAATTTTTTTTGTGATGCCAGCAAAGACACCAGCAGCCTGAGCATCCAAAGATGGCACTTCCCTAGCGTTGGCAGGGACTTGGCCATGGAAGCTTCTCATGGGCTCTATCCCTGGCATCCAGAGAGGATTTGGGAGCAGGAGTGTCCCTGCAGTGGGGGAAGCTAGCCTGACATCCACAGCTAAGTTCAGAAAAGCAGGAATAAACCTGCAGACCAAACGGTTCATATTGATCCTTCCCTCTAGCTAGGAGAACACTTACGGTGCTCTTGCAGGCACTGTAGTAACTGGATTTGTTATGTTGCTCCAAGAAAGGAATAAAAATGCCTACTAGAATAGTAGGAGAAATGCAAGATAAAAATTTATTTCCTGATCCACCTAGAAGGTCTCAGCACAGTTTCCAATTTACAAGATATTTCACTATCTTGCAATGACAATTATGTACATAACCATTACAAAACCCTGAGCTGGCAGGCTCACAGGTGCAATAATATTCCTGCTTCTCCTAACTGCGTTTCTGCAATACACCACCATGTTCAGAGTGATGTAGATGACAAAAAGGACTGCTTCAATGTCCTGTCTTTTTTCTTGCTTTTCCTTCTATTCTCATTGAAAAATACTATAAATCAGGGAAGCAAACATCAGGGCTTCTTATAGAGATGGTTTCCAGTCAAAGTGCTTTATCTTGAGTATGAATGTTAGAGGGTTTTTCAAGGTCTGAGACTTGAAACAAGTTATAAAATCAGAGTCTCACTCAACACCCTGTGAAAGACTCTTCTTTGACTTTCAGCTGTCCTGGATCAAGCAATTGGATCAAGCCCTGGACAATACAATGTTTTCTAGAAGGTCAGATCACTTCCCAAACCAGAAGGTCTGAAGCTTTATGTTATTTTAACTACAATTCCATTGCAAGGTCAACAGAGCTGGTAGCAACTGAGTAAATCACTGAAACCTACCTCTGGACCAGGGACTCCTGGTGGTCCTAAGGGTCCTTCATCTCCCTGAGGTGAAAAGAAATTAAAATAAAGGGCAAAGTAGTGACAAAGTCTGGACTCACCATGCAGCAAGAATGAAAGGTCTTCTCTATGAGTAGCAGATAAACACAGGCTGTGTGCTCAGCTGTCACATTTTAACAACTGAGTCCTTCTGAACCCTAGAGCAGGCAGCTCAGCATCTCTGAGGCTCCTCAACTCCTTTCCCCATCTCAGGAACAAAATCTGAAGTCAAGTCCTGCCAGTAGAGGCCACCCAAAATTTGACCAAAGTCAACACCAGTTGGGTGGGCTTATCACGGGCTGGATTTGGCCCATAGGATACACTGGACATGCTCACATGTCCAGAGTCCAGAAGACTCTGCCTTCATTTGATTTGGCAGGGATATAGCTGCTGTAGAGCTCTCTACTTCTTTTCTTTCCTTTTCCTTTTCCTTTTCCGCCTCACAAAAAGGGTGTTGCAAAACTTCCCACAGAAACATTTGGCAACCGCATGGAGGTTTCCCTTTTCCTTTCAAATAGGACTACATGGAGTTGTCTCAAAATCTCACACAGGAATTAGATTTGGTCTTCTCTCTTGGCTCTACACCAACTTCTAATGTGATAGGATCAGATCTAGAGTTTCTAGGAGACCTTCAATTAAGCTTCACAAAAACGATCTCAAGTGTCTAAAACCAACTGCCAAGAGAGAAATTAAAAGCGCTCTTGGCAGCCACAGTTCTCGCTGTTCTCATTTAGGTGGTCAGCCGTGGTAATGAAGTGGCGTGAGCTGGCGGGCTGAAGTTGGGACTGGAAGTCAGGAACCCAGCTCAATGGGCTCAGACAAACCACCCACAATATGCCGCATTTCTAAAGGTGTAATTCACCGCCTTGACCTACCGCCTCGGGTAGCAGGAGCAGTGAAGGCACAGTGGCATGCTCTGGTGTGCATTCAAAGTCCTTCGGCACAGCTCATGTCAAATTCCATGTCCATGTCTTCAGTCTTACTTTTACTCTCACTAACTAGAGTAAATTGAAGGCAGCTTGGTCATGCCTGCCTGAACCTGGAATGCAGGGCTTCGATTCCCTTTGTAAATTGTCTAGAATATTTTTTTCCTATTTCAGTGCAAATAAATGAGCTAATTTGCATTAATCACATTTAGAATGCAAGCAAAAGAATTCCCAGAAAAAGTTAAGAATGATTAGTCCTATTAGAATGAGCTCCTGCCCATGTGTGCGCCGAGTATTTTTTGCAAAACGTCTCATGACTCCAGACAAACAGCTTACACTGTTCTGACTGAGAAGAAACTACACTGAAGTCACTAGAGTTGCAACAGAATAAACAGGAGGGCCCTTGGGCCTTCTCTGCTGCTGCTATAAAGTGTTTACAGCTCCAGGACAATTAAATCAATGACAATTGTCCCTTTTTAATGACTTTAACCGGAATGAAGCTTCAAGTTTTTCCATGCAGTGATAGGTGAAAGCTGCAAGCTCGGAGATGCTGAGGCAAACAAATCTTTGCAGAACAGCAGTTTCAGTTTATGCACTCTTTTTACAAATAACTTTGCTCCATGTGAGGGAGTGGAGTCTGCAGGTCTCACAGTAGAAAGAAAACACACTTAAAATGAGCAGAAAGAAGAAGCCAGGTCAGAGCATGTCTGTGCAAAGGGATGTGCAGGGAAAGGGGCATTAACATCCATTCAGGAGTGTGTGTGGGTGTGGGGGAACAGACTTAAGAAGAAAAGCCAGTGCAGAGTTTAGGGTCAACAGATGCCAGCAGTGACTGGAAGCAAAGAGCTCAGGACTGCAGCCGAGTGGAAGTTTCTCCGTCGTGGGTTTCTGACCAGTGAGTATAAGCATTTACTTCCAGATTCAGAGGGACTGGAGGATTTCAAATTACAGGCACCACTTCAGCGTGCATTAATCTTCAAAATTCAACATTATTCTTTAAATCCAATCTGCTTTTGGTCTGAGGACACTCACCTCTTGTCCAGGCAGTCCTCTTGGCCCAGGTAAACCTCGTGCTCCTGGCTTCCCCTGAGAAGTAGCCAAAGGAAAAGATACTCAGAAAAATAGCAACATAAGCTCAGAAGGGCCATTAAAATGAGAAAGTCTCTTTCACAGCCATGGGACATCATCCAATGTCAATTTTGTGCCAGAAAAAAAAAGTTGAAAAAAAAAAAAAAAGAAAACCCCACTCTTGGAGGGACCTCAAGCCAAACAGAGCAAGCTAAAACGCTGGCAAGGACAATCTTGAGGAATCTCCAGAGCTTTCTCTCTCCCCCCTTCCCACTACTTTGGTTTCCCTGGCTGCCTCCCACCCCACACAGAGCTTCACTCTCAGCTCCACTCACCTTTAGGCCTTCAGGGCCATTTTCTCCTGGTGGGCCGATGTCCCCTGGAAAGCCCTGAAGAAAATGAGAAATGGTTGGGGTGCATAGGAGGACTTCTGCAGCCAGCTTCAGAGAACAGCCTCTGTGAGAGCTTCAGTTAAAGGCTAAGTGCTGAGACACTGGTCACGTGCTGGTGGTGTCCGTGTGTGGGCCACCACGCAGCATCCAGAGGGAATGAAACAACACAATGGGAGCAGCGCTATCGGCTGGATGCAAGTGCAGCCTTCCCCAGCAGTTCCCTTTAGGTCCATCTTCTTAGAAGATTTATTGCTGTGAGGGCCTTCCTGTCATCACACAGCTAAAAATGGCAATTTGGGTTTTAATTAATCTTTATGAGTCAGCGTGTAATCTCACTGCTCCGAGAAACGAACTGCACGCCTCGGCGACAAAGGGCAGCAGGCGAGGAATTAGGAAAGGTGCTGACACGCTCATTAGCTGCCGCCCTCAGCCAGGCAGCAGCTCCTTTCCACCCACCACCCCTTCACTGAGCACACAAAGGAATCTGCGGTTATTTCCAATAGCAACAAAGAGCAAAGATTGCTAAATGGCAGCACTTGACCGAGAGCCCTTCCAGACCCAGCAAAATACCAGAACACTGATGAAGGGAAAACAGACCATCAGCCATGCTGGAAGAGGCTCTCTAGCATCTTACAGACATTGTCTGCTTGCTTATGAGGGAGAAAAACCACAATATGCTGGGGGAAGCTGATCCCAGGTTTAAGGTATCATTGTAACAAGTTTTTGGTAAGGGTAGTAAGGGCTGTTTTCTACTGGAAACGGCATTTTGCAGGGAAAAAAAAACTGAAACCCCCCCC
>VXAL01012859.1:136173-222064 GCA_013399475.1 Chauna torquata | reverse complement strand
CCACCCTCCAGGATATCTACGACAAACAGAGGAAGGAGAAACCAGGAAAACATGAGATGCGGAATGGGTCACGAACCTATCTTGGTCCTCCAACTCATTGTACCCTAGCAGGGGAGTGAAGCCCTAGGCTGAAAAGAGGAAGGTTGGTGGAAAGTGAGGTACAAGATTCAAGAAGTGAATGCTCTACCCCAGAAAAGCACTTGCAGAACAAAAAGGGTTGGAGAACAACAGGGTGATTAGAAAGACCAGTGTCCACAGAGACTGGCCGGTGGCTGTGAGACAGTCTGTGAGACTATTCCAGTTCACCACCGGTTTTTCCTCATATCTTTTGGAAGCTCCCTTTAATTTTCTAGGCTTGAGATCTTCCCCCTGCAAAATGACAGGATGTTCTGCTTTGCAATGAGTGTCTGCCAAGTTGTTAAAAGTGAAAGATGGGGAGAGGTGATAGGCTGTGACATGCTGTTTGCCAGGGTAGAGACAATCTTTAGAGACAGACCTTTCTGAACAGGAAGGGAACAAGCTGTGACTTACGGGACTTGCAAGTAACAAAACAGGAAGAAAAATGGAATGGTAACTGGAGATGAGGCACTCAGATCTCAGTGTAGGGTTGTCAGATGGTATAAGACGGACAGTTTGTCCCATTTCCCAGTTTGAACAAAAGTGGACCTCAATTCATTAAATAACAGTAAATCCCACCACACAGCAAAGCTACTTCTGCCTTGGTATAGGAGCCTTGGTGGGCTATTGTCCCAAAGCAACCCATCTGCCCATGGCTAACAAAGGCTCTGACCCCAGAAGACACCTGCTTTGGGTTGGTAAATGCATTAGAGCTCAGGTGTCACGGTGAGTGGCAGCGGTGGTGGCTTTGCCCTCCCTCCCTCGGGCTGGATGCCCACATGAGAGGCAGAGTTTGGCTCTTGCCTTCCGAATGAATTAGCACCAGCTATTTGCGTATGCCTCCTAATCAAAACCCTCTGCAGGCCTGTCTGTACACAGCTCAAGAGCTAAAAACCTCCAACGGGGCAAGGAGATAGGCATCTCTAACAGTCTCTAAAATGCCACACGGCGTTCATCAGAGAGCTGATTCTCAGTGAGGCTGCAAGCTGCAGACACGGAATAGCTACTGCTGCAGAGGCAAAACGAGTTGGGAGATAGGAGTAATCACGTGGGCTTGCTGAAGAAAGGGTGCTGCAGAATTAGCAGAGGAAAGATGTAAGGAGGAGGTGGTGGGACATACCTCAGGGCCAGGTGGTCCTGGAAACCCAACTGGACCTTTGTCACCAACTTTTCCCTGCAGAAATCAGACAAACATGGAGAAAATGAGCCATCTCCTGGTTTTCCTTTTGAGAAGAACATACCGCTGCCAAGCTGTCTTTCCAGCTGAGCACTGAACCTTTGGAAAGGGAGATTAGGAAGCAGAGGACATTTGGTCACTTACCAGGGGGCCTGGTTTCCCTCGTGCCCCAGGGACCCCAGGCAAACCTTGGCTACCCTGAGAGAGAGAGAGAGAGTGAGAGAGAGAGAGAGAGAGAGAGAGAGGGTATTTTAGAAAACACAATGGAGCATGAAAAAATAACAACTCCCCCGGCCCCAGCCCTAGATTCTGCAGTAGAGAGAGGAGCAGTTTCTAAGGGCTGATCTCAGCCCTGCAAGGAGCCAGGACGATTGCTTTGGTATCAGTGAGATGTCCCTAATAAAGCCAGTGCTGAATTTAGCCCGGAGGAGCACTTGAGCTGTTGCAGTTGGCTGTGGCTCAGGGCCATGTAGGCCCCAGTGCAGTGCTAAGTACAGCATTAGTCAGCTGAAGTCAGCATCGTGTTGTGGTCCTGGGGGAGCACTCATTTGCTCAGCAGTTATGCACAGCGTTAAGCGCTTCACTGGGTCAGGGTTTAAGCTGCTGCACTGAGCAGTCAAATTCTCCGAGTTGGCAGCCACTGGACCACACACAGTCACACCAGTCCAATCCTATCCCATCATTTCCAATTTCTGCATGAAGATATATCCCTTTTTATAGCAAGCTGCTAGTAGAACATTTTTATTATAAATAACAAAATCCATATATTGACACAAATTCTAGCAGAATATCCCAAAGGAGAACTATCTGAAGAGCGGGACCTGACAACAGGCTGCAGTTAGTTCCAGCTCCTCACAGCCTGAAGAACCAAAAAAGCAGGTGGCCACACACACTGCTTATGCAAGGGAAAAAAATTGATGGAGAAAGGGAGGACAATTACCTTGTCTCCTTGGAAGCCGATATCTCCTGGAACACCTGCTTCTCCCTGATCACCCTGGATACACAGCACCAAAGAGAGTTAAAATAGGCAACAGCAACGGCAAAAATGCCCAGGTAGATGCTAGATGGTGCATTGTACAGCAAAAGTCTCATCACTAGCTCCATTCGAAACTGAACTGGTGATCACATTAACTGTAACGACCACCCTGAACACTGTATGCATTTCCCAACACTGATTCTGAACTAAAAAATGAAACTGCAGGGAAAGAAAAATATGAATGTGCAAGCATTGTGTTTCCATGGAAGCTGCAAGAAGAGAGGCTACGTTCCTCCGGCTAACAGCAACCGTGAAGGTGGTGAAGTGTTAAAATTCAGCTGAACAGAAGAGTTAGTTTAGCTTTCAATGAATGGACCTTCTCTCTCATAAGGCTCTACAGCACAGAAAACAATACTCAGGGTTCCTACTGCTGGCACCAAAGATCAGTTCTCTTCCAAAAGAAAACAAGAGCAACCTCTAGTAACGCTTTTGAACCATTCCACTGCCAGTATCTAGGCTGAGATTCCCTGGGAGGGGTAGGCTGCTGTTCACGGGATGGGGATCCCAACTCTGAGCAGAGCATCAGTGACAATATTTTCTAATTCCCCTCTTCAGAACATCCTAACGTATTCTGACTCCCTGGGCAGAAATAAGTATCCCTAAAGGAAGGATTTCTTACAAACAGTGGGCTATCTTGTATCATCTCTTAGTCCTGCTCTGAGCATGCTCTTGGATGAGATAACCTCCTGAGGTGTCTTCCATCCTCAGTGATTTACTCAAATAATG
This sequence comes from Chauna torquata, assembly GCA_013399475.1. NCBI lineage: Eukaryota > Metazoa > Chordata > Aves > Anseriformes > Anhimidae > Chauna > Chauna torquata. Next base: position 219,008 of record VXAL01012859.1, on the reverse strand, counting down.
GCTGAGTCAAGGATGCGGCAGAGAAAGGAAAATTCTACATGGGAAGTCAAAGGAGTAATGCCTATAAAAACTTGGTACACTGACAAGACCTGACAGAAATAACTGTTTGAGGAACTCTGTCCCATGCACAGCACATACCTCTGAGCTTGGCTGCCCAGTAAGGGAACAAGCCATACAAGAGCAAAGAGCTATATGTGTAAACATACTCCACATGGAAGACATATGGACTACTGCTCCAGAGCCAAAGTCTACAGAGAGATGACAGAGGAAGTCTACTTCTACTCAAGCAAAAACCGCCCACTTGTTATCAGAGAGTTGAAGTAATTATAACTACTGTGGTAACTTGCAAGGGATAATGAAATTGTGATTGGATGAGACTGGAGTTGGGAAAGATTTTTTGGACACAACTTTTCCAGGAGAAAATTAATTAAGAAGCATGCAGATTCAATGACGGAAACATTTCATGGATTCATGCTAAATTGACTGTAATGTTTTGGTAAAAGTTCTCAGAACATTTCACTGAACCATCTTCAAAACAAGTCTTTTATACAGCAAAATTGAAACGCTGTTCTTAAAAGAAGTTAAACACATTTTATTCTTTTTTATTTTTAGCCTAAAGCATTTTAATTTGAGTCAAACAACCAACATTTTGCTTCATCTAAACTACTTTCCATCTCTCCCTTTTATTTTGGCAAAGCAAGCAAATAGAAAAAATTGGCTATTTACACAGCTTTGGTTCGGATGAACCACAAGTATTAGATACAATAGAGATGGCAAAAAACTACTGTATGACCTAGCTCATTTCCTGCCATTGCATGATTTCTCTCATCTTCTCTGAATTTTCTACTTAATTTATCTAGTCCATGGCTTAAAACAATGAAATCAGCAGGCAACTAATTCTGGCTCCTGACAGAAAATGGCAGGAAAATAGTTCTTCTCGAAAGCAAGAGGTTTGCTGTGGAAATTCCTTGTGTTTTTCACCTATATTGTGGGTCAAAATAAGGATTTTCACTTCAGCAGTTTTCTACCTGAACAGTATAAGTGACAACTGAAATAATGCTTTGGAAGAAATACTTGGCATTTAAGAAATGCCTACTATGAGAAAAAAGTTTCTTGAGCATAGCAAAAGGCAGGAACAAACCTTTATCACTGACATTTGACCGAAGTGGGATAGCGACTGCATGACAGAGAAAACAGTCTTCAAACAGCTCTGAGAAATGGGCATTAGAGAGGGTAAGAAGGAAGTAGAACAGACAAAACACAGCTCTTATCCTTAGCTGGGTTCCATGTACGATGTTCACATACTATTGCAATAACACAGCAAAACAGCACGGCATGCCTGGTCCATCTGCAGCAGCCATTAATACCTCAAAGCAAAACGGAGGACTAGGGCACCCACATTCAGCTGCCTCAGGCACACTAAATCTGACACCATGACGCAGGCTGTGTGTGCTTAACTTGAGGAACAAAGAAAGGAGGAGAGGTCAGGAGTGTTTACTATTAAAAAAAGAAGTGATGCCGAGATGACGAGAAGGGGCTGCAAGGACTCTGCTCATGGGGAGGGGGAGGAATGCACAATCTGAAATTACAAAAGGGATCTGCCCATGGGATATTGCCTATGTTTCATGTTTCACCTATAAAAAGAAACGCAGCTTCAGAGACCCTGAGGCCCCTCTTAACGCAACACTGCACAGAGGGGGCTAGGAGGGAAGCGATCAAACTGCAAGCATGATGCAGGTTTGCTGCCTGAAGCATGCAGCGGAGGTCTCTGCGCAAAAACCTCATTTTGCTCTCAATCAGACCTCTCTTTTTCCATGACTTTCTGCTTGGCAATGTAAGGGGAGCTAACACTGCAAAACGACTAGAGGTATTTTACTGAGCCACGTCCTTCACAAGTTACAGATGTCCTGATTCATAAAACTCCTTCATATGAACAAGTAGTTAGGATTTCCTCTGCTTGCTCAACCTTTCCTCTGTGCTCATCACATCACGTGGCTTCTCAAGAGCACTCTATTTCAGGGTTATACAGTAATTCCACTTCTCCTTGTAAGAGCAGACACAGCCCCCTCTGCCCCCTCTCCATGCCTCCATGAAAACATATAAATGGAAACATAAGACAGACCCATTTTGTGGGAAAACTGAAGCTGCAAAAACCACCATTAACTTCTGTGCTACCTGTTATGAGAAGGACGCAGAAGAGGCTGGCGAGCACTGGTATGCTCGGTACTTGCCTGTCTAGATACAAAGATGTGATTTCTGCAGGAGGAGAGGGACTTTGCCCCTTATTCTACTTCATACCTGGCCTCCACGTGGTGCATGTGTTTGGGTTGAATAGCTGCACCTTGCAGAATACTGAAAAAGGCAACATAGGAAACAACATCCAAAGTATAATGAGAAACTCCTGTCGTGGCAAAGGAGAACAGCAGCAATGTTTCTGAAAGATGCAGCATCGCAGCGAGGACCTTTTCCTCTGCTACACGCCTGCTGCCTGCGCACCACCCAGCCACCCCGCATCGCTCTCGGGTTTTATCGGCTTCTGATCTGGCTGCTTTTGCTTTTGAGTGAAGGGAGTTTTCCTCAGCTGCAAGATGACAAATCTGCACAAGGCTACGCACTTGGACTGCGACCAAGACAGATGGGCTGCGCAGGAGACTGCAGACATCTAATTAAATCTTCATCAGCACATCCACGGAAAGGCTCCGTAAGCTGCAGCCAGGAGGTGATGGGGCCGGCCGGGCGCGAGTCCGGGCTGTGCTCCAGGTGCCCCGTGACACCGGGGGTGCCAGGGGAGCGACGCACGGCATGGCACAGGCAGCTCTGCGCGGATGTACAGAAGAGGCCAAATTCTGTAGACATATGATGGGAAAAAGACCGGCCCTTGCCAAGGAGGATGTGGGATGCTCTCGAAACCCCTATTGCTCCTCAGACCTGGGCTAGCCCACAGGTGGTGGCAGATGGAAGTGTGAGGCCCCTCAGGGCTGCTCTTATCTACTATGAGTTGCTAATTACGAACAGTTACTGATTACTGTCAGCATGGAACAGTGAGGTTTGCTGCTCTCTGCCCCTGCTAATCTAGCGCTTCAGATGCTGCCAAACTGCCAAATGTCTAGGGCTTTCTTTTTTTTTTTTTCCTTTTTAAATATGAAATTTAACTACATTTACCAGCTTTCTGAAAGCCATGGTAGAGCAGAAGAGGGGAGAGCCAGTACATTCATCCCCCTCCCCTCTGGCTGTGTAATGAGAAACTTCTGCAATGATCCTGTGTGTGCCTTTGGGGAAAGCCTCCGTTTCTAAATGGGTTTATTAGAATTCATCTGATATCCTCGTACAAGATGCAGCCTTCAGTAGGCTGGGACCCTCTGGGGTAAGGTGCTGATTTGCTGCTGGAATGGACATATTTAGTAAGGTTGACAGCTCCTGTTGACTGAGCCCGAGCATCGTTTGTGCTTGCTAGTACCTGGACTCATTCATCTTGCACATTCAACACACTTGGCACATGGCTCAGTTCTTTCAGAGACCAACTAGCAATTTGGGGTGCCCACTAAAAGTCTCAGCAAAGACGCTTGGACAGATGGCAGCTCAACTATGGGAAATCATGCATCTTGAACCGTTTTCATTGGAGTCAATGAAATAGTTTCCTGAACCCTGTTCACAAGCAGGGATGTAACCAGGACTCCCAGACTCTAACACAGCTTTCTGCTGTATGGGTTGGGCATCTTCAAGGTATGGGGCCAGCCCTTCCTTCTGCATCATTCCTGGTGGATGCATTGCAGGCAAGCGGCACCAGCTTGGAAGTCTGAAATAATCTGTTCTTCAAAGGGAACTTGAGGACCTCATATACTCATCAAGTGGTACAGCAGGATGGGTGTGCTCGAGCCAGCAAACACCAGCGTGCAGGGAAAAGGTTGCTGCACGGTGGCTGGACTGTTATCTCTGACTAGTTAGCTAAGTTCACCCTGGTAATTGCATCCTCAGCATCCAGCAGAGAGGGGAACTGTTACTTGGGAGGTGACCAAGCTTTGAATAAGGATCTCTGCAGAGTGAGATTTGCATACAATCGTGGCCTGGAAATGTTTCAAGAATGGCAGGAGGCAGACTTTCAGACTGACAGACACAGAGAATAAATACACAGTTCTGGCAGGTTGCTTATGTTTCTGGTCATAGCAGTAAGATAGTTTTGTCTGAAGATGATAATGGATGGTTATAATGAAGTCAAAATCTAGTGGACAGAAAAAGAATAGTAAGCAATCAGAGAAATCAGTTAAGATGTTGCAGCCTAAAAATAGCAGTAGCAGCAGAAACCATCAGTGACACGACTGCTGGGAGATGACAGAACGGAGCCTCCAACTCAAGTCAACCCCTCTGCTCTGTGCAGGGTCCTTCTGCAACCCTAGTCCAATCAGGCGCTAAGCAAACACAGAGATTCTGCCTCTACTTTCCTATACCAGGGATTTCCTTAGGCCAGACATTTCTAAGACCAGCTTCCATTGAAAAGCATGAGGCAAAAACAAAGGGGGAAGGTAGGTGCGAAGAAAGATTTATGATTTTTTTTGAAATGGAAGGTTGAGATGGAAAACATTTTCACTGAAATGAGGCAAGCAACAAGAGGAAAGTTGACGGCTGGCAAGGACAGGGTCCAAGAGGCCAGGGTGTACTTCCCACCTCTAGTGTCTTCTTCCTCGATCACTTCTGTGACTCAGAAGCCCTCACATAACATGAAGAGCATAAATGTCCCATCCTCCAACCACATGTACATTTAGACCATGAGCTCCTTGAAGGCAGAGATTTTCCCTTGCTACAAACTGAGCAAATACAGCAAGACCAGCTATCATTTACATTTCTCAGCGGTACTGGAGCATAAACAATTAAAACACAATTGTAAACAAGCTGTAAGAGGGGATGAGCGTTTTTGCTCAAGAAGCCCAAACCAGACTGAGAGAAAATAGAAAGGCTTAAAGGCGCAATTCACTAAAGAATCATTGGAGTAAATGAATACAACAGACTTTTGATCAGTTGGAGAGGGGATGTATTATAAACTGGGCCAACTAGCTGAACTGCAAGCCCAACAAATCAGAAAACCAAGTAACTGAACAAAACCCACAAAGCTGTTTCCAGCTCAATCCTCCCTCAAATATAAGGAGAGCTGAGGAACCTTGTCTGTACTTATGCAAACAGGTACAGCAAACTTGGATGCTTTGGCTGAAAACTGCAATGTCAAAGCTGCATACGTTCACCAGAGCAGATGAAAACTGTAGCCATCATTGCCTAAGTAGGTCTGATTTTCCTTTGCCCTGTGCTTCCCACCCCTTTGGCTGTTGGGCTGCTGGAGAGGATACACATAAGCTGTTTGAAAGCTCTCTTGGACTCCGGTATCATCATCAGTCTGATCTGAGTGTTTGATAGTGCCCCAGGCTATTCAGACTAAAGTCAACTCATTAGGGACGAGGAGGCTTGAGCAGGAGGGATAGTTGGCCAGTCCCGGATCAGGAAAGGGCTGTAATGAAAGCCAGGAAGGGAGTCTGTACTGTCCAAGGAAAAAGCAGTGGGAGAGGTAGCTGGGGATGGAAAGGAAAGCTTCCCTGCACCCCAGGAGGGAAGCTGCAAGACTGAGCACGGGGCAGTCAGGGGATGGCGGATAATTCTGCGCTTGGGACTGCTGCGAGGATAACTCTAGGGAGAGCTGCAGACCGTTCATTTTCTGTGATAACAGCAACTGGAGAAATATTGGGGATAAACACAGCAGTCTGTGTAAAGTGATGGAAACTAACAACCATGAAGGTTAGTTTTGCTAAACATTGATTTAAATGCTGACCAGTTCTTAATACATTCAGCCATTTCTTCCAAGGAGCAGACAGAAGAGTCTGTGGGCTCTGGGAATTAGTGTTGAGTCAAGAAACCAGCTCTGATGTCTTAAAATTGCCCTAGAGAAAACGACCTTCTTTTGCCCTGTCCTTCCTCTCTACAAAAGTGAAAAGACAGTACAGGGGAGAAATGGAAACTGCAGACAGGAGCCCTGGCAAAAAGCTGCTATAACGTAATAAGAGTGGAAATAACTGGCTTGACACTACTTCCTCCATGTGTAGTTCTGGGCTGCTAAATCATTCTCTAAAAGCAAACATCTAATAAGAGAATAAAACATCACACAGAAGGAGGAGAATACAATTAATGGTCATTTTGCATTGCCCTCCTGAGCAATCAGAGCCAACAATAAATGACTGCACCTCCCACTCTTTCAGACTAAATAAATCCTGCAGTCGAATATCTGTAGGAGGATAGTTCTCATGACAATGAGACATTTACACACGCAGATTCATGCTGATTTAGCTCAAGCTGCATGTTTTTGTGCCAGCAGCACTAAATCATTGCGGTCAATGCCCCTCTCCTTTTCTCTTTTTCTGAAGTGATTTATATCAATTTGGCACAAGGCAATTTCCTTTCAGCAGGAAGCTGAGCTGAGGTGACCCTCTTCAAAGAGGACTAGAGGTACCAAACACAACAATTTTTCCTGGGGATCCAGCTGGTTTGTCTGATCCAGTGAGCTGTGCTGCTTTGTCATATCATGTTTCCCCCAAAAGCATTAATGCAAACCCACTTTCAGTGTTAGGTCTTCATCCTCCTCCCCATCCCATCACGTAACCAATATAAAAACATAAAAGTCCAGTGAAGCACCAGATAATCTTACAGTTACCATCATCATCAGTGGGAGACAGAAGCTCCAAAGAGGAGCTGAGCATAATTGATCTACACTAGAGCCCTATGGAAAAGAGGATGGGGCAGATATCATAAAAGAAAGAAAAATCAAAACTTGGCTTTCAAGAAAGGGGTAGGATGGAAGGATGGGAGCAAAGAGACAGCCAGAATGGAATCAATACCATGGTGCTGAATAAGAAAGAGAAGCTAGAAAGGGGATTTCACATGCAAAATTAAAACACAGTGCAATAAGGGAGTATTCAGATCACCTTATCACCTTTCAGTCCATGTTCTCCAGGGTTTCCCATCAGCCCCTGAAACAAAAGAAAGTTCAGACTGAGACTCTGCCATCATGAAGACTTGCTCAGGTCTATGACATTGATGTCCCTGGTAGGGCTGGTGGCTCAGACCACAGTGTTGGCCTGGCACAGCCCCAAGGCCAAAAGCCAGGCTGCTCCCAAAGCACACTCCATCAAACCTTCTTCAAACACCCTTCCTGGGCTGGAGGCATGCAGGGAAAATGCCCCTGGTATTCTCCAGTAACTTGCACCTGCTGCAGACCACCAGTGCAATGTTGTGTTCAGCAGTCCTGTGCCTGGGTGGACGGACAAGCATTACTGCTGACCATCCCTTCTCTCAGGATGGTTACCGTCACCCAAGGGAGGAACAGAATGATCTTCAGTCCTGCCATGGAGGGACAAGAGCTCACATGGCTCAGTTACACTCTCACCTTTAAGCCTTTTGGTCCTGGATAGCCTATAGGTCCAACAGAGCCCATGTCTCCCTAGTAAGAGAAAGAAAATTACCAAAGTCATGAGGTGCAAAGCCAACAGCTAGCTGTATGTGGTGCCACATTCTTCTCCCATCCAGTCCCTCAGTGTCCCTCAATTTATAGGAGTCGCACCACTGACTTCAGCAGAAGCAGCGTCCTGGCACTAGTCAAGAGACTTTTAACATATAGAGAGCTTCTAAGTAAAAATGCACAGGGTATTCATCTTACAGGCAGATTCTATTCGTCTCCTGCTCTTGACGCAAGAAAGATACCATTGGTCTTGACACCAATGACCAGAGACATGACCTGTCCTCATGATCAGCTCCCCCAGCCCCACCGTGCTGCTGTCTCCATGCAAGGCCGCAGTCATGGTCAGAGTGTGCTGGATGCCCAGGAGAACGCGTGAGCATCCTGCACCTGTGCCACTGGAGCTATGGGTGTTGGGGAGTGTGGTCAGACTCCAAGATCAGGAGCCTGGGCTCTTGGGTCTCCTTAAAACTTAGATAAGGAATTCAGACTACAGAATTATGGCAAAATAATGGAAAATTAATTAAGAAAACACCTCCAAGTCTGCAGCTGTGGTGGGATCTGAGATTTTGGTTTTGTCTGTTCTTCCTAATTTATGAATAAATTTTCTTTCCCTCTTCCACTGTTTGAAAAATTAAAACATTGAGCTGGTTTACTGCATCCTGGAGTGTATTTATTCTTGATGAAGTTACTTGTGGTCTCAGAAAGAATTCTTCACAGTATTCCTGAGCTCTCCAGAGGGAGATTCGGGGAGTGTCAAAAAGGACACAGACCCCAACAGCAAAAGAAAAGGCAGTGGGCAATAAATTTGGGTTGCTACTGAGATCTGATGCCTAAAACTGGTATGGGGAGGAAAGGGGAGAAACAGGAGGAAAGGACAGAGGCGCCTCAGCAGCATGGCCATCCGGCTGCAGAGAGAAGACAGCGCTGCATCACGTATTGGGGCCTGTACGAGAAACGGCAGCCCAGGAGGACGCTGGAGTTCACGGCGGCTGTGTGTACCTGCGTATGCGTGTATAAAAGAAAGCCTTCAGTGGCCGACATTTAAACAGGCTTTGATTGCTTTCAGCCCATGAAGGGAGTCAGTGATATGGCGCAGCAGCCGAGCCGGCAATGTGTCAATAAACAGGGCCGGCTCTGCTGAAGGAGCGCTGCCCTGGCCGGCAGTCAGGGCCCGCAGCCATGCCAGGAGCGCTGGGCTGCGGCCCCTAACAGATGCCCTTTTCATGCCTCCCAGCATAAAGCCTTCTTGTAGAAACACGTTTACTTAAAGCTTCGCCCGCACAGCTAATTAGGAGAGCAAGAGGCTTTAGTTACGTCTAAATCTGCTCTCCAACCTCTTTTAAACAGCGAGCCCAAACACCTGCAGGGCACGCGGAGTGAAGGCAGGTCCCCGGGGGGCTGTAGCAGGGAGGAAGGAAGGGACCGGACGTGGGCCCAGCCTGGAGCAAACACCCAGCGCCTGCGCGCGCCCCGCGGCGAGGCCAGGGGGCTGGCGCTGTCCTGCAGGGAGAAGGCAGGGTGGAAGTGTCCCCTTCTCTCTGGGGGGATGGAGGAGGTCACCCTTAGATCAATCCCACCAGAGATGCTTCAGCATCCTGAATTCAGGAGTTGCGTATTCCCCCAGGACACGGACACAGGATCCATCTCAGTTTGAGCTGAATCTCGGTCTGACACTTTTGTCTGCTCGGAGTGGTGCCAGCAGACAGCAGCTGAATGTCACCGCTGCAGCACGCGACTCCTGAAAAATCGGTATTGCAAAGGACCAACTTTCTGCCAGGAAGAAGCTCACAACAGAAATGATCCACCTTTGCCCCAGTCCCCCATCTGCAAGACGGATACACTTATACCATCATATTCTCTGCTTTTCCTCCATGGAGTCTAAAATTTCTGAGTTTAGGGCTCTGTGTTTGTGCAACGCCTAGCGCAGTCAAGGCCTTGCTCTCAGCTGACCTTCATGCTCCTGTAATTTAAGTTATGGAAAGGCAAAAGAAGACTGTTTTTAACCATTCATTGCAAGTGAAATTTTCATGGATTATCATAGCTGAGAAGGAATCGTTTTGAAAGAAAGCTGTAGTGCTGACAGAGCCTACCACTTCTTGTGCATGGAAGGAAATACCTTGAAACAAGTACTGAGCCCTAAAAGTAAACCATAATATGTTCAGCTGGGCATTCACTAACCCCCAGCACAGCTGCCAGGAGATGAGTTGCCACCCTTCCTTACAGCCATTTATCTCCTGCTGGGGAAGGGTGTAGTGAAGGGTGGAATTTGGCTGTGTATGCAATTACCTGGATTAGTGATGGGACAGCGGGAGTGTGCGTAAAATTCCTGTATACCCAGAGGACAGACAGTTCCTACACGTGGTTTCTCCAGTGAGCAAGAACTACGCATCCTTAGGCTACTGCTCACAGGGACTTGCTTTTTAAAAGATGACAGATTCTAGTGTGGAATCAATATTGCATCTTAGAAGAAATACCCTGGTAAATGTTAACAAAAGGGCGAGTTATCTAGCAATACGTGCACTAACAGTAAACATTTAGTCTGTTCCCTTTTGCTTAGAAAGGGTTTGCTCTCCTCCACCTCCCAGTCCACCAGCCCACCTCCTCTCCCCCAGCCGTCACGCCTCCCCCATACACAGTCATCCCCTTCACTGCCCAGCACAGGAAGGAGAAAATCTGTGCGTAGTTATGCACACCAAAAGGGTTAAAGCCCTGAGAAGCCAGATCTCCATTTGTTTTTATACTTACAATGAGTCCAAGGACTCCAGGAGGACCTGGGGCTCCCAATTCTCCCTAAAAGGAAAGAAAGACCGACAGGGTTATGGACTCTTTGTAGACAAACAGAGGCTGAAAGGCAGCTCAGTGTTCCAAGGGCTTGAGGGCAGGGANTCCTTCCCTTAGCCAAGGTGATGGAGAGCCTCCATTCTATCGAATCCGCCCGTGTGGGTGCTCAGCCTCTCCAGACACAGGGTTGCTTGTTGCTCTGCAGCTATTTGCAGGCTGACATCCCCTCCCCGCAGCAGGCTGGATAAAAGCAGCATTTTATGTGCATGGGGCAGGCAGGGGAGTGGTGGGAGCTGCCCCAAGGGAGGGGAAGGCTCGGGCAGAGAGGGGGCAGGGGGGCAGCAAGGCTAGGGTGGGATGGAGAGGCAAGCTGCTGCTCTGCATTAGGAAAGGTGAGAGTTTGGGAGTGGTTGAGAAACAGTAAAGCTCATGATAAAAGGAGAACGCAGATGAAAATTAAACTGGGCAATTCGGGGAGAGGGTATGCTGGCTTCTGGTGCTGGCTGATGGGCCCTGGAAGCGTGTTTGGCACATGGGGTACTCTGAGGATGCTCCTCTCCTAGGATCACACAGGTGGGGAACCAGCATCCTCCTCTGTGTGCTGCCTCATCCATCTGGGCTCCCCTTAGAGGCTTTTCAAGAGTGGCTCAGAGCTCCCCATTTCGGGGCACAGGCTGCTCTCTGGGTCTGCTTTGAATTCTTGGCTTCACCACAAACTCCCTCTGTGCCAGCTTCCCGAAGACCGGTGGGTGCCAGGGGTGCCAGCAGGTGCCTGGTAGCATTTCCAGGTGAAGTGCAGCAGAGAAGCTGTGTTAGACCCACACAAATCACCTGTCTAGGTCCCCAGGTACTTTAGCAATCCCTATGTGATGCTCAGCCTGTCCCTGCATCTCCCTTGGTGGATCTCCTGCTCCCTTGCTGCATTGACAGTGGGTTGCCCCTGTCAGGGCAAAGACCTGTCCTTACACACCTCCATCTCCAACAGGGCCTCCCCAGACAAGTGCAATGGAAATACTAAACTTCCCGTTGGCTCAGACAACCCTACCCCTGCTCTGGATCACACTGGCTACTTTCTTTGACAGACTAGCTCAGTTTACGGTGCACATCTGGTGGAGTCCCCTTCAGTGCAATAAAGCTCCCCTTTTATAGAAAGATTTGCCTAGTGAAAGAATGAAAGAGAAGGGGACGCAATGTGACTAAACGTGCTCAGCCTTCTTGGGCAAAGGGTTACGTGTGTTTATTTTATGGGAAGTGGAGTAAAGGACTATTGGGCAAGCACACACAAAAAGCGTTTCATAATCTCAACCAGCCTAAAATTGCTTTTTTATGGCCAGTTCCTTTCCTGCATACTTGGGACATCTGTGGAGCAATTGTTCCTCACGGGTGGGATTTCTGTGTCCTCAAAGCTACTGTAACAAGGTTGGCGTCAAGCATTCAGTCGAGGCCTGGCACTGCTAGGCTCAGGGAGGAGAGGGAATATCCCCAGGAATGCTTAGCACAGGAGCTGCATGGTGGCCTGGGTTTCCCGGGAAGCTCTGCACGCTCCGAGGGTGGCTGGGATGAAGAGTGGCTGGGATGAAGAGTGGCTGTATGCTCGGCTCTTGGTCCCACCAGGTACAGGTGGGACTGCCTAGATAACTGCATAGAGTTTTGCCACGTGGGTATTCCTCAAGAGGAAGGGTAAATGTGGAAACGCATAGCCTCATGTCCAATGCAAAAGGATTTCCTCTTGGAAGAGGAGGGGGTGGATTCCTCTGGGAGAGGCAGGCAGGACTAGTTGTTATTTGAGCCATTCCCTGGCCTGGGAAAGGGGGGATTTACAGGTGCTCCCTTCCAGGCCATCAGTAGTAACAGGCTGATCCCTGACCTGTGAGGGAAATCAGGCTCCATCCTCCTTTGCAGCGCATGAATCTGGCACTGGGACAAGAGACGAGGAGATGAATCAACAGTCTTTTCCCATGTCTAATTCCTGTGATTAAGAGACTAATTGGAGTGGCTAAAGCACTCCGGGAACTGGGAACTGGAATGCGATGGCTCAACAGTTCTCAGCAAGTTGGTAGGAGGGAAGAACGCCCCTGCGGTCGCAAGAGTCTTTGCTCTGTCTGGAAGGCACGGAAAGAAGATCAGAGGCTGTCGGCCTCAGCTGTCCCCGTGTGACGGCAGCAGCGTAAGCGCTTGGGGATCAAACAGAGGATGGTGCAGTTCAGGACCCGTGGCAGCCTGCCCACCTGCCGACAATTTAGCTGCATGCTCCACCTAGCAAACTCGGCATATTTGTCTGTTCCACAGACTTTCCGGCATTTTTCTGTATCTGCGACTCCACTTGTGACCCTGTGAACCTCCCTTTAAGTCAGCCGAAACAGTCTGTTTTCATTCTACGATCTCCAAGGCACATTAATATTTAAAAGCTGTTGATAAGATGAAAGAAGAGCAATCTTTCTGGATGAATTCATGGAAAGGACATTTGCCTCTCCCCAGTGCTCTGGGAACTGGCGTTCAGCTAACATTGAGCACATCTTCTGAATGGGGCTTAGACAACTTGCAAATTTAAATGAAAACAAAACAAGATCTTTGGAAAAAGGAGTCTTTCTGACCTCCAGGATTCCTGCTCTTCCTGGTAGGCTGGCTGGAAAGAGCAATACAATCTAGAAAGTTTTCTACTGTGGGACTACTGATTCCACTCTGACCCATGGCTTATGTTGACTGAAGGATAGGAAAAGTCCTGCAGAAGCGTACCTCCGGAATCTAATTCTTTCAGTTCACTGCAATTGTAACTCTTTTGCTGAATTCCCACAAAGGCTGGAGTGTAGCTTAGCTTGGCCTGCTGGTTAGAGTTGCTTGTGAAAATAACTTTTATGCTGCATATATGATGAATGGGAACTTAAAGACACATAAGGCATGGATTACTTCACACAAATCATCCCATTGAACACCAAGAGCCACACTGAATGTGTGTGAATAAACCAAGACAGTATAAATTTCAAAGATGAATCAGGATGCCTCATCTGCTAATTGAGGAAGAACTGACAACACCTTTCAAAAATCATTTCAAATAATTAATACAGCTGATAACTTTTACGATCCACAATGGCATGTTTTGTGAGCAGTGGAAAACAGCACATACCCAACTGTTTGGTATTATGTGCTACAAGAGCAGAGCAAAATAATTCTTATTAGCATTCAGCTGCTTATATGGTCTCTGGGACCATCCTGACCCAGCTCCCAGGAGACACATCCCATTCTTAGAAAGCCAGTAGGGGTCAGATGAAGACTGGAGGGAGGCCGAGAACTCAGGGGCCTGGAGACCTCTCTCGCTGCAGTGCTGGGACGAGTTGAGGCACAAGGCAGGGGCACAGAAGCCCAGACTGCTGCTTCTGTTCCTCGGCGCACCCAGGCAGGTGTGGCACTTCTTGCACTGCTGCCAACGTTCACTTTTGATGGGGAAAGGTACTGAGCTTGGAGCACTTTAGAAGCTCACAGCTATGGGCTAGCGAGATGCAAACCATGTGGTACTAGCTTGCTAACCCACACCAAAAACGAGATGTGGTGAAAAGCAGGAGAGGAGCAGCCTCTTTCTCTATGTACTGTGTCAGACTTCTCCACAACTGAGTACCTGGCTTGCTCCTCTGAGGGCTCATGCGCAGTCACGTAGCCATCTGTGGTGCCTTAAGATGATATATCCCTCTCTCTGTGGGCCCTGTCTCCCTGCTCTGTTCATGTACAGCTTCACCCAGAGCATACTAGAAGCAACAAGGTGATTCCTGTGGCCCTGTAGTATGGACCACATGCTCCAGCCACTGCTTGCTCATTAGGAGCAACATCCCTACCTTTCCCCACCTGATTTTTCTTCTAGTCATATCCTCAGGATGAGAAAGCATCTATCAAGACCAAGGTGCAAGGAAGGTGATGGAGGGAGACAGAAAGCAAAAGGCAACGTGACGCCCTGGCAGTTACAGGATGCTGAGCTGAACACAGGAATTTGCAGCATGCACGAGCAGGACACGGGTGTACATTTGTTTTTCCGGAGGGACAACAACAAAATGCCAGCAGCTGCCACCAAACTGAAAAGCTTCTTTTAGCTCTAACTAGCATGATATGGCAAAGTGAGGCATCTACCACAACGGAAGGAGAGAAGGGGAAAAGCTATCAACTTACTGGGTTCCCATCGATGCCCGGAGGTCCTCGTTCCCCAAAGTCACCAGGAAAACCCTGAGGAGGAAAACATTAGTATTACTTATTGATGCATCCTGGTGTAAAAGCAGCCAGCTTAAAAACTGTCCCCCAGCACTCAGTCCAGCACTTTGGTTGACAGCAGGTCACAAGGAAGTCTGGGCCAACCAGCTTGCTAGTCCTCATCCAGACCACTCCTGCTCCACCAGCACACCCGCTCCGGGAGAAGCTCTGCAAGACCAAGAGCTGATTCACTCCACTCTCCTGGGGCCAATGAAGGGTAATCAGAAGTACCGTTTACAAGGCTCAGCCGTGAGCTGCGCGTTAACTGATGGGAGCCTTGAGAGGAAAACTCAGTGAGGAAACAGGAAGGCTTTTTCCTTGGCCATGCTATGAAAAGCACCCATTGCTGAGGCTGCTGGACCTGACTTGTTCACCCCTTGTCTTGCAGGCTGTGCCTGGTCCTCAATCAGCTGTGCCTTTTCTTAAAACCAGCTGTCAGCCCTGGGCATGCTTCATTTCATATGGCAGGCAAGGCTTTAGCAGCACCATGTAGAAAGACAACGCAAGAGGGCAAAGGAGAGAGAAGGGTGAAAATCAGTGCTTCTTTCTCCTTTTGGTTCACTGAAGTGCTTTCAGTACGTCCCACAAGGAGTATGCAGCCCTGAAGATTATGTTGTGCAGTTTACAGATGAAACGATAATCCCACATTTGGAAGATCAGACTCTGTATTTAAAGACACAGTACTGCCTATCCTCTTTAAGAAGAAATGTCCTACTGATAAACGCAATACCTCCTTAAAAGTCAATCCTAAATCCTTTATGTTCTGGAAGAATTCACAAACCTTGCTGCAAAGACTATCCTCAAAAATGGGCTGTCAATCTGAATTATTTCATCCTGTTGACTAACACAGTCATTTTAACAGTACCCCCTTCTCACAGGATAGCTGAACAGCTTAATGCCTGTTGGAGCCCATGCAGATGCTTAATGGAGCTGATCAAAGATGCCAGGAGAATTCACTCCAATGCATTCATGACCTTGCAGCTTGCCAGAGGAACAAACAGTTCCAAGCTCATTATGGTCCACACCCCAGAGCTGTAAAAGACCAAGTTTACTACATGAAAAAGTCACCACGAAGACTTCTGCATCATCTCATTATATCTGATACAAATTTGAAGACATCAAACAATTATAAAAAAGAGAGTGGAGGTACCGAGCCAGAAGGCAATGGCGTGACATGTTCTCTTAGACCCTGTGCCTCGCTAAGCCCCCCAGTCCCCCATGTACCCACAAAGCATACAGCAGCTTGCTCCCTCCTGTCCTGTCGTGCTCTGTGTGCCTCAGAAAGAGCTCAGCACAGGGGTACATAACCTCTGTGGTCAGCAAACCCTATTAGTCACTACACTTACGTTTTCAAGGGGGAAGCAGTTGAGTTTAAGACTCAATCTTCCCCTGAGCTTGAACTTAATTCAGCAACGGGCAGGCAGGGAGCAGGCTGCAGAGAGCTATCAGGGACCAGCTCAAACATCGGCAGCTTCAGAGCTACTCCGAACTTCGCCTCCGTTGGAGGGTGCTTTGGGGAGGCTGCGGCACTCAGGTAACAGAGTGCTGCTGCTCTCCACTTCCTTTTCTTCTGTACCACTTAGAATGGAGCGAGACAAAATAAGATACAGCATCCCCTCCTTCGACTCTGAGCTAAAAGGGAAGTCGTCATCTGCCAGAAGAGCTGCCCATGGACAGAGCAAAGGCAGAGCCTAACCCCAGGCTCTCCCTCCTAGACCTGGGCTACGATCCTACTTCATTCTCCACACTACCCTGACTGTGGACATCAGGATGGAAAACTAAGAACTCTATTTACATATAAAAGGCTTCCTAGCCAGAGCCAGACCTCCATTCACCTTCGATGGCTCACAACTCCTGGCCAACACAAGCAGGTAGAAAGATACTCGGTCACGCCCATGGTGAAATATGGGGGACCTGTTTAAAACAGCTAAAATTTTGCTACTGACTTCTGAGCCAGGATTTCACCTCTGCTGTACCAATTCCCTATGGTATTCAGTACACTTTCATGAATGGATGCAAGCTATTGCTTGCTTACTTGGATTCAATACTTATATTTTACAGGCACCACTGCGAATGGGAAAGTTGTCTGCCTTTCCAGCTGGGCGCTACGTCCCTCAAGACCGTGCACAAGCCAAGAAGCTGTGGTAAGCAACCACTGGAAAAAGCCTTCTGACATCTAGAGACAAAGACGTCAAATATAACAAGAAGGCGGGGGGTGTGAGGGGGTACAACCTATTTTAATAAAAAATAGAGGAAAAATAACTCTGCTGCATGCTGAATCAATAAGATCAGAACAAAGATTTGTAGGGAAAACTCATTGCTCAGGCAAGACAAAAAAAAAAAAAGACTGCCTTGGAATATTTTGCTGTTTACAGTCATACAACTTGCCAAGGAAAATATGAGTGTGCACAGACTGATACTGTACTCACACTGCTGCAGATTGCAGTCACAGCCTTCAGCGCTCCCTCAGATGCATCCTTCCGTTCTCAGAGGGCACAGCTGGGCACAAAGGGACCCACAGATGCCATTGAGCAACCTGGCCCTGGGGCTGCTGAGGTGTCTTCTGTTGAGCTAAGGTCTTGCCAATTTGGAAAGGTTTTACTAGTTTGAATGGTACAACTAAATCAATATAGCTATATAGCTGCAGCAGCATATCATATAGGGAAACGCTTGCTCCAGACTAAGAGGATTTTCTAAATTTGGGTTAAATCTCTTCCAAAGTGATATAAACAATGCACTCTTCTGCCAGAAAAGTGTTCAGATAAGAAACTATTTAAATGAATGTTTCCCACTAATCTCTTTCTACGTCTCGGTTTCTAGTACTAACCTCGCTGCTTAAAGATAAAGACAGGAGATTTGAGGCACTTACTAACAGAGTCAACACATATCTAGTTTTTATATAGGCTTTCCAAGAGTAGATCTCCAAGTATTTAAAAAAGCAGGTTATTCCTGTTTCAGAGGCAGAGAGCTGAGTACCTGGGTGAGGCAACTTGGCCAACACTACCCAGTAAGAGGTTCAATAAAACCCATTCACAGCAGCACACTGTGCACCCCCACTTCATGCAGCTAGCATTTCTTCCCATCCCTGAAATGGGCTGTAAATGGGTCAGAGTGCAAGGAAACGGGGAAGAAACCCCAGAAAGGTGCGGGCTGGCATCGCAGCTACAACAGCCTGCCCCAAGACCACACTCAGCAGCGAAGCCCCATCCTTGCCAGCACCCGATCGTCCTTAATGTGCCACCTGCTCTCCTGGTACACACTCCCCTCCCAGCCAGGCTCACAGGTCTGTGGGGTAATGGTTGGTCCCCTGGTACTTTTTGGTCCCCATTGTAAAACAAACCCAGAAGAGGAGACAAATGGAAAGAGCAGCATCAATCCAATGAACTCCAGGCATCACGATCTTTGAGCTTGGCAACACAAGTGTTAGCAGACTTTTGCACATTATATGAGACCAAGGCTGGTGGCTGTGGCACACAGGAGGATGTTTCAGCATCCGTACAGTCTCTACAGACTCAGCCCAGGTTGTGAAAGCTTTTATAGCACAGTCCTGTTCACAGCAGGAGGCAATCAATCTGTTAAGCCCCTAATGAGAAAGAAAGCACTTTCTTTTCACGGGGTAAGCAGTAGCAGTTTAAACCACAATAACAGTTCCAGTGACCACAGACTCCTAATTCATTGGCTCTCATACATCTGTAAAAGCTATTTTTTCAGACCCTCTCCCCTCCTGCCTCATCTTGACGGACAGAGATGTTCCTCAGGAACAAAACTAGTGCTATTCAACCGAAACAGGCAGCCTAGGAATTACAAGAGGACTTCGTTATCCCCTTTGTTTTGTCCCTGTAGTGCCCGAAAGCAGCACTGCATCTGCTCTCCTGTGCGCTGCTCCAGCAGCCTGAGGAGCCCAAACTGATGGAGAACATGTGGGGCAGGCAGTTCGCTTTATGGTGCTGGCAGACAGGCAGGTCGCAACTGGCAGCCCATTACAGGAGGCTTGTGAAAGGGATTACAGAGCCCAGCACATTCGGAGTCTCCTGACCTTCCCAAAGTGAATGCAGAGGTTTTTCTTTTGGTACGGAAAAGTCCACTGTTTTTCAGGGTGCAGCTGCTTTTCCGGGAAGCCTCAAAAATCATGCTCAAGAAAAAAAATTATGCTCAAGAACTGGGATAGCAAATTAAAACTCCCTAGTGAAAAACATCCAGCTGAGCATCCTGTGTGCGCTGGGGGAGGGAAGGGACATGCGGAGAAAGACCAGGACTGGGAAGGGATGGCAAAGGGCAGCAGAGCTGGGAGGAAACTGCTCGCCTAACAAGTTCTGCCGGCCAGGAGCCAGCGGGGCGCTCCTCCGCGGTGGCTGAAGTCAGGTATGACAAAACTTTTGGCTCTGTCTCACAGCTGGGAAATACAGAAGGTAAAAAAATAAGCGAAAAGCCCAGCTGAATGGATTTCGCATTGTCTGAAAGAGAAGTTCAATGAAAGAAGCAAGGTGAAGCTTGAAGAGGAGTTGGAGAAAAACTGTGCAAGCAGATGGTTTGCACTAAGCAAGACCCAGTGCTTCTGGGCTCCCCTCTGCCCACCCCAAGCAGCAGTTGCAGAGTTTGTCCTCACTGCACTCAGTGAAGGCGAGGAACCACTGTTGGAGAGGGAACTGAGACACGGAGACACAAGCTGATTTATCCCAGGTAACACCGAGAAGTCTGAAGCCGAACCAGTAACTAAATCTATACCTTTGAGGTCCCACAACAGTGCCTTAATCCCTGCTCATCGCACTCCCTGCAAAGGGCATCCTCTCATATGCCAGGAGACTCCTGCTGAGAACAACCAGACCCAGACAGACACTGGAAACAGCTCCTCCTGCATCAGGGGATTACATCCCCCTCCACCTCCCCTTCCTTTCTTCCTCTGCTTAAACCAAACAGAGCAGCCTGCCCTTTCTTGCTGTTGTCAGCCAAAGGGCCGCTCCAGGTCTGAGCAGACGCCACCAGTTCTCGCCTCTCGCCTCTGCAAGCGGCCGTCCTCAGGGAAGCAGGGACCGGCACGGTGCACCGAGTCCTTTGCTTCCCCAAGGCTTCCCTTTTCAGGTGCGCGCATGTGGGTGGGTGTGTTGTATGTATACAACATCTGATTCAGTTTAAAACACTTTCCCTGATGGAGTAAGGGAGGCAGTCTGGCAGCTGCTGCTCCGAGGAATCCTGGCAGGTCTGCACGCCAACAGAATCCTTCTCCAAAAATAGGATTTTATTTTCCTGTTGGCTGAAGGTGAAGCTGCTCAAACCAACCAGCCCTCCTGTCTTGTCTGTGAAAGACTGCATTTGCCAGTTGGCTCTGGCCAGGTAAATCTCTGCCCAGGAGTCTCCCCAGGGATGGAGCGTGCAAGTCAAACAATTTAAGCAAAAAAAAAAAAAAAGTGGTGGTGGGGAAGCAAGGCTGAGGGTGAGAGAAGGCATTCACTGGAGAAAAAAAAAGGGAGAATAAAATAAACAAATGTAGCTTATGTTGGCAGCTTATACCTCTGAGAGCATTCTTGGTGGAGAGCGCAGACGTGAGCCCCTCCAGAGGTGGACGCGAGGGTGAGCAGGCTGGCTCGGACCCAGCGCTGGTTCCTCGAGCGGCGAGAGTCGCTCTGCGGGGATCCTGGCAAAGCCCCTGCTCCCAGCTGGCCTGCTCGCCAGCTTTAGTTCACGCAGCTACGCAGGAGCCTTTGCCTTCTGCTCAGTCTAGACCTGGAACTGTGACAGCTTGCATCCCTGCAAAGAAGGGAGATGCCACCCTCAGCTGGGTATGGGGCTGGTGGTCTTGCCACACATTGATCCTTTGTCATTCTAGACAGAGGTTTGCTCTCTTTCCCTGGCAGACTTCACATCTCCGTGCCACATCCTCTTTGGACAAAGATTTCATGGCATTTTTTAGCATAGGTACCCCTCCAGCCGTGGGAGCATGGCCCTCCTGGGCAGCCAGTTCCACCTGAACATGAGCCAACTTCCCCTGAAGATCCTTCAGCCAAACACCACTGAAGTTAACTTACAGCTCCTCCACCCTCTCAACCATCTGCTTTGCTCCTTTTATGCATGTACATGATTTGTTCCTGCTTCTGTGGGTCTCTAACAACATGTAGATTACACAGACTCAATTACCTAATGCTGAAGAGCACAATCTGCCAACGCTCCTAATTATTTATGGCCAAGATTTCCAAATCAAGCAGCCTCCTACTTAAGAAAGTCAAGATCAAAATGCTTTCAGACTCGAAAGTGATAGTTGCATTAGTTTTTCTTATTTCTAATGAAAAACATTTTGGGGCTTTGATCTGATTTATGAATGAACATTTCCCTAAAGGAAGAAGGATGCTCGTGTGCTTAGGAGACATTGATTTAATTCTTGACGAGCTTTTTGAATGACAATGGACAAATCACTTGGGACATTCTTGGAAATGAACCATCTTTGGTTTCAGTAGAAGTTACAGGCCTTGGCATCTTACAAACCCTTTTGCTGTGCTTTCAGTACTTCATTTTGCCCATTCTTTAAAAAATGACATATGCCAATATCGTCCAGCTTGCCAGGTTATCTGGACGTCATAATCATGAACATAGAACATGTGCTGATATAGTGATCAGTGACCATGCAAGCACCTCACCACAGAGATTTGAGAAACTCCGGACATGCGGAATGCAATTTGGGCCAAAAAAGAGACTGTGACATTTGCTCTGGGCTCGTGCCTGCATTTCAGAGTGGTCAACCCAGCCCAGAAGGGAGAAGAGAGCAGCTGCCCAGTCTCAGTGTCCAGTTTAAACATTAAAGAAGTCACTGATTGCTCAAACCAAATCTATTTCAACAATTTCAGCTAATAAAGTAAAATGATAGCAAAGAATCAACTTAGATGGCTAGCAGGAAAAATGCAATCCATGGGTTAAAACTCTCTCAGTAACAAGGGAGTTTTGCCAATTATTAATTTTCAGGACCTCCACTTTACTTTCCATGCAAACAGAATGATTAAAAGCATTTTCTTTTTTTTTTAAGTCAATTAGTTCCCAAAGACATCAAAGTTTTTTGGTGCTGTCCTGTGGTACCAGCACAAGACACAGAGAGCTACCTGAGTCCTGTCCATCAACTCTTACAGCCCATTTGTACGAAGAGCCTGCGCAATCCTCCGCTAACTTCAGCTGGCCACATCTGAAAGTACCTCCCCAGGTGCTGAGCCTACAGCTGAACCTGGCCTGGGACACCAGTTTGAAGGACAGTTCACCAAGTGCTCAGGTGAATCGGGCCTGAGCAGTGAAGAATAAATATTTAATTTTTATAAATAAATATAATAATAATATATAAATAAGTGGAAGAGTAAATATTTATTTTCTGAGGATATATACTGATATCGTCATTCAGGATCAGTTGAAAAACTATTCCCATTTCTTTCAAATGTTAGAAAATGGCTTGTGGGCCAACACTGAACTCCCACCTAGCTAAGTTGAAAACTGCAGAAGTTTACCCCCTACTTCTTCAGAAATTTTTCAATTTTAATTACAACATTTCTTTAAAATATTTTTAAATCTTTCTCAATGTTTGAAGAGAAGTAAAGCTCCATTCTTCCTCTTTTTTATTTTTTTTTTGTAAGTAATAAGATCTCAGTGACAAAACGCACATGGCTGGACCCGCAGCCCACGTGAGCCATGATGCTCAGTGCCGTAGGTGAGCGCTCTTGGGGCGTATTCCTAAGTCATGTTCTTATGAGGAAAGCCATGTGGGCAGCCTTTTTGCACCTCTGGGGAGCCCACTCAAGTGAAGTGGAGTTTGGCAGTTATTCGTTAAAGAGGTACTCGGAAACGCTGTCACCAGTTTCCCAAATCTCAGCTGGTGTGGTGCAGGAGACTCTAGCTTGGTTCCCTCTAAATGCAAGGAAGGAAGGACCTCAGCTGCATCCAAAGCAGAGAAAAGATTGGCGTGAGAAGAGAGGAGCTGTTTAAAGCCTCAGTCCCTACAGAGAGGAGCAGAATTTATTTTCTCAGTGACTTGTGGTTATGCCAGCCTTTCCAGACACATGGCAAAACATGACCCCCATTGTTTGCATGGACAACAGCTAAGGCTGTGTAACTTGGCAAAGCTGCACACGCTTACTTTCACCACTAAGTTATCTTAGCCATATATCAAAAGATTGGAGGAGGCTGTAAAACGAAACCTTCCTAACCCAAATTCTGCCCTGCTTTTTGCTATCTAGTCTCTGTCAAGGCAATATGCTTTCAGGTGATGCAACAGCCTTCCCGTTTCGGTAGGGAGTGAAAGGCTATCGCATGCACTTCTAACAACTTATCAGATGGAGAAAAAAGAATATTTTGAGTCTCAGTGTTCACTGGAGGCAGGAGTTAAGACATTAACTTTATAAGTCAACATAGAAGAAGACAGCAGACATGAAAAATAGCTTGGCAAGAAGGCACCGCCGCATTACAAGCTGAGAGCTGGCAAGGGGGACCCCGGCTGTGGTCAGCTCATGGAAAACGGATGCCAGATTCGGCAGCTTGCCACCACATTGATGCTCACAACAAATACTGAGGCTACGTCTGAGTGGCTGCCAGATCACTGCTGGCTCTCACGACCTCCATGCTGTGGCCAGCAGGCAGAGGGAAGGGAAGATTCTGGCATCACCTGTGCATGGACACCTAAGACTTAAAACCCACATGCTACTTCACAGAACCTCTGACATCCTTGTCATTCATGTGCTACATTTCAGCCACTGAGCTCAAAGGGCAGCTGAGTGTGTTATCCCTGCTCTTCACGAACCCAAGAAGAGCCAAACAGCTACTCTGAAGCTGGAGGCCATGGGGATAGCCTGGCCCCACATCCCCTCCCTCCTCCTCTGCATCACAGCATCTCCCCACCTTGTCTTGGCAGACTCCATCCGTTCCCACAGGCAGAGCCGTCAGCCTTCCTGGCCGTGCATCCCGAGTGCAAACTACTTACAGCCTACTCCACCCGTCACGCTATCTCCTCCGAGCAGCGCAGCAGCGATGCCCTGGCACTTGCCAAAGGCTGCGCGGAGCCCGCTGGCAGAGCCCGAGCTGTCGGCAGGCGTTTGCCTCCCTGGCCGGAGGCCCGCAGGCATGCAGGACACCCCATCACGCCGTCCGACAGCTGCGTCTCGCCCACTAACATGAGCTACGGGACAACAAGAGAGAGAACAGCAATGATCAGCACAGCTAGATAGGCAGAGAAGCCGAAATGACTGCTCATGGTGTTAATGACTGGCTCACCCTTGTGCTACCTAAACCTCCCAGCCCTGGGGCTGGTCTGATCCTGTGCTGTTTCATGACCCAACCTGATGGACCCTTTTAGGGCCAGGGCCGTTCTTTTGAGAGGCGTTTGCATGGTACCTGACACGGCAAGGCTCCAAGTGGCCAGCTGAGGTCCAGGCGTGGAACCAGCAGCACCAGCAGGTTCTCAGGAGAACAGAAGGCAGCCTCAGATGTCTCTGCTAAATCGTGAATAGACTTCAGACAAACCCAAGAATTACGAGTGTGTCTTGAAACTAAACTTTGTTCCTTTCTATCTCTTTTAAAATAATACTGCTAGAAAAAAAACCAACACATTATATGCTAAAATCAGGCACAAGACAGCACTGCTGGTGCGGTATTGATACTCTACACATGTGAAAAAACAAGACACACAAGCACTGAGCAATAACGAAGGCGAACCAAAGACAGCTCAAAGCTCTTTGGATAAATTTCCTGAAAGCTCCCCTTTAAGTCTCTTTCTCTGACAGGACTGGAGAACTTCTTGAAATATAATATTCTATTTGAAGTTTAAAGCCATCTACAGTGCAGACATTTCTGATTGTAGCTACCCATTCCCCATAGCATAAGAAAAACGCATCACTTTCAGCTTTGTCCTCCTTGAATGGTGACTAGCCATATCTCCGCTTCCTGTGGGTTACCTACTTCAGCGTCAGCACATTTCCTTTCTGAAGATGAATTAAGGCCGATGCATTGCCTGTGCATGCCATGATAGCAGGTGACAGCAGCTTCTCTCATTCCTTCCCCCCAGCACGGCCTGGCCCTGCTGCCGTCCCAGAAATGCAGGTTTTTAAATTTTTATTTATTTATTTTTGCCAGGTGCCAAACTGAACACCATAAAAAATCCACAAAAACACCATAAAAGCCCATTCTTCCCAGTCACTGCATTGGCGAGACCGAAGGTTTCAGCAACCAGTCACTTCAGCTCCAGGCCTCCAGCCTACCTCTAAAGCAGGCAGCAGACCCGGAGATGTGCAGACTCCAGTTATTTCAGCGTCCCCAGTGCATTGTGCTCTGATCACGACTCTCTCCCTTGCCCAGCCCCAGCTCCCTCCTCGCCCAGCAGTCACCAGTGCCCATAAGCTGGAAGCCTCCTGCACTGGCGATGCGCTGCGGAGAGACGGAGCGGGAGGTGGAGCTGGCTGTTGCCAGGACAGATCCACCATGTCCCTCACAGCTCTGCAGAACTTAACTTCCCTGGAATGCTTTCAAAATCTGACTCATGTCCAGTTTGCCTATTTTAATCATTTGCTCTTACATCATTCTGGGAGGCCCACGGTGTCACATGCAAACTCCCCCAGCCCCCTGCTCCTCTTAATCCGTTGCTGTCTCATACCAAGCAAAACTAGGTAGAGAAATGTATTTGATAACAGCTCCTTCCCCACTCCCTAGAGCATTTACCAGCCTTGGATGGTAGCTAACAAGGGCTTCCAAGAGCACTCCATCGCAGCGACAGCACTGAAGTAGAACAGGAGCAGTAGCTGTGCCAGCAAACCTAGTGGAGCTGGGATGTGAGAGACCAGAAAAATCACAGCAGGCTCACTGACACTGCAAACCGGCTGGGAGACAGCACAGGCCAGGAGATAAGTGTTGGAAAGCGAACCAGGTCAGCTGGTTCCTGCTTTCCACTCTCCCGGTGATTTCCTGAATACTTCTGGATGCCACATAATCTTTTTGTTCACGCTTGGAAGTACAAATCATCAGCATCAGTCCATTCAAGATTTCTTATTAAACCTGATATCATGAAATGGGGATGGAGCCAAAACTCTCTGAAAGAGCCGAGTGGAACAAAGGTGCTCACGCGCAGCCGTTTAATCCCTTCTCTAGATCCCAGCCTGAATTCCTGTGCTGTTGAGAGATTCCCCGTGGATCTCAGGGGAGCGCCCTGTTAGTAACAGTGACCGCCAGGCAAAACCTCTTGCCTGGAAGATTACAAGAGCTAGCCAAACAACAGCTGGAACGCTTTGAGCCTACAGCATGCGCCGTGCAGAAACGAGTCAGAGAGCAGAAACCCTGTACCTAACGACAGTTGCTTTGTTTGTTTTACTCTGGTCAATGAGTCATCCTTACATCGACTGGCTCGCTGCAATTATTCATCACAGACATTTCTGGTGCAACTAGTGGCTTACAAAACTCTAAGATTTGGTACAGATTTCCACTGCCGCCCCCCCAAAAATCTGCTCAACCTCCTCCCATCCGAGCAAGAGCCAGCCCGGATGAATGTGGCACTGTTGAGCTGTTTGCACGGCTTTCACTGTGAGAACACCAGCAAGCGGTGGGCGTGGGACTCCTAGAAAGCACGCGCTCGCATGCAAGGGGGACAAGGGGAAAGCACTGGATTTTTCCGTGTGTGGGTGAGAGGACATTTTACAAGGAGCCTGTGAGTGCAGTGATGTTAGGAGATTGAGAGACACTCAGGCTAACATGAAGAACAAGGTGCAAGGGCAATGAGATACACCAGAGCACGAATGTGTCTGATCTCTGCACTGACTCCTGGAGCAAAAAACTTGACACATTTTGGCAAAGGCTGTGTGCAGGAGAGCTTGCAAGAAGGCTGATGTGGGAAAGGCTTTCCTTTCTTTCCTTTCTGTGTTTCCTCTGCTCATTTCAGTACTTTTCACACCTGCTTTTATTCTGTTATTTGTTACAGTCAGCACAACCCCCCTTCTTCTATGCAGCTTTCAGTTCCACCTTCTATTCGGCCCTACCTGCAAACACATCCTCCTCCTGGTCAGGCTCTCAAATTTACCTGGTCTCCTTGCTCATCAAACACATCTTCATCTGGTCTCTTACTGCTTTAACTCTGTACTGCCACCAAGAACAGAAAAGTTTCTATACCAAAGCGCGCTGCCGTTATACAAACCAGGACAGTACAAAGGTTGGAGAGAATCACAGCAAACTGAGGCAAATGTGATGTGTGATGGGACTGGTGGGAGCACAATACAGTACGTGTAACAGAGCGAGCACAGACACCTGGGATGCTGCTTTCACAGCAGGGAATTAAAAAGCACATCAGTGAAGAGGCTGGCCAGAGGAAGCACAGAGGGGAGATACTGCAGAAGAGAATCTGAGCAGTGTAGGATCCAAGGGAGCACAACGGCAGTGAGACAAAGAACAAAAATGCCTGTGAAGTGGCCAGAGCATGAAAGAAAGGAAGAGAACAGTACTTGTATCTTCAGTTTTCTTCCTGCTTGAGAAAAGAGACATGGAAAGGTTTGTTTGATCTCCCCATTGAGTTCCCATCAGAAGATATTAAGGGGCCCAGCCAAAAGCCAGATGTTTTGTTTTCAGTTTCATTCAACAAAGTCTACATAATAGACGAGGAAAAACTTTACCGGCCTACCCATCTTGCCCCTCTTCCCAGGAACTCCAGGGATCCCCTGCAAGGAAAACACAGAGAAAAAAAATAATAGGTCTGGTTGAGAAAGCAAACAGCCGACCAACAATACAAAACAAAACTAGAAGAGAAAGGGGAATGCAAAACAGGCTAATGACTGCGGCATTGTTCAGGAATCAAAATGTCAGCTACTTGCAGTCAGCTGCGAGAGCAGAAGACAATTAACCTTCACCCACTGGCTACGGCCCTCCCTGAGGACACGCAGGCAGCATCCACACCCAGGGCAACAGGCTGAAGCTGTGCTTAGCAAGAGCAGTCATTAAGCTACTGGTCTGGAACCGACTGAAGGCCACCGCCAAGGCACTCACTGGAGAACTTCTGTTTATGTTTCTTATTTAGTTATACAAGCATTAAATCAGCGACTCTCGAGCGCAGGGTAGTCCCCTCCCAGGCAGGCACACTCACTCCCACATGCTCCCAGGGCCTCTCTGGTTTCTGGAGCTTGCATTTGAGGAAGAAAAAGTGAGAATAAAACAGTCTTCATCTTACAGTGCCCCTCCTTAGGAACTCTTGCTGTAGGAAGAGGGAGTCCTTGGACGGGTAGAGATGATTCAGGTGGGGGGACTTGGGGGAGAAGAGCGAAAAAGCAAGGGAGGTCCTGCAAAGCTCTGAACATGTGGGTTTGGAGAAGGCATGACGGGAAGGGTGAGAGGACACACAGCAACAGCAGCCACGTGTGCCCTTCCATGGGCCCCAGTCTTGACTGCCCAACTTGATGCAACTGGAATGAAAGCCATCGTCAGAAAACTCTGGGCACTGCCCCTTCCGAGAGGCAGGCTCCTTCCAGACACCTCCAGTTGGACACCCAAAATGCTGGGATACTGTGGCTGGGATGTCACTCGTGTGGGAGCAGGGAATTTCCACTTATGTTCTCCCCCCGTCCCATGCCACTAAGATGAACTTGGCAGGGGGAGGAGGATGGCAGGTTTTGAGGGAAGGAAAATACAGAAAAACTCCTCCCTACGCATCAGGATGGTCTGACGATCCTGCCTTAAGCCTAGGTTTTCCTGAGCTGAATATCAGCATCATATAGGGACGCAGTTCTTCATGCAAAGGCAGAAAGAGGCTAAAGAAGGCATGTTCAAACATTAGGCATGCTTGCCTCTTTTCTCGGGAACAAGGGATAGAAAGGGTTACAACATGCTGTGAAGAACTGTATTCAAGCAGCACACCAAGGTTTTCTTCAGAAAATACTCACTCGTTCTCCATCAGCCCCTGGTAGCCCAAATAATCCTGGGAGACCAATATATCCCTAAAGAAAAGAGGAAACAAATAGTCAAATACATGTCTCCATTAGCAGCCAGTCAGTCTGTTTTTCCTGAACAGCAGAGCATCCTCCAGCGCTGGTCAATGGCAGCCGTGATGAAATAAACCTTGAGGCAAGTGTATATGCCCATGGACTGCATGGTGCTGGCTTCCACGATGTAGTCCAAGGGCACATACCCTCACACCAGGGATCATGAGGATTCCGGGCAGGAAGAGGCCAGCAGTAAGAAACCTTACCTGGGCTGGCTCTGAGTGTACCTGAGGGAAATGGAGCTTGGTTCAAGGTTAGCAAGAGTGATAGCAAAAGTAACCCATTCCTTTCACACTCATCAGCAGTCATCGCACTTCAAGTATGCAATGTTTCTGTACGGCTTTGGGATCCTGCTCAGACAGGACGCACTGCATAAAATGCTACATTTCCTTTCCCTTGCAACAATCGAAGCCTTGTGTTTAATCCTCTATGCTCAGCAGTTAGCACAAAGTTACCTTGTGTGCTGGTCCTTTGCAAAGGACTATTTGTGCCAAACATGCAGAATCGAGAGGAAGTGAATTTCAGCAGGGAGCCCCCTCAGTGGCACCTCGCTGTTACAAGAGCCAAGTGCTAACACTGATTTTCTCTCATCTTTCTTTCTCCATCATCACTAAATCTCTTACTGTCAACCCCACTGAATTTTTTCACCAGTCCATTGCTCCCTTTGGGTTGCGCTTTCTTTAGGGATGATCTCCCACTGGGAAATATGGCCACATTAAAATGATGCTGTCTGCCTTTGCCTCCTGAACCCCAAGACAAACCACACAACTCCTGAACTATTCCCTGCAGAAGAAAAAAATACAGATGGGGGGGTGGGGGGGGTGGAGAAGAGTGCACAGCTGATTGCCTCAATCCACAAAATGCAGATATCTCGGCTTAGAGATCAGCACCCAATTCTGATCCACTGCAGTTGAACTGAGAAGTGGCTTTCTCAGGTAGCTAGAAAAACTTCAGTACTCAGCACCTGGGTGCAAAGCAGAAAATAATTTTCAAGTCTTGCTTTCTGCTAAGCAGAGTTCTCAGTATTGTATGTCTACCACGTGACAACTACACGAGACCCTGGTTAGGCCAGTGAAATGGATGCACCAGGAAAAACGTTATCACTTGCAGAAGTGAGGTGAGCAAGCTCTGCTCTCCCAGACCTTCCTCTCCCCTGCAGGACACCGAACACGTTCTCCCTCCCAGCTCAGGAATACAGCTAGCTAGAGGGTCAGCATTTGTTTATTCCTTGCAGTTTTCCCAGTGATGAAAGCCAGCTGGTTGAATTTATTGCATATAGAAAAAGTATCACGTGTCAGGGAAGAAGGGGATTTTATTGGGTCAGAATCTCATTGTGAATTTATAATTGCAGGAAAAGAACAAAATGTGATTAACGGGAGTCTTAACTGTTAAAAAAAGAAAATAAAATCCTTTGCAGTGAGAAAGAACTCGCAGCAATTCAATTCAATGAGGAAAAGCAGGCAGAACAGAAATATTAATGTTTGTATTTGCACATGGCTTCAAGATGCTGGCTTGCTTTTCTGCATAATGGTATAAATCACTCCCAAACTCAGGACTATACCCAAAAGAGACTATATTCAGCATGGCCAAAGACCACTGAACCACACTTATTGAAACTAAAGAGGCCTTTGGGAGTTGGGGCTTGCAGAAAGTTCAGACTTTGGTCTTTTGTAGGAATTTGCATACCATTCTTCCCTCTGCTGCGACGTAAGGGGTTGAATTTACATCATCAGCACTATCAGTGATCTTTGATCTTGGTATATTCAGAGTTTAGTTTCAAAAATGTAAGTGCTTCAATAAGCAAGCGGTGTGCAATTCAAACCCCCTGAATCCAACAACTTAAAGGAACTTGTCTCAGGATTGTAAAATTAAGCATAAAGTTTCTTGAGAAGCCCTCGGTAAAAGCAAGTAAACACAAATCAAAGGCTGCTTACCCGACTGCCTTTTGGACCAGCTTCCCCTATGGGCCCAGGTAAGCCCTAGAACAGAAGGGAGAAAACAAAGACAAATGTGGACAGGCTTTAGCTTCGCCTAATGAGCACTGCCAAGTCTCCAGCACTGTCCCTGCGTGGTTCTGCTTTCAGTGCTGAGTCCAAGCCATATCAACAGAGGAGAAAAAAAACCACCACAAAATGACAGAAAAAACAAATCTCCCATTGTTGGGGAGCTGTGACTGCAGAACCTGAGGCTGCTGCACACAGCGAGCCTTCTCCAGGGCTGAAGTAACGATTTCCGATCATAAAGACCAGAAAGACTAATGCAGCAGGGCGCACAGAGGTTGCATTACACTTCAGAAGCAACGTACAGTGATCCTCTGTACACGACAGCTCTCGCTTCATTTTACTGCCTAACTGAACACATGCATAGCAATGACAAACGTATTTTGATAGCTGTTTAGGGAACACAGGTGGGCCTGATGCAGTGACAAAGCCCCTCTAATTTCTACTGCCTACAAAGCCACACAGCAGTGCAAGTGCTGCATATCTCTAGCCTTTCGCAGCATCAACAGCTATGGAAAGAATTAAAAATACATTCCCCATTCTACTTCTGTGCCTATTGCTGTTCCCTTACAGTGCTGTGAAAAGGAACCCTATAAAAATGCATAATGAATTTTCATGTTCATTGTCTTCTAGCAAGTTTCCAGATCAATTTTTTTTTCCAGTTCCCAGTGTTGTTGGACCTTTTTGGAAGAAAAAGAATAATAATAGTAATAATAAAAAAGGCAAAGTCCATATTTTCTTTAGCTGGCAGCACCGCACACTCGGCCTGGGATCTGAAAGTCAAGTTGTACTCTTTTCTGGCTCACACATCATTGCCAGTCAGAGAATTCAGCCATCGGGGTGAAGTTAACAGTTCTGCCTATGATGTACAAATCAAAACAGAGCCAAGCTCACTCTCCCATAGCGCTGCAGAGCCAGCACAGCTGACAGGAGTAACAAGTAGTAAAATCTCATTAAAGTAAACAGCTCTGATGCTGGATACACACGGCATTCAGATATGCTGAAAAAAAGCTGCTTTAAAAAAAAGTCACTTTCCTGACCCAAACCACATTTTAAGAAAGCACTTTTGTTCTTCTTATGTCAAGTGCAAATGTTTCACCCTGCTTATCTGACGGGCAGAACACTGCTGTGAATTGCTAAACATTATTCATTAGCCTTGTATGTCCATTAAAGCTCAGATCATTTTATATTAGTTATCTAATGCACATTCACACCTAGGAGATTCTTTGGCATGCAAATCTCTGAGAGCCTTTCAGAGTATGAATGCAGCATTTAGTCAGGTGCATAAAACTTTCATCCAGTTCTACCATCTGCATTCTCCAGCACGCATCTGTATATTCCATCTACAATTTGCTAAGTGACGTATCAATCGAATTTTGAATTTAAAATAGATCGTACATTATCGATAGTCTGAGGCAGGGGGGAATGCAGACTCGTTCTGCATATCCAGTTCATGTTTAGTCCAATACCCTACACGTCTGGGTAAAAACTCACATACGAACTCATGAGAAGTCTGAAAGACTCACAGCAGACTGCCTGGGGTCTTTGTCATCTGTCTAGGTTCTTAATTATGTATGTAAACATAAAGATGGGGGAATCCAACATTAATGTATCCATTTTAGAAAACGATGACAAACTCATTACACTGTAAAATTTTACAGGGCCAGGTCTCCTGCCTGCCTACGGATTCCAATCAAAGTCTTACACATTCTTCTTCTTACTTCTCTTCCTACTACTCCGCATCTTATATTAGTAAGAAAATCAAGTCTCCAATCCTGATCCATTTTCCTTTGCACACTCCTCCATTCCTAATGTTGTCTTAGTAAATTTTTTTTCAGATGGAAGACAAAAACTTGATTTTCATTCATTTTTTTTGCAGCTGCAAATATGATTTATACACATTAATGGTCTGTGTATAATTCTATACATATGAATATATATGATTACGCTAGTGAATTTTACTAGCGAGATTACAACTAAATCTTTTCATTCAGCAATACACCTTCTGTCCCAGGTCTCTAACCTGTTCAACATTAGATGCAAGAACTTGCCTAAAAGTGAAGGGTTAGCAGCTTTCAGGTATGTTTCTCTGCTCTGGTGGTGTTAGTTTTTTGTTTGTTTGTTTGTTTTGCTTTTCTTTGTTTTCTCTGTTCTTATACTGAAGCAAAATTTTTTCAGATTTTGCTATAGAAATTCAGGTTTTACCCCTCATAGGCATAAAATACTTTCGAACAACCTTGGTGTCCATCTCAGTGAAAGCCCATGTAATTGCAGCAGGATCTCAGGCAGGGAAGAAGGAAAGCCAGACATATTCCAGAGGTCTGCATTGTCTTTAGTGGGGCATGTGTTTAGCAGGGCACATATTTAGCTACCTGCACACCCAAATCCCTAGTCTGTGCACAGCACGATGAGATTTACTGCACCTGCCTGCCAGGATAACCTTTGGCACCAGGGCTTCCATCTGGTCCTCGTTCACCCTTTGGAAAGAAAAAAAAATAAGGTAAGGTGAATGTCACACTTGGGAAGCCTTTTTAGCTGCTTTGAGAGGGGGTGGAATGGATTAACATCATGCAAATTTATAGAGAAGAAGAAAATATTAAAGGTAGACAGTGGAATAAATTAATGAGGGGAAAAAAGCAAGCAGAAGCCCAGTCGGTGGGATCCATGCATTAAGCAAGTGTTGGTATTTCCGCTTCTCCTTCCATCTGCAGTGAAAGCAGCAGATAGTTTGAAAAAAAGGAGGCTAAGAGAAGGTGTAAGGCTGCATCTATATCTGGCATATGGAACCATTTTACTGGTGGGGAAGCACTGCCAAAATTCTTCAGAACTAAATGGATTCATGTATAATATCCTTTAACATCATTGCTAACAGGGCCTGCTATTCATTGCCATTTTTTTTTTCTGAACTGCAAACATCAGACTTAACCAAATAAAGGGTGGGGGTTGTGGAAGAGGGGAGAGGGGGAACGGGTTTTGGGAGGGGAATTACATGTTAGTACTTAATAAGATGTGGCTAGAAAACTCCAGGTGAAATTAATGTAAAAGAAAAAAAAGGAGGAATAGGGTAAGCTGGTATTTTTTCCACCACACAAACCTAACGTGGTTGAGCAATAAAAATTAGAAATTAAATTTAGAAACTCCAAGGCAGTCTCCTCCCACCAACCTGCTGATGCTCAGTGGATACGCCCAGCTCCCGGCAGTGCGGCAGTTCACTGCGCATCCCCTGTGTGCACCAAGCTGCCCCTGGCAGGAGCTGGCTGTCCACACTGAGCAGGCTGCACAGGATCCAAACTAGCATCAGAGTCAGTCAGTCCATCCCTCTCTGCAGGTTCAGTGTTGGAAATCGGGAAGACTCACCTGGTCTCCAGGGTGACCTGGTGGTCCAGGGTAGCCTTTATATCCCTGTTGAAATAGGGTGGAAAAGATGAATAAGAAAAAAAAAAAGAATAAAATAATCTGGTTTTGGTTTGAATTTCTCTTTGCAGGTAGGACTAAAGTTCTGAGAAGAAGCAGGTCTTTGGATATGGAATAGCACTACACAATCACAAACTTTTAACGTGCCACTTCATTTGCATCGCCCAAATTCTGCCAATGTTCCCAGGCTGTGCTGCAAGGCGCTGTGGCAGCAGCCTGCACCCGCTGGGGGCTGGCTGGCAGCTACTTGAGAAGGACTTGCTCCATCCACAGACAGAGAGTTGTATCTACACTCAGGTCCGGCTATTTGTAATCTACACTGTTATCCTTAGTCCTTAGGAAACCACAGGCCTGTAGGGTAAACCGTTGGTTTTGGGCAAGTTAGGGGATTTTAGCCACTGCCTTCAGAAAAGCCTGGATCTCTACTGCAGATCTCAAGCCCATGGAGAAAGCGCTGATCATTTCTGTATAATTTCATCTGGCAATTCTTGCACCAAGCCCTACGTGACATGGGTCACTCACATTTCAGAGAGTGAAAACTCACTTTTGCTTTAGAACTTGAAATGCCATAGGAAAAGCCACCAAAACCATTTACTGCCATGGGAAGCTTCAGCTTGGTTTCTAGCTTGAACTTGTCTAGCTTCCAGCTTTTCTAATCTACTTATTACAAGGTATGACAAGATCCAGAGCCTGTCATTATTAAGCTGCCTAAAATGGTGAGCTAGCTGTCTCCTAACCTGCTTTCTCCTGAATTAGTTAGAAGGAGTTTCTTAATCCAGCTTGCTAGCTGGCAGGTGTTGCAGGCTTCAAATCATTCTTACAGGTCTTTCATTCATTGCCATCAGTTTTTCAGTTTTTCAGGTTTTTTTTTTTTTTTTTTTTTTGAGATGCAGACACTGGAGCAGAACAATGGTAGCCTGTTCAGCTGCAGCCTGGTCAGTATGAATTTTAAGACAGTTCCCTTTCCCCAGGATTTACCTAGAGCTCTCTCCAAACACCGAGTAAATTCTGCAAGTGGCAGGCACTTCAGATTTTTTTTCTTTCCCTTTATTATGCTGCTTCAGCTATTTAAAACAAAGTCATTTCCATCAAGTGGAGTCAGAGCAGATTGGAAAATTAAATTCAGTTACAGAGATGATTGTTTACCTGGGCTACTAGAGAGATTTTTTTTAAAAAAGGGCAGAAAATTTAACTTGAAACAAACGGAGAGAGAAAATAAACAAGAAATAATCCTTGCACAAATACTATAGAAATAACAAAATGCTTTCAGGGTGGGTTACAACTGCTAATTGCAACTCAGCCTCTGCTGCTCGCCCTGTTCCGGCCCAGGGCTTCCCGCACACGTTGCCTGTCTGCGAAACCCACGGGGAGCATCCCCCTGCTCTGGAAGCCAGAACCAAGCCTTGGCTTGGCCAAGGACTTGGCCTCTCGCTTCCCTCACCAGATGAACCCAGGCCTGTTTCTGCTCCCAGGTCCACACCTCTGCTTAAATGCTTTTTTATTCTTCCCATGGGCTATTCTAGACCTGCAGCCTAAGCCTTCGCTGGCGGAGGTATGCAATGCTCTCAGCCATCCTGGCTACTACCCACTCCCCTTCGCATTCCTCCTTGCTCGTTATTTCAGACATTTTGGCCTGGAAAAACGTCAATTCCCTTTTCACTGAACCTCCCCCACTTGACCTCACTGATGTATCATGGCCCGCTCTTTTGACTGAGCTGCACCACCTGAGAAGGTGGTGGCTGATCTGAAAGACCATTTGGCTGCCGGCTGGCCCTTGTCTGAACCTCCTAGAAGGTCCTTTCTCTGAACGCTGTTCATGCATTTCAGCCGGTGGCTCCTACACTGGAAGTGCCCAGCAGCTCCTGGAACAGCACCAGCAGACGTCTCTGCCCACCTCCAGGAATCCACCCCTTGAGATCCCATCTTGCTTATCCGCTCTCTGCAGGTGAAGGTGCGCTGCAAAGGTCCAAACCCGCCTGGGTGCGGAAGGTCTGATGTTGGCATCGCCCGTCCCTGCAGCCGGGGCCAGCAGGGCGCTGTGAGACGGAGAGCGCCGGCTCTGGTGCCCACCTCACCTCTTGCAGAGAGCTCCCAACACAAACTGCCCGGGGCTCAGCGTGTCCAGACGAACCCTGGTGCTCAGCACGGAGCCCCTGCGGTTTCCTCCTGGGGCCTCTGCCCAGCTCCCCCCACCACAGCCTGGAGCAGGAGGCACCTCTCTTTCCAGACAGTTGGAGCAGTTACCTCCATGGATACGCGTGCTCAGGGCGGTCTCATTCCCTCTGCTGACAAGGCCATGGTGCCCGGCTTGGCTGCTCTGGATCATTCTGCTCCGACTGGCTTCCTGCAGGACAGGCATTTCGAGCCTCTGCTGTCCACCTAGAGCAGGTGGCTAGGCCACAGCCCCTTGAGGCACTCAAAGCATGCCCTGAGCTAATGTCTGCAACAAGCATTGCATTGCTATCTCTATAATGGTAAGTGAATTCCACCGACGTTAAATACATACTCTACTACAGTTGCATCCTATTAAATATCCTCCTCGCTATTTATAGTGAGCTCTGGGAAGCTTCAAATGTGTATTTCTTGACAGTATACTGCAGTTATTTCTGTCTCAGGTTAATTATAATGAGGAGAAAACAGAAAAGCTTGTATATGCTAAAGCTGGCTGGAATGTGAAAGCATTTACCTGCTAAACCCTCTTCAATCAGCACTAAAATGACAGGGCAGAAGGTACGAAGACAACTGCATTTGCTCTTTTATACCAACACTTCCAGATGATTACAGGTTGTTCAACACAAAGGGCTGTGATTTAGAAAGGAAATTGCACTCCAGTGAAGGATTTGCTCATCTGTGATGATATTTATAATTCATGCTATCCTAGCTATCAAGAACCATCCTGCTTTTTGATAGGAAATGTAAAGAATAAAGAGGCCAGTGAATGAGATCTGCATGACAGGATGTGTTTTCAAGCACTGACCAATTCCCAGCTCTGCCTTTTCTCCTCAAGTGACTTTAACAAAGCTGCTTCTCTCTCACTGTTGCTGTTCTGCACAATCTTGCACTTTGCTACAACCGTTGGCTCCTCCACAGCATTTGAGGCTGACAGTAATGATGCAGTGCTCTGCTGAGACGTATCTGTAAGGCAGATCAGACTCTCCAGTCCTACAAAGAGCAAAAGGTGTGCATCCACAAGGCAGGTGCTGTGGTGTGAGCCACACCGTCCAAAACCATATACCACTTGGTTGTGGCTCCAGCTCGTGCTGCTGAGACATTCATTTCATTTAGTGAGAAAAGTGTTTCGTTTCTTTTGCCTCTTTGAAAGTTTCTAAATAGGGTTTTCAGGTCAAAGCCCTCAGAGCTCTTTTCACTGTCCCCCACGGAGTGAGAGGGAGGGATGTCCATTTCCAAGGCATTGCTGTTTTCTGGTAGCCAAGCTGTGTTGCCTATTTTCAGCCAAACACCAGCATATTTTCACTGGGAGAATGCCAGCAGGAAATCCAGATAAAAAAAGATTTTTCCAAACATTTCTCCAACAGCTGTAAATTTTTTCTTAATGCAGGATGCTAAGAAAAGCCAGGTTACACCAAAACCACTGCCAGGCTAGTGCTACTGGGAGGTGCTTTTTTTAAAGCAGCAGCAAAGGAAAAATTTCAGAATCCAACTTGCTCATTACTCAGAGAAACAGAAGCATACCCCTGCCTTCGCCCTGTCCTGGGGGAGCCAAGATCAGATGTGAAGGCCATGTGCTGAACTCAGGAATGTTTGTTCAATCTCCTATTCCTTCTCCATTTTTTTCCACTATGAGGCCTTGCTCTCCTGACATTGCGTTTTGCTGATCGTAACCACAAGGTTTTGTTTTATGAGCTGTTATACCAGGAAAATTATATTCTTTGCACCTTATTTGTTAGAACTTGTTTGTGACAGCAAAAGGTCATTAATTAATCACTCTACTGCTCCTAGCTCCGCACAGCATGACCAGTCTTGGGAGTAAAAAAAACAAACATAGCCCCTACACTTGCCAGTTTGATTCCAATATAAAGCATACAATGAACTGTCACGGATAGGGAGGGTTTCTTTCAGCCTCCTCCAGGGCTTCTTTCTCTCCCCAGAGTCTTAAAGCATACTTGAGTAGGTGTTCGTGTGCAGCTAATTGGCCTGAGGAATACCAGTATATCTTCAATGTCCCATTGACCGATGAAGTGCTTGAACCACGATGCTAATTTTAACTGTTCAGCTTTG
Source organism: Chauna torquata (assembly GCA_013399475.1). Classification (NCBI taxonomy): domain Eukaryota; kingdom Metazoa; phylum Chordata; class Aves; order Anseriformes; family Anhimidae; genus Chauna; species Chauna torquata. Next base: position 180,882 of record VXAL01012859.1, on the reverse strand, counting down.
CTCTCTGGGAGGGAGAATCATCTCTGCTGAGCCCAGCCATCAAACAGCTCCCTGCAACAGCTTCCAAAAAACCAAACCAACCTGCCAGCACAGCTTGGAGCTGGAAGGTCAGCTGAAGTGTCCTTGATATACAAAAGATGTGGACTCAAGGCATGGATTGCTACGGTACTGCTGTGAGGACTTGTACACGTGCACGCACACTGCTGCAACATAAAGACAGGGATGGATTTGTGCTCTATCTCTGTGTGTCCTTTTCTAGGCATAGGCATGTTGCTGGTGATGCTAACGTTGAAACATCAGTGTGGAAGCAAATAAAGCAAAGCCTGACTGGTGCTGTCAGTCTCCAGGCAAAACAGGGGGGAGGCCTACAGATATTTTGTTTGAAATGTGCTTTAACAGGAGAGACAGTCAGGCTTTCCTTGGAGTGCCTAAACCTGTTCCAAATCCAACCTTTGAGTATTGATGCAGGTTCTAGGTCCGCTTAGTTAATGTATTAGCTGTGCCAGATCTGAACTCAGCTTCCTGATGAAGAGCCAGTGTCAGGGTGCAGAGGGATGATGCATGCAGTGGGACACCAAACAGAATGAAGGAACAGAAACCTGGATCCAGAACCTTATTCCATACTCTTACATCGTCTTGCTGTTACAACCCATGGGCAGTTGCTTCAGCCCTATGTCATGGTTTATACACCTGTGAAATGGGCAGAAGACTTTTTTTGCTGGGTACCAGCGCTTAATTAAATCTTCTACGTAGAGTTAGAGGAGGACATTTTAAATTAAAAATAGTGATCTAACTCACTAGAAAAGAACATACTCTTACCTTTCTACCAGGTGGTCCAGGGAACCCAGTCAAACCAGGTAAGCCCACACCTCCCTGTAGGCAGCAAGCAAGTGGCATTAGTTTTCAGCAACGTTGTCGCTGTGCTTAGTGTACTGTTACTAAAATTATTTTGCCTACAGTAGTACCCAGCTATTGATGTTTCTGATTCTAATTGCAATTCTTCAAAAACAGACTGGATAAGAATTGTAGATGTAAATACCATCTCTTTTAACCAGCTCACATAAATAATAAACCCAGTTAATTAATGGCAGCTGCTGCTGGAGTCCAGCTTTTCACCAGCAGAATGAACGCTTTATTTTTAAACGATCTCATTCAGTCACATGCTTCATTTGCCTTTTGATAGGTGTTTAAATCCCCAAGGCAAGAAAATACTAGCTTTTAAATGCAACAAGAACAACAGGTACCTCCTGTCAGATCCTGTGGTTATGCTCATACTCTGCTACCACACTGGCTCAGCCCACAGATCCTGTTCAGATGGCCCTGATGGTGTAATTATTTAATATGCCTACACAACATGGACTGAACCTTTGCAAGCTGCTGGTGGGAGAGATTTTTCAGTGGCCTGCACTTTTGAAAAGGGATTGCATCACATCCCAGCTGGCATACCCAAATCGCCACAGGAACAGAGAAGCACTTTGGTGTGAGAACTCTCTAACATCTGATCCATTAGTACAAGCCCATTTTGGCCTCCTCTGATTAGGATCAAAAAAATCCTTTAGGGTCTCTAACACTGCGCTGTGCCTGTTTAGTGAAAATGCATTTGGAGTATCTAGCTTGAAAATTAGGCATCACTCCAAACTCCTGCTGGAAATTCCTTGTTTCTATTACTGCTAACAGGAACAAAGCCTTGTTAACATGAGCTAAAAGTGATCTGGATCTCCCTTTCTTACAGTGAGCATGCTTGCAAGAGAACAGTTCCAGATTGTGCTTGTGGATGGTTTCCATGTGATGCCATTCCGATATAGTACCAGATGTTTCAAAAGGCATCTCGTGCTGTTAAGTTAAAAGCATCGTCTCAGACTTAGCCATCTCATTGTTTGCTAGTGTCACCCTCCATCTCGCATTTGTGTGGCTTGCAGCACTTCATTGAGGGATCCGGTTTCAAACGAAGGGCCTAAGCTCTTTGTGGCTGATGCTTTCTATTAGCTGTGTATTTATAGCAAGGCTTATGATGAAAGGAAGAGAACCAGGCTTCTTGCCCTGGACACGAATTATGAAGTATTGTGCAGACGCCACTGAAAGATCTAACTGAGGTAGGTGTTGTGAAGCCCTGATCACTCTTCTATTCATTTCTAGACTTCTGTGAGGCCTTGCTGCCTCAGTAAAATTCACTCAGCTGTAAAACAGCAAAAATGGGGCTCATAATTCATTGAAAAGAATTAGCAGAACTCTGATCCTTAACAGTTGCTACATCCAGAAACCAGCCACACTTCCCAGTTGCGTGTGCTTAGTGTCAATTTGAGAAGACACTGGTGGGAAGGCTTCTGGTTACCACACAGCAGGGTCCACGCTTTGGCAGTGCAGTGGTCTGAGAAGTTCTCCTTCTCCGCCAGCGGGACAGCAAGGCAGCTCTCAAAGCAGCAGTCTGCTCTGGGCTGGGTTTGGGACGGGAGGCAAAGCACTGTTCCTCGGCAAGAACATCGTTTCCTTTGCCTTCGAGGTTTTTGTTGTATACGCTGGGATTGCCTCTTACTACAGCTGCATGCCCACAGACGGCGATGTGTGGCTGTATCTCGCACGGGTGTATATCCACTAGTTTAAGTACCTAGCTTAAGCAGCCACGTGCTTGCAGCATCAGGGACTTAAGTTTGGGCTGCAGGTTGCACCTAAGACAGATAATTGCTTGGATGACAAAAAGCTGTGGCAGCAGGCACTTCAGTGCACTGTGGTCACTTCCCTAGCTAACTCTCTTTAGTCCTGAATCCAGGGTCTAAGTCTTAATTTTTTGTCCTAAACCTACTTGAGTATCTGCGTTGCTTCTGGCTGCAGTATGGACGCCCAGCCCATGTACATACACACCAGGCATAAAGTACAATGTGGCGTGATGCCTGTGCAGCCTGGGCAACATCTTACCTTCTGTCCACTGCGAGCTTTTCCAGGTGACAGCCCAGGATCACCTTTCTGACCCTGAAATGAAAAACTTAAATTAATGACATAATCCAAGGACCCAGCCCACAGATGTGGCTTTGCTTCCTCCAAGCCCCCAGCTTAGAAAAACATTTTATCTCCTTCTTGTCCCTGCATCTCAAATGTATTAAAGCCCCTAGGCAAAGCTCTGTTTTGCTGGGGCTGGTTTTGGTGAGTGAACATTGCCGCTAAAGTGTTGAGTTTTAAATAGTATTTGACAGTATTAAATTGACTGAAGAAAGGATATCTGGAAGAAGGCAATGTCAGGACTTTTGATACTTATTAGACTAGACAGCTATGATTTCTTCCTTGTCTACAACTACCATCACAAAAACAATTACCAAGCCTATTACTGTGGCTAAACCATCCTTAACAACTTCCTAGCTGCTGTTGCTTTCTTTAACTGTGGGGAATAGATGAAACTGGAGAGAAAGTTACACTAATTAGACAGTACCAGCAGCCAGAGCAATTGTGAGGCTTTCAGGCTGGCAGAGGGAAGAGGCGCACTTTATCTTAAGCAGCAGTATGCATTATTTTCCTGTTTAACAACCGCGACAAGAGAAAGTACAATTGAAGACTGATCTTCTGACAAACACAGGCTGGAATTTCAGCAGCATATGAACCTCCAATTTCAGCAGATTCCTTTGAAAATCCCTGTTTAAAATCTTAAAAGGTGGAAAGGTGGTGTGTGCACCTAACAAGGTAAGAGATAGAAGCAGGAAAAAGTAGGAGGGATTTGAAGCGTGCTAGATTCTTTTGGCAGGGGAGAGGTAAGGCTTAGCACACAGAGAAGCTTAGGTCTGTAGAACATCTCTTCTGGCACAGCTAGGACAACATCAGGCACTGGCCATTTAATGCCACTGGGATTACAAACAAGTCGCGACCTCTGCGTGCCACGTCAGCTGCGTGGGATTCAAAACTAACCCCCAAGCACAGGACAGTTGTGAGGGGTAATTAATGGTTGTCAAGTGAAGTGTTTGGAGGGAAAGTGAGACCCTGCAAAGAAATAATAGTATTTACTAACTGGCACTTCTCATTAGCGGCACAAAGGTCTAGCTGTGGCCAGCTGAGCAGCTTTTCCATGCAGCATCACAGTGACTACATCTAAGACATACTTCCCACCCTGCACACAGTGTAAATCTCCCGTTCTCCTCCTCCACCATCCACCACAAGTTGCAAGGTTCAGGGAGCGAGACTGCTTGGCTACGAACTGTAGGGAGCACTGCTGATTCAAGGCAGATGCATCTGTACGGTTTCTGAATGAAGACTGCCTGGTTTCCAAACAGTAAATGAAGTCATGCAGACAATCTTGCTTTGCATGTAGCTGTTATCAGGGCAATTCTCCCACACTTTGAGCTGCCTGTGGGTGCTATGACTGCTTGGAACAGATTAGAGCAGTCCTCAAGATCACTTCTACTCTGCAAAATTAATATACTGATGCAGGTAGACACCTACCACCCTCCATAAATCTTGCCATGTGCTCAGTGAGATGACTCTAAGCCATGTAGAGGCTGACATTTTTCCCTGGGAAGCTCCAGATTATGTTAGCAAGGACTGTGCCTTGTATCATGGTTCTATGTTCAGCACTGCTGTGATCCTCACACAGGTGGGGAACTCAGTCACAGAGGGATCATGCTTTCCTAAGATTAATCAACAAGGCTGCATTAGGGCCAGAGAAAACAGATGACTGGATGTTGAGGGCTGAGACTGGGGATTAAGTGCCCAACTCTTCTTGCGCAGCAACAACAACATGAGAATTACCCTCAGCCTTGTCCATCGGCACCTTGCCCACAAGCCTCTCACTTTCCCATCCCAACTGACTGAGCACACGACTTCCTCTTGTAAAGGAAGAAATTGCTTTCTTCTGTTTTTTTCCCTACCTGGGAGAAGTCAACAGCGGTGCAATTTAAAAACCTCAGTTTTGCAGTCCCACTAATAGCATTTCAAACATCAGTGGCGTTAAAGCCAAACCATTCACTAAAAGGAAAATTCAACTTTGCCTAGCGCTGGAACAAGGGAGATTTATCCAGAGCAGCTAACTAAGCAAAATAGTTACTAACGTCTGGGTCCAAAGGCTTCTGGATGAGAGATACAAACCCAACTCTTGTAATGCCTTTGGAAAACACCCTGCTGGACAGGTAACTCTCCTCCCAGTCACAAACACGGCTAGGGCATCCTCAGAGCTACATCTAGTCGTTAGCAGGAGCACCCCTCCTGCCCCCCCAGCAGCTTACAGATCACACAGCCAGCATCCCTAGCCAAACATATGTCTGCATCTGTTTAAGAGGTTATCTGTTATAATCAGAGCCTTTCTAATTAGATGCAACAGCAATTTTGCAACTGCCAAAGACAAAAAAATGAAATGCCAAAGTGGCAAGAAGGCCTCTTTAAGCTGTTGCACATTATAAGTTGCTGAGAAAAGCATGATGAGCTAAATTCTCAGGTGGCACGAGTGGGTGTAATGCCACTGAAGTCAGTGGAAGTGTGCCCAAACAGATCAGTGGGAATTTGGCTCAACAGCTACATACAGCTCTATGCAAAAGATCAGCTTGCTCAGTACAAGGGCCTACAAGTGCTCAGCCACAGTGACGAGAATAAGGTGGACTCTGCACAGGACAGATTCAGAAATAACGTCGGTCCGACAGCACAACGCTAGTCCTCACCAGTGCAATACAACCGGAGCAAAGATGTGCACAGACTTCTCTGCCGGCTGCAATGCTGAATCACATCCATCGTACGCAGGCACTGACTGACCTTATGAGTGCTCTGTTAGTTCAGCTCATAAAAATTGTGCTCCTGGGTGGCTTCCTAAGTGACAATGACTTGGTGTTAGTCATTGTTTCCAAGCTATATCTATATGGGAAAGTCCAGTTTCCTTTCCTGAGATTCTTGTTTTTTCCATGTTAGTAACGGCTGTCTAGGGAAGACCTAGCCCAGCAGGCGCTGCCACTTGAAGGCTCCCAGCAGAAGTTCTGGTTGGGGCTGCTCTGCCTCATAACCCAGGCTGAGCCTTCACAAGTCCATAATTTTGGCCATGGGCTGGATGTGCTAAGAAGATATCAGGTCCCGGGTGCAGGTTTGTCGAGCCTGGAGAAGGGCATAGGCATTTAAAATGTAAGGGGGTGAAATACCTTTTTTTTCTGTGAATCCCAGCTTCTGAGACTGTCGTAACACCAGAGCTATGACGGGAAGGAGGGAAGTCAAAGCTCTGGGAACCGATACACACCTTCCAAAAAGTGCTTCATATGCAAAGGTCTTGCAGACATGGCTTAGCAGGCTCTCCTTACCAGAGCTGGAGTTACACCTGGGCCCAGGCTGAGCTACAGCTCTTGGATCCCGTTGCAAACTCAATGCTTCTTGTGACAAAGCATCACGGAGAACATCCTAATCCTGCAAACGGTGCCTGGACAAAATTAAACTACATAGTACAGACTGATGACACCAGATCTCTGCTGCAGGCAGTTACAGCTATCCATCCACTGGCGGCTTTCTGCTGCCAGCCAGACTGGTCAGCAGGATGGGGGAAAAACGCTTATAGCAAGCTTTTATTTCTATCAGAAGGTCAGCTGAATACAGCTTTATAGCCAAATGATGATTTCTGACAAGATATTGGGCTAAAGTGAAAAAAAAAACCTATAGCATAGAAAAACAGTTTGAGTGCACAGATTGGATCAGGCTGAATTTGCAGGACTGGAAGTTAGGTAAAAAAGACTTTGATTTGACTTGTAAAACTCAGTGAGTGTGATCTGGAAGTCACTGATGGAGAATAAATGCAGAACACTAAGATACAGAACTTTTACAGCGTCATTTTTCAGGCCATATTGCTATACTTTAGAATTTAAAACAGCTGCTGTTCACCAGCATGTCTCCAGTGCCTAATTTTTAATCGCATAACGGCAGGATGCCAAGTTTCCAGAATCTTTTTCCCAGAGCATCAATAGCGTTCATAACATCTCTGCCTACTGATGAGATCATAAAAAGAAAAGACTTTCTTGCACCTTTCTCTGTGTTTGGCTGAAACATCCTACAGCTTCCTCGTTAGTGAAAACCTCTACTAAGCACTGCCCTTAAAAACTCAACTATTTTTTGGCCCCAGATAGACATTACAAGACATAAATCTATTGCTGTGTAACCGATGACACCAAAACAATATAAAGAAATTTCCCAAGAACTTCATAGCCTTTAGGTAGCAAAAAGTCTTATACACAGGAACAACCTGGGAATTAAAACACCTTTCTGAAGGGTTTTGCAGCACACTGAATGGGCTCCTTCTGGAGCTGCATCTGTGCTCATGTCCCAGGCAAGGGCAGAGGCCTGGCTGTCCTTGCAGCGCACCTTGCAGTGCTCCAGCTGCCCCCAGCTGCAGCACCAAGGGGGGACATGTGCACGGGAAAAAAGGGCAAAACACAGGGTTCTGGCACTGCTGGAAGAGACCTGTGGGACCTCATGGGAGACAGATGAGGACATCTAGGACGAAGCAGTGGGCTCAGTTTGGGAAGAGTGCTGGCTGCCCAGAAACTCTGCAGACAGAAGGAGAGGTGAGGAAGTTTCAGGTGGAGGAAGGAAGAGGAAAAGCGGCTGCTGCCAGCCCCCACAGTGCTGTATGGATGCAAAAGCAGACGAATCGGCTGCAAAATCCATGAGAAATTAAGTGAAGAAATCAGGACATGGTGGGACTTTGCGAGTGGGAGGATTCCACTGCCCTCATCTAAACACAGCAGTCTGCTCCCCCTAGCACAGGCATAGCTTAGGTAGGATCCTAATTAGGCCATGTTTGAAATTAGGGAGAACCGAGAATGAAGGCGCACAGCGGGGTCTCCCACAAGCACAGGAAAAGGCTTTTGCTGTGCTGCTGGAGGGCCTGTGTGCAAGCAGAGGGGAGGGGATAAATGTCTGCAGCTACTCCTTGTTTTGTACGGAGCAGGATGGAAAAAGGCCGAGTTTCCCCTGCTGGGATGTCTCTGAAATGAGAAGGCAAAAGCTCCTCGTGCCAATGAATACTTACTTTCAGGCCTGGGGGGCCAGGTGAGCCAGGGTTTCCGTGGGGACCCGGAGGACCCTAAAAAACACAACAAACACAAAACAGAGTCAAGAGGAGTCGGCAGATGTCTGCATCAGTCACGAGAGCTGCAGGAAGCCTCAGGCTGCGTGGTGGCCAGTAACCCCACCAGCGCAGGGATAATTGGACCCTCCTCAGGCAGCCTGCGGGTGGTAACGCTAGCCACTGGTTCCTACCCACCTTCACAGAAAGTGACACCTGTCTGTCACCTCGAGATATGTCATGGAAGTGAGATGATTCAATGATACCAAATATCCCACAGCCAGGAACAGAAACTACCTTGGGGTCAGGGGAGGGAAAGGTCTGCAAGGAGCGGCAGCAGAAAGGGATGGAGGCGGGCAGAGGGCAGCGGAAGAGCGTGGGGTGGTAACAATTTCTTTGGCCAAAACGGAAGAGAACAGAAGTAGTTACTAAAGGGAAATTTTTAATTGCTCAGCTGTTTAAGATAAACTCTTTTCCCCTAACAAGGCAAACAGATTTTTGTCTTTAGAGGCTAGAAAGAGAATGGATGGCAGGACACTAAAACAGGGGGAGTGGAGGCAAGACCCCATTTAAAACATTTACATTGGTATTTTTGCATAGGTCTCACAAGCCAATGACACTGTCAGGGTATCTATCTTACAGCACATACACAGCATCCCCATTTACATCATATTTTAAAAGCACTCTGCATATTTTCCGAAGCCTATTTAAGGAGTTATCTGGAATAAGCAGCTAAGAATAGTTTATCCTGGGATTGTATATAGCACAAAAGATCTGTTAACCTTTCAGGCAGAAGTAATAATAATTCTAAGTCCTCTTGAACGCGTTCCTGGGAGATGAAACAACCTGAAGATTCAATTCCAAGGGCTCCTGTTCTGCCAAGGCTGTGTGTGAGCTTTACACCACCATCAGGAGCACTTTAATGTACCCTCTAGTTAGGAGGAGTACAGGCTAGGGGATAAAGAGCCACTCAAGCACTTTCTCAGGAAGCAGTAGTATTTCCAGTGATCACTTTAACATATGTGGGGCCAAAATCTTCACGGTCTGATTTCCAAGGAAGATCACTGCAGTTGAACATGCGACTGCCATCCAAGTTCAGTGCCCTTGCCCTCTTTTGAGATAGTATTAGTGGGCTAATATTTAGTCAGTTTTATTTTTACTGCACTGTAATAGGAAATAATGCCTTTTTTGTCTAGCTATTTTATCTTGTAGTATAGACAGTTGATGAGTGCTCAGCGCTATTTCACAACCCATGCTGCTCTGCTGTAACAAGCTGTTCAATTAAAAGGCTGAGACTGAACTTTTCAAATGGCATTTTTTTACCCAAATACTTATATTGTCCCATTCTTAATTTCCTCCCAGATTTTCAGCTTGAAATTTTCTGACAGTTTAGCCTGGCTGTGAATTTTCAATGAAACTGAAACAACTTTTATTAAAATTAATGAGTCTGAGTATCAAATTGTCATTTGAAAACCCATATAGCTACTGTAACCACAGTTAACTGGACACCCAGTGGGCTTGAATAAATTCGTCTGCCCAGTAAAACACAGCATCATCTGTTGTGAGACACAGAGACTTTGCGTGCTGCCTAAGGTAGTTCAACAAGCCTGCAGTAGCAAAAGCACTTGAACCGAAGTCTTCCAGGTTCTAAATATGGATGAAAATCAGTACAAATGGCAGAAACTAGAACAATAAAGTCTTTATAAAAGATGAGTTCCTAAAAAGCACTTATACATAAGCAATAATCTAGGTAGCACTGAACAGCGTTCATAAATTCAGACTTGCTAGATTTGAGGAGGACATTCAGCTGTTATTCAACTTTGGAGTCGGCAGCTTGGCTCTAAGCCCACTTCGGTGCAGTTAGCTGAAATCTTTGTTCCACCATAGCCTGAGGCAGGCTTAAAACAGCGTCATACTGGAGGGAACAGCATGGTTTGGTGTGACTCCTTGCTGACAGGGATAGTTTCCAGGAGGAAACTTGGAACATCGGAAGCTCGGCCGCCCACCCAGAGCTCTTGGATAGGAGACTAACCATTCCTCCAGCCAAATTTGGTGCAGTCTCTTCCAGAGCTAAACCAAAGCACAGCAACGCAATCATAAAAAACCGTAACCAAAAGTGGTTGTAAAGGAGGGAAGATAGGAGAAAGAATCTGGTCCCAGTATCCAGTGATAAAACACGTGATTATGAAAACCACAGCCTCTTGACATACAAGGCTGAGGCTTTACCACTGACTTCAATGAGACTCATAGCATGTAATCCAAGCAAAGGAAGATCAGAAACCCATCCTGTTCCCAAAGACCAATGTGGTCTTATCCTAGTGAGAAGCAGCCACATCCTGCTGTTGAAGTGACAGTGGGAAGTCCAGTCTGGCACACAAGCGACTGCTGTAACCAAGTCTGGGGATTGTGCTAGACATTTTAAACTGCACTCGTAACTGTGGAGAGAAAAGGGCGTAGTCTGGCAGTAGTCCTAAAAATGGTAAAAATAACTGATCTTGATGTGTTCCAACATGGTTAGTCCTGAATCTACGATTACACCCACATTCTTGGCAGAGGAGGAAGGTGCAGTGTGGTACAGTTAGCTGGACTGCGTAACAAAAGGTACAGGACAGCATCTGCCTCGGGAGCTGTTAGCAGTACAAAATCTGAACAGGCAGGCCTGACAACTTAATCCATGCACGGATCTGCAAACCCATCATGCTACCCGTCCTTGTTCTATTAAACCCAGTCCAATGTTCATTGCTCTCCTCCTACTGCGCCCAACAAAATTACCCATCTCCAGTCGGTGCTCCCAGAAATAGCCCTTTTTCCACAGAGAAGCAATTCAAGAGTTAATTGCTCTTGTTCTACAATTAATTGCTATATTCTACTCATGCTGTCCTGGATTTAATTCAATTTCCCACTCATATCTAGAAATCAGGATTCTCCTAAATATATTTATCATTATTATATTAGGTTTGCATCTCTTTTCTACACACAGGATGGGACAATGCTGAGACCACCGAATCAAAAAACTCCCATAGCACGCATTGCTATTTGCAAGTGTGCCTCTTTACCCACCCGCTTTGGCTGCCTTATAACTGCTGGAACAATCAACCTAGTGACAAGCTGACTTGCATCTGAAATTGTCCAAACCTCACACCAGAAATTCCATGGAAAATTTTATCATGGGACAGCAGCAGCTCAAGGCTCAGCAGCAGGGAGGCCAGAACAATCCCTGAATGTGTTCTCCAAGTGAGGAGGGTTTCCCAAAGGTGACGGGTTTGTAATCTCCCTGGAATGTCTTTCACGTGAATGATATCCACTTGAGAACTGCACTGCACCATCCAGTTCATCTGGGTGACGTGCTTGGAGATGGGACCCTGCTCACAGAAGCGCTTTTATGTGTACTGGTTCACAGCCTGCAAAAATTAACAAAAGTGTAACTGTGCCCAGCTGCCTCCATCCCTTCAGCATTCACAAGGGGGGGAAATATCCTCCAAACTCCTGCTAAATGCTAGAAAGCCTCAGTCAGAGGAATAGCCACTCATTCAAACTCTTTATGTCTTGAGGTCTCACTGTGTAAAGCAACTTTTTCTGCTCCTGACCTACGGATCCCACTCTGACCTTTGGCTTGCTGAAAAATGAGCTAAATATTTGCAGTGAAGCCAAACAAACTGTTTCTTTACACACTTCTTTTCAGAAATTGGAAAATCTTCCTCATGGAATGAGGATACTGGAGAACCTGAACAGCCAGCTAAGTCCTTGCTTGTTTTAGGGGGGAAGCCCTGCATTTTGAAAGAAAGGGAGACTTTCTGCAACCACAGAGCAAATGTAACAGGGATGTGTTACACTGGGACCTTGCAATCTTTCAAGCTGCTAAGGTTCACAGGAGGATGGTAAGAGCATTGGTGAGTGCACATGCGTTTCCTTCACCTATCCATTTGGATTTCTCCTCCAATGGTCTGAGAGGTTAGAACAGTTGCAGCATGCCAGGCTCTGTAGCCTTATTCCAAATTCTGCCTCAGGCCTGCTGTGTGGCCATGGGTAAAACAATTTCCTCGGCTAAAACACTCCCCTGTTGCCTGAGTTCGCTCACCGGTCAGATGGGGAGATTGACTTCCAGCGGGACCTGGCTTCCTACATTAACAGCTTTGGGAAGTTTGACCATAGCTCTTTTCTTGCTGCCCTCGGAGTGAAGCCAACAACTGGACTCTGGTCTGTCACACGTTGACTTGCTGTCTCCTTCACATAGGAGGGGGACAGATGACAAGGGGCTACATAGCACCCGTCTGGAAGGCACCTTTTAAGACCAAGTATCATGTTTCACAGGACTTTTCTGCAGAACTGATGAAATTGTGGGTAGTCTGCTGGCCTAACTACATCAGTGAGGACTGCAGTGAGTTCACAACTCAGGATCAACATAGATGTGCTGGCAGCAGCCCCGCATGCAGGCAGCCTGGGAGTGAAGCTAATCGAGTCCAGGGTAGGCAGGAACAAGCTCCAGTGGTGCACAAGCCAGTGCTCCCGCGGGAGCCCCTTGTTGACAGTTGCTTGTAGAGCTCGTTAGCACAGCTCCGCTAGCAGGACCCAGCCTCGGCCACCACCTCCCCACTAAACCTCGATGTTTGAAGAAGTGTAAAGGTCATCTAGAGAAAACCGCTCTGAGCTGAAGTGCGATAGACATCACCTGCACAGAGCTGCTCTGCTCAGGGTGCTGCGTGTGAACACGAGTGCCACCGCTCACACGCACAGCCACAGAAAAGGTGTCCCACCTCGTGCCTGGCAAAGTACTTCTGCATCACGGAAACCTGGGGAAGCCCTTCCTTGCTGAAACTGCTATCCCCTTCAAGAGGCACCTCCGATCTCACACAGACTTCCCAACGCACAAGGCACGCTCCTTTGAGGAGAAGCAGTGTGGACAGATCTCTTGTTTATACCTCAAATTCTAATACAGACAAAAGCTGAAAACAGTCGTAGCTGGATACAATGAGATAGAAAAGCTTCCTGTAAAGCATGCACGACCAGTGCAGCAATATCTACAAAGGTTTGCAGGGTGCTGGAGAAAGTGTTATTAGCAATCATTTCCAGTCATCGGAGTTGCAATATTTTAACTCCTTTCCCTTGAAGTCCCTCATGCAACAGTGAGAAACACCTAGCTCTTATTTAATAAATCTCTCTGCCTTCATGGTTGCAGAGGAGGGCATACATACCTTCTGAATCTGTCTCAATGGATCTCTGATGCTGAGTGATCAGGTGTACAATTAATTTCCTAAAATAGGGGGGTCAATGTTTAAAAATCAAGGAAATGTCATTTTCAAGAAGACTGCCACTACTACTTGGCTTCTAGGTTGTGTTGCACTTGAACGCTGAGATGTGTCCTAAACCCAGCCCCTTTCATGCTTTTACAGACTGACATTTGTTATTGTAAACCAGGGGCATTTGCTTACATGGAAGAGCAAGATTCTGACGGTACAGGCAAGTCAAGATATTTATCTGTTGGAAACAAGGAGATAGAATCATGGGATCAGCCAGCTTTTCTTACAAACTGTCACTAACCACAATCTCACCCTTAAAACAAAAGCTAATCTGAGCTTTCATTTTACTCTGACCAATACGGGGGGTGAAAGGGAAATAAAACAGAGGCAATACAGAATTCAAAGGAGTGGAAATATTGCACTACATCAGCAAGACAGCCACTTTATGGACTTCACAGCTACAGAAGGTCATGAGTCAAATGCTGCAGCTAGATTTTCAAATAAGCTGAGTTATTGTATAAGCATTAATAATGTAGAAATTATGCAAGCTACATCAAGGGCAATTATGTCTATTGCTTTAGGCCATAAACTGCACTGGTGACAAGAAGAAATCCCTCCTTTCCCCTGGCATCCAGCACTGTGAAGCTGCACGCAATACTCACCTCCCCTCAGGAGGCTGGGACACCTCATGAGTTACCCATGGGCTGGGCAGGTGGAAGAACTGCGTGGCTGCTTTGTTTGAGGAGCAAGTTAAGCAGAGGTAGAACATACCCCCGGCCTGGTTGCACATTTATTTTTAAGTGACTTATGCACAACAAAAGCAAAAGATGCAAGAATTCCCCTAAGCCTGTCTTAGTTTCTGGCAGTTCTTCTTCCTTGCAGTTAAATCCTTAAACCCTGAAGAGCTACAAGAAAAAAAAAATACTAGAAACATGTTGCAAAGTCAAAACAACTTACACACAGAGCAGTTCTGTCTCCAGTGCTCCAGGCCAGACATTTACAGAGTGACCCTTTTGCCCCCTCCCAAAATTAGCACAGCCTCTTTGCAGCAGTCTGAGCCAAGCCAGGCTCAGCTGTGCTGAGCACTTCCTAACTGGGAACTCTTTTCTGGGCCGATTCTCAGCACCTCTGGCAGGGACTGAACTCCGAAATCCTTTGTTGCTCTTTGTCTTTCAGGGGATTGTCTTAAATACAGGATGGAGATGCCACAGCTGGGGAATAACACAAAGTTGTGACATGGTTTCCGCAATGCTTTCTTCTTCTAGAAAAACCCAAGTTTTGGTAGGTAGTGGAATTTGGAGGTAGAGGTGAAAGTTGGTCACTCACACAGTAGGCAGGGGAGGCAGCTGGGTCTGCAGACATGGAGTCTGGTTTGCACACCGCAGGATTGCAAGAAGTAACACCAAACACCCACTGTGAGTAATGAGTTGGGGTAAGAACAAACTTTCAGCTGTAACGGGGACGTGCTAATAAAGGCAAACTCCAGGCAATTTGCTGATGTGGTTGCTGTTCAGATATTTGTAAACAGAAGACGTCGGAGCTGTATGACCAGTCACGCTGATATTTCACTAAAGAACATATCTGACGTGGAACACTTTGTCTTGTCCATAAAACACACAAGCCACGAGCCTGATGCTATCTAATGCCTTACACTTACGGCCAAAATCAGCATTCAGGTCTGTTGATATCCATGCCCATGCTGCAGTTGGTCCTGCAGACCTTTTTTTTTTTCTTTTTTTTTTTGCTATTATAGAAAGGAGGTGCATTTATCTTTACTAGTTACTGCAAGATCTCACAGGACTATAACAAGTGTCTTCAGGGAATTTACAGCCTTCTAGCTCTTAGCCTCTTGCTTGTTCTTTAAAGACATTACATAGAGTTGAGTTTTAGCCAAGTATGTGTGAGCAAATCTCCCTCTGCTGCCAGGCCAGGATGCTGCCTGGATCACAAATCCAAATATTCCCTTATTCCAGCCTCAGACACTTACGTCTGTTGATTCCCAACCCACATCAGTTCAGTGCTCAGGAAATGGGCTCCATGACCATACCTTGTGGGACAGCACGTTGCTACCATGAAAATGGTGCCAACAGTTAACTGTATCGACGTAGGGCATGTTGCCCAGCTTTGAGAAACTTCTGCAGCTAGGCCAATGCAAGAAGTGTTTCTCACACAGCACAACTAGCTGCAGTGCTCAGCACCAGATGTTTCCTCAACATGGCATCCACTGCTTAAAGATCTGCACCAGAATTTAGTGTGGGGAGGAAAAAAACGTGTTTGCAACTAATCTTGTAGAACAGCTCAGGCATTTTGTTCTAGATCTTGAAAATGAGTCAGAGAGCAGGTCTCTGCTAGGGAAACACAGAAGTTCATCCTTGTGTGTTGAGTCCTTGGTCCTAGACCATGGTCCTACTACTAAAGGCACAGTGACAGTGAAGGATTGCAAAGGAAGCAATCTGGGAAGCTGGGAAGAGTGAAGCACAGAGCAAAAAGCAGCCAAAGCTAGTACCAGCACCGGGTTTGCAAGAAAGAGTGGATACTGGAAACGAAATAAGAGAGACAGAACTCATCCTTCTGACAGCCGTTTTGAAACATTCATCCCCAGCCTTTGCTGATGTCAACTCTTAGCTTGGAGAGGCTGCAGATCACCGAAGTGTGGCATCCTGAAAACCTTTAGCAGGGAAGGAGAGAAAGGAGGAAGGCCAGACCTCAACAGTGGGGCTCGAAGCAATCACTCCTCAGCCAGAGGTCCATACAACAGCCCTTGGAGCATTAGGACAGGTGGATACAAGTACAGAAAGAGAGAAATAGAAGTTTTTAAACCACTTACTCGGGAACCTCTCTTGCCAGGTGGTCCTGGTAAGCCTGGCAGACCTGGTGGACCCTAAAAAAAAAAAAAAAAAAGCATTACTGACAGTCCTACAGCAGGATGGTGCTCCTAACTGCTTAGGGGAGACCCATAATACAACCACTTGGAGAAGACCTGGTGACATGGGCCATTTATAACAACAAGGCCAGATTTCCCCTTCAACTTATGCTATTGCTAATAAAGGGATAAAAGCCATGCACAGTAACATCTGCAGAAGCATGTATTTCCATTGAGTAGACAGATTGTTCACATCTTTCTGCTGTGGACTGCATTCCCATGAGTGCAGCTGTGTTTCACACTTCCAGTTTCCTGGACCCGTGCTGTAACACAGGGGTAACACAACTGTCTCCCAGCTTCCGAGTTTCCTGCTACGTGCTAGCACACAACAGCAGCAATGTGTTAGCACCTTGGCGAGGGAGGAACACTGTAGGTTCTAATATATACCATCTGAGGATGTATATAGCTCTTGGTATTGTAGGTTCCTACATGAGTTGCCACATAATTGCGCCCCAGCACTTCATATTTTAAAGCAGCGTGTTATAAAATGTAATAAAATTGGTGTCAACGTTGGAAATTCTTAAATACGGCTCTGTAATATAGGAGAGGTCAAGTCATATAGGTCAGAGTAGTGGGGGTTCTTGTAAGGAGGTGAGAACAAACTGGAGATATCAGGCACCCAGCTGTGCACTGATCTGAAATGGGTTAGGAAAAAATGCTTAACCATTGAGGTTTGAACTCCTTTGAATTTATGCATCTATTTATTCATTTTTTTTTCAATGGGCTGAAGAATTCAAATTTCTGAAGAAATACTTGCAACTCCTAATAACTCTTCAAAATGTCTTTCCCCCCAAGCCAAACATGTCCAACAACAATAGCTGTTAATTAAAATGTCTCCCAGAGGATTTATATTCTAGTAGCTTGTTACAAAAGCTGGGTTTTCATTGCATCCAGGGGGGGAGAGAGGTCCAGAGCAGCCGGCTGAAGGATGTTTGGAAGGAGGTCTGAGCTCTCCAACAGCGCAGCGGTGAGGAGAGCAGGTCCCAGGAGCAGCACACTGCGGGGAAGATGGGTGCAGCGCGTGGAGCAGGTGCAGTGCGAGCCCTGCGGCTGCACGCTGGCCCCGGCACGGCCTCACTCCCTTCCCACCAGCTCTTCCCTGCAGGAATGTACATGCACGATGGCAGAGCCCGCTGCAGGGCTGACCCTGTCGCTGCTGAAGGATTGCCAGGCAGAACTGCACAGGCTCTGCAGTGCGTTGCTGGCCCCGAGGAGGAGCGGAAAGTTCACGATCTCTAATCATCAAATGCGTGATTTAGAAAAAAACCAAACCCCGGAGAGCCTTACCTTAGGTCTCATGCCCAGGATAAGATTTCAGAGAAAACCTTCCGGAACCAAACAGGTAACTCTGGTAAAGAAACACTCCCCTAATATTACCAACCCTCCTAGAGAGCAGATAAGCAATAAATTGGTATAAAAGAGATCTTTTAAAATACATCTAGCCAAACCTTGATACAGTAGGAAAAAGCCAGGGGGAAGAGTAAGAAAAACCCAGGGCAAGTCTCTCTGTGCTGCTAATCTGACAGGACGTCATCTGAATCAGAACATTTCTTTCTGTAGTTATTTCTATCTGCAGTAAAGATGACAAGAAAATGATTGATTTTAAGGTGTAAGAGCCTACATAGCATAGAACAGTTAATTGCCCGCACTGAGACACACAGGGATGCGCTTCTACCACTGTATTGCTCACTGCTACTACCCAACACTGCTCCTTGTCCTGAAGATTTCCAGTCTCTATAGCATGTGACACTTTATGTGACCCCTTTGCAAGTTGCTTGTTTCTGGCCAACACAGTATTACTGGTCCTTGTGTTAACAACCCTCGTTGATACAGCTGACCCTCATTTTAGCAATACACACAACATTTTAATCTACCATTGTGCCAGCTCAGGGCCCCGCGCATAACACAATTATACAGCTGTGCAAATAGACATGATTGTACTATTTTTTTAAGCCTCATGTATAATTGTGCTCCAGAATCCAAATTTTTATTAAAAAAATCCCCTTGCCCTTTTAGTTGGGAAGACAACTATCAAAACACAAATCCAGTGCAACTGCTGCAGTGACAGTTAATGGATTTTACCAAAGATGAACTCAAGTCCTTAACCTCTTCCCCATTAATAACCTTTACCCCTAAAAGGAGATGTAAAAAAGAAGTTGCAACTGCCTGAGAACCATGTTCCCTGCGTACCAGACTTGAGGTGACCTGTTCTGCCTTCCTGCTAACAGCAGCTGCAGTTGCACTTGGCCACTTGAGTAAAAACGTTCTCCAAAAATGTGCGCTGTTCAGAATAAACTGAAGCTAACATAAAAATACGGAGAGAGTTAATATCTGCACTGGAGTGGGGATATGGAGTTAGCATATAGCTGCAACAGCACGGAAAGAGCATACATAATTCTGGAGCCCCTACCACTTTGCTTTGGTTTAATTTGCTACCTTTCCTTCAACCTTTTTTCTTCTCGTGAAGGGTAAGAGGAATAAGGTGACTGTAGGAACAGTAGCTAAAAGGCATCAAAACTCCATGGTAAATACGCATAGGGCAAGAGTGTGACCACAGATAAATAAGCAAGGCAAGGTGGAGATGACAGGGGTAGCTGGATGAGCATGTGCAGTTGTTGTGAAACAACACAATGACACACTGCAAGGCCACGCTCTGGTTTCTCACATGGTTCCTTGGTAGTTGGATTGGATGGATATGTACCATGCCTTCCTAGTGACTCATTTTCCTCTGCCCTGTGCCCCATACATAAGCCTCTCTGTCATCCAGCTCCAGTTTTCAAACAAGAGGCCCACGTCAGACAACTGGCTTTGCCTGGGGAGACCAGTACTGAAATACACATGAAGAAAAATGCATATCCGCAGAGGCAGCCAGAGAAGAATAAGGCTGGATCAGGGCCCAGCTACTTACAGACGATGGATGCTGTCCCACTTAAAACATAAGGCTCCGAGACACGAAGAGCGAGAGACATCTATCTACGAGCCACCACGCAGCAAGCTGCTGGAGTCTGCCTGCAGGTAACGCCCATGCAGTCCCTACACCCACTGGAAACATCTCCCTCCTCACCACATTGCAGGGATACAGGTAAGAGTTAAATGAATCAAACAGAACCTGTGTGGACCTTTCCACTGTAACCCTTTAGAGCTTCCCTGGGGAAGCCCACTGTGAGCAGAGGGAAGTGCTCCGAGAGGCAGGAGAGTTTCCTTTTCCTGGCAGCTGGAGGAATATTTCACTTCTCCTGTCCTCCCATTGCACAGATGCCCTGTGAGACCGGCAAAGCTGACAGCCTCCTGCAGCAAGCTACTGTTCCTAGCATTTTGGTTCTTGTCTCTCTGGCTTCTTGCCTACTCCTTGCTGCAAACTGATGGCAGAGAACACACACCCTGTTATCACACAAAGCAAAATCAGAGATCAAGGAGAAATGTGGCAGAAGCAGATACTGTCTCTTCTCAAGCCAAACAGCAGAACTGTTAACCAGCCTAAACAGCTCTGTGAAGCAGCTCGTGGCAGCCACATGAAAGTTTAACCCTTCTCAGTTTCCCACGGTAGCATTAGCAATGATGACTGATCCCACCAAATGATTATAGGATTTACTCTAAGCTGCTGCTGGGAAACTTTCTGGCGCAAAAAGGACTTTTTTCTCAGCTTTCTGAGCTTCAAATTGCAAATGGCAAATTAAGCTAGGTTGTCTGAAAGCGAAATACATCGGACCCTGAGGACAAGAGAAATCTCACCGTTTCCTCTTGCTGCCGAGATCAGGCAGTTCATCCCTCTGTCTTTCCCACATCACGACCCTCCTCTCGGCTTCCCCTGCCTGCAGCAGCACCCCTGGGAGCTGAGGTGCCTTCAGATCTCAAAACCTGAGTGAGGCTGTACCTGTTTGGTGGAGGCTTCAAGGAAAGCATAACCGGTACAGGAATCAGTGCAGGTGATTTCGGAAATGACTCTCTTCCTTCTGAACGATTACTGATTCAAATTGCTCAGATAGCAAAGCATTTCTGTAATTGTTTCCCCAAGGGCAGATACTCAGCCTAGCAGTAAATAGCTGATGACTGCCCAGGACACGGTTCAGCTCACGTTCCAGTGCACACCGACAGACTGACACATCCGTATTCTAGGGTCTCTCCACCGGACTTCTGCCTCCCATGCTCTGTACCCCTGCACAGCACTAGTGGCTCCATTCTCCTTTATCCCAGAAATGGCTGCCTTTCAGAGGTGGGCACGCTGCTGTGTGCAAAACAGGAGAGAGAAGAACGAACATTCCTTCTCAGATGCTAATGCATGTGGTAAAAGCCACCTTAAAAGTCAGTTCAGAAAATGTATCAAAAGCTTCTCCTCAGCTGGCACCATAAGCAGTGATGTTATTTATCCCTGCAGATAGAGAACCTGCCTTGTTTTCTTCCTGGAGGAAGACGAGGCACATTTCATATGCCAGGCCACTGCCACAAATCCATTGTTTTAGCCTCATACATCTGGAAAGCAGCAGCACGGAGGGACTGAGCAGCTGCAGGGGCAGCACTACAGTTACGATTTTCCTGCTCAAAAGAACAGAAGATGAGAAGAGCTCATCCCAAAAGACACACCAGCCCCTCCTCACCTCTCCACCCTTGCCAGGCACTGTGCAGAGAAGAAGAGAGGACCTGAACCAAAACCCAGCTTGTACCACTGCCTGAAACAGGTCTGGAGGTTTGGGGAAAAAAATCCAGCAGTTTGGTTACTTTTTTCTCCAAGGCAGGTTTATTTTAAATTTGGACACATCTGGGTTTCAACCAGGCTATAAACAAAAGCCCTCGAAATTCTGGCAGAAACCAAGATGTTGGTGGAAAGCCAGTCCTGTAATATGATTTCCGCAAGAGAGGCAGATGTTTATTCTGAGTCTGTACAACACCTATCGCAGAAAAGTCCTTGCACACAACTGGATTCCTATAGTGTGGCAGTACAACACACAGCAAAATATTAGTATTCCGGCTTGATGAACTCAGCTTTTCTACAGGCCTTTCAGGAACAGTCTCTGCACAGGAAGGTCAGAATCTCAAGCAATCCTAGACCCTGAATGGAAGTCTTAGGGGGTGTGAAAAAATGAAGGGATCCCATACTCTATCACTCACTTTCTATTTTTATGGGTTTATGAAATACCTATATATATATTTATATACTACATCCCTACATCCTTTGCAGTACATCTCAGTTACACTCTCAACTATTCCTCTTCAAAATGAACTTTGTCTTATGCAAATAGTGCTCTCTGATGTTTAGTCATTTGCCTACAAGATTTTTTCCCTTTGGGGATAATTCTGGTTAAATTAGCAAAAAAAATATGATCCAACTGCATGAGTGAAGCTAAAACTTTTCCCATGTATTATACAAAGCATGCAAATTTTTTTTTTTTTCCAAAAGAAAACATGACTCATTCATTAAGAGACATTCAAACACATTGTGTGTTCCTTAATTTATCATAGACTGTCAGCTTGAGCAGTCTTTTCTGGTACAAGGAGGACTGGAAATAGGCACTTCATATTTTATCAGTGTTCCCAGTCACCTCTTTCTCCCCTACACACTGATTGAATTGGCAAGGATTGCTTCTCTACGAAAGGAGCAGGGCTCCAAGATAAACTGCTCATGCGGAAGATGGCAGCTGGAGCAGTCTAGACTTGGGACGGGCTCAGAAACATCTGCCTTTGCAATGATGCTGCCTGCCAGAGTCCCACCACACCTCTGTCTGGGCTGCTGCCACCGGGGTCTGGACCCGGGGACCTGGCTGTGCAGACTGGGGCTGCCGGCGCTCCTATGCCGGGCTCGTCTGATAAGCGTGCTTGTTTGGGTACGCTGTACACAGCCCAGCTGGACCCCAGCTGCACCAGGACAAGGGTTTGCTGCAGCTTTACGACACACACGGGGCACGCACATCCCTGCTGATGGGCAGGGGAGAGGGCTGCAGCCCCCTGCACCCCCAGCAAGCCCACTGCTGGAACAGTCCCGGTCCCAGCAAGCAAACGCTACCCCATTCACTGAAGGACTGGAAACACCTATCCCATCACAGCCTCGCGAGGGCTCGAGATGCTGGCCACAAAATACAACTTTATGTGCTATTTTTCTTTTGCGGCTGTCCACGCTGCTTGCAGCCGTGCGCTGGGGTCACGGTGCAGACCTGAGCGATGCCCGCAGAGCTGCTGCGGGGGCCGCGGCGGGACGCCTGCCGGCTGCGGAGTCAGGGCCGAGGTACTGACTTAGCGCGATGCTTGGTGCTCTTTTCACTATTTCTCCCCTCCCCAGAAGAAATTCAGAGCAGAGATCCCAAATGCTTGTGGTTATTAATGGTTCCCAAGCAATTTTTCTTTTTTAAGAGCATATTATCCTCCCTCCTCTGGCTACCCAGTAAACCCAACATTCCTGAAGCATTAATGCTCTGCATGTGGGACAGTGTCTCCGTTTCCTGTTGCACAGCACTATGGTGGTCTTTTAGGACATTAATCCACAGACAGTGCTGCCTTTTACTGCTAGGTGAACATACCACTTTAGCCCCTTTCTTGTATTCCTCTAACCAAGCGGACACCTCCCTCAGCTGTGGGGACTGGGCCCCTCTGCATGGCTGCGGTTATACCACAGTTATTTTGGTACCGCTCACAAACTGCATAGAGACCACAGTGCCTGAGTCATCACTGCCTCGTTCCCGGCTGTCAATCACATCCCAATTTTGGGACAATCAGGATGACAGATGGTCCTCTATCTCCAGTCTGCCTCTGCATATAGATCATCACCAAGGTGGCCCCAGTCCTTGCAGAAAAGGTTTTCCATACACCCTTCTCTGCCCACAGTGGGATACTTGACGAGTCTTCACAGGCTCTTGAAGAGATCTTGTATCAGGCAACACAACCCGGCAAATGAATTAATTGTCTTGTCCTCCCACCCTTGTGCCAGACTTTGTTTCATGTCCCAGCCCATAACCTGCCCCATCCAGAGCGCGCGTCAGGCTGCAGCATCACGACCAGACCAGGAAGGGCTGTACTGACCTCACCAGAAACGTCTGCCCAACAGCATGAGGATGGTGCCAGGTAATTACTCAAGCACACAGCATTTATCACCACTTGCTCTGAAACATGCTTGTCTGGCCATAAGAGTGCTACATGAATCTCTCGATGTGTAATCCTGATTCTGGTCTTTTCTCCTCTTTCTCTTCCCACGTCAGAGACAGTCAAGGAAGCATTGTGCAGAGATCTCCGGGTGAGTCACAGGAGCTATCAAGCACCGCACGGCAGCCAGCTCCAGCTGAGCCGTAGCCTTTCCCTCCCTAAGTGCCGACTTTGTTTCCAGCAGTCAGAGAGGACAAGACCAGGCAGCGCTTCAAGATGTTCTCCTTTCCCTTGATTCAGGACTCCAGTTTTTCTCAGACTAGATGGAAAAATCCTGCCATCTCTTCCCTCAGCCCTCCACAGCCTGAATCAGTTTCTTTGCAATGATTCACAAGCTGAGAGGGATTTTCCACTCCAGTTCAATAATTTGCTCTTTGAATTGCTGGGGGAAGTGGGGACTTGGAGCTTGGTCACCCTCATAACACTTACAGGGCAAGAAGTCCAGGATTTCAGAGCTCAGAGCAGGCATCACAGATGTACCCGTTACAGGTAAGTAGTGTTGTAAGAGTTCACAACTGCTGCACTTCTGCTCTTGGAAACATGCCTGAAATGCCTCCCCATGAGACACAGAAGACTGCCCAAAGATAAAACTGCTGAAGCTCATTGTGTCTGCTCAGGGATTTAGCAAACCTTCTCCAAGTACAATGACTACAACAGGGATGTGCCTGTGAATTCAGGCATCCTTTACCTCTCCCTGAGATGGGAACCCTGGAACAGAGCGCACCCCTCAGTAGCTCCCGCTCAAACTACAAGAGAGAACCCAACACGCTGCAAAGGCAGGAAACGCAAACCTCGAAGATAAGCATGCTTTGAGGGCTTAGCAAAACACAACCCTTGCATTTCAGGTGTTACATGCAACAATGAGCAGCACATCTATGGACACAAGTGCTGTTGATAGCGTTCCTTAAGCTAGTCTCAAATTTTCCATTGTAAACCATTCTTTCACTATTTTAAGAAGTCAGCTGTAAAAATTTGCTCTAGGCTGGAACTTGGCAACCAAATTCTCCGTCTGGGAGAAACTTATTATACATGTACAACCCCTCTCATATATACAATATAGCAAAAGGCTTGGGTTGGAACACCAAATCCTCCTGAAAGTTGGCCAGAATAAAGATCCTGTTTGCTTTCTTGCATTTAAAAAAAAAAAAAAAAAAAAAGTTAGCAGATAATTAGCATGGCCTGACTGCTTTTAGCATTACAAAACGTGCGTACACTCTTCTGATGGCCAAGGCACACACCCTGAGAGTGGTTATTGCGTGTGGAATGCAGTAGTTAAATTTCTAAAGGAAACTCATTGCATGTTTTAAGAAATAAATAAAAAAAATTAATTTACAACATAGAAATAGAGGAGGGTTTGTTTAAAAAACAAACCAAAACAAAAAACCTCCTGAAGCAATCTCTGTATTTGCATTTGCTGAAATAGTGCACTTTTTTGGAAATGTGAATTTCAGGAACAATACAAACTAATAACCAGGGTTAAAAAAGAGTTAATTTGTGGCCCATTTTGAAGCACATGGGTTTTCTTTGGGAAGTAAAGGGAACCCTGAGTAGAACCAAGTCTGTGCAGCAGAACCCCAGCCTGGTCATCAAAATTGTAATCAGCAACTCGTAAGAAGGAGGGTGGAATTTCCCTTTTGTTTTTAAACTAACATTAAGCAAGAACTTAAATCACCAACTTTTAAGGGGCATCTGCCTTCACAGGGCACTAAAATTTACGCTGAGATATACATTATATCTGTGATTATCAGAAACATAATAGTGCTTGGCTACTATTTTGAGTTGCCACGTTCCACTAAGCTCTACAGAAAGCCCTGCAGGTTATGGTTTGCCAACCAGTCAGCTGAGCTGGGACTGGGAAGAGTTATGAAGAGCTTGAACTTACCTGGGGTCCTCTCTCTCCCTTCACTCCTGGATATCCCAGTAAAAACGGAAATGGAGTGGGTCCAAGGGGGTCAAAGATTTGATAGCCATCGGTCGCAGCTGGGGTGGTGAGGTTGAAGGCCTGTGCCCGGGCTCTGGAGACGGGGCGGGCAGACCCCAGGGGCGGTTTGGTGTACACCAGAGGGATACTGCTGGGATCCACTTTCCTGGTTGGGTGCGGCACGTGCTTCTTTGGAATGGGCCCATTGCTTGGGGTCTGCGGGGTTTGCTTTAGGGTGACAAAGTGGACACTGCTGCTTGTGTTGTCAATCCTCCTCCTTGTAGGCTTTACAGTACTGGGTGATTCAGAGGACTCAATGGTCTGTTTTTGGTTGATCTTCTTTTTGGTCTCCTGCTTGGACTCCTTCCTGGTGGCCGTGGCAGGGCTCTGGCTTGTTGGTGAGGCCTTTTTGGCAGTGGGAAGGGGAGCTTTCTCCATGCGCATGCTGGGGGTGGGCTGGGACACCCTGAGGGTCATCACCGTCCCCCGAGGCAGCGAACGGGTGGGTGGCTGTGTCTCAGTACTCGATGGAACAGGGAATGGGGCCACTGTGACCTTTGTGGCTTTGGTTGTGAGTCTTGGCAGCGGTGATGGGGATGAGACCAATGCAATGGTTGTTGCACCTGAACCCCGAGTCTTGAGGGGTGCAGTGACCCTGCCAAACTCCAAAGATGTGATGGCAGTGGTCAAGTTTTTCAGACCCTGAAGTGAGGGCTCCATATGCTGTGGGGCACTCGGGGAGGCACTGGGATCTCTGGGCAGGATGGGGATAAGGGGGGGCAGGTTCGGCCGGTAGGTGTCTGCTTGCCTGCACTGTTTTTTCAGGTATTTACAGTAATGATGAGCTGCCTTGGCGGAAGGATAAATATCGAACTGGCAGATGGCTCCTTCAAACTGCACGGAGTGCTGGTTCATCTTCCCAAAGAGGAAAGACCCATGTGGATCCAATGCCTCGTTCTTTTTAAAATGCAAATCCGCATGTACTCTGCGCTTCCCACAAGAAGTAAATAAAGTGACTGTCTGGCCACGGATATCGATGGCCATATTGTGCCACTGGCCATCGTGAACATTGTAATCAAAATATACAGAGCGCTTGTGACCTACATACACTATGATCTTCCCAGGCACAAACTGGACCCCCAGCTGCAGTTTTTTCTTTTTGCTCTTGACAGCAAAGAGAAAAGCATTGTTGATGCGGTGGGAGCACAGGCTCAGCACTAGGAGCAGGTCGGTGCTGGAGCCTGTGGGGAGGATGGTGCTGATCGGTGCTTCGACACGCGCTCGCTGAGTGAAGATGACCCCTGATTTGAAAGGAATGACCCCTTGAGGAACTGCACGTGACGAGGACCATCTACTCGATGGCCTTTTCCCTGCCAGGCCCAGCCTCTGAAGAACATCCACATCTGAAAGGGAAGCACAAAGAAAACGTGAGTTGGTGAGCAACCCAAGGGCTGGATCCATGTAAGATGGCTCTGAGGGGTCAAGCCAGTCCATGCAAAAGAGCAACAGGTTACAGGAAACCCCAACCGTCCTGTGACACAAATACGTTCAAGTAATCAGAATAGAGAGCGCATAACTCCTTCTCCTGCACATAGCGTGAAGAGCAAGTGCATGCTCAACTCGGTCATCAGCAATTGCCAAAATGCATTCAGCTCCATGGTGCATCTGGCTAGCCGTTCTGTCCCACCAGAGACTGACTCCAGATGTTCTGGAGGGAGCTGACTTCACTGCAAGGAAATTTCCCACTGAGCACCAACACTCCACTTCTCTGGGTTTTAATTCTGAGTACTGACCACACAGCTGGAAAGGAATTTGAACAACAGACCGAGCTGGGATTGCAAAATTTTATATCCCCAGAAGGCAAGAAGTAGAACTTTCAAAGGGAGCAACAGCCTTCTATCTGTCTCTCTTCAGATTGGTAAGCAGCAGCTTTTGATCTTAGAGTCTCTAGAGAGTTTAGGGAAGCAAAGGTGCCTCCCAGCATGAAAAAATTGCACCTAGAGTTCACTGAACTGCTTGAGGTTCTCAACAGCACTGCTTTTTTTTCCCCAGCAGATCATCTTACAGCCTTAAATTATTTTAATAATAAGTTGGAGGAACCAGGCTTGGTTTGTGGAGAGCTGAGAAACTAGTTATGGCTGCCATTGGGCAGGTAGAACTCGCCCCTGGCACGTCACCTAGGAGCTGGGTGCCTTGCTCAAGAGAGGACAGGACGCTTGCTGTCCAGAGGCACCCATCTTTGTTTGCTGATGCTAGGAGAGGCCTGCAATAGACATATGAGTAGAGTCCTCTGGTTTCTGGCCCCGAGGTCTAACAGGAGTCACGCACAGCTTGGAGTCCAAAGCAGATCAGCAGGCAACAGCAATGCAGACCGGAGCCAGCTGGCTGCAACTTAGCTGAACTACTTAACTGGGGAAGATGCTCAGGTCTGTGCGAGAAGAGCTGCAAAGGTAAATATGCCCAGACCTGAAAAGGGGGCTCCCACGTGCCCAAAAGCTTGTTCTCTTATTCCAGCTCTAACATTTAGCCTAACGAAAGGTGTTAATCACATCTGGGTTAAGACAGATAAAGGTAAGGCTATAAATGAGCTAGGATAGCTGTATTTCCTTCCCTCTCCCCTGCCCAAATGCAATCCCTGTTACTTGATGACCAGCTAACTCTTGTATTTAAGTGTTCTGTGGGGAAGCTAGCCTGGGCAGGCTGCTTGCCTGGGCTGTATAATCCAAATCCTGATCTCTCAAGGTAAAAATTTGACAATTAGAAATGTGGGAGTGCCAATTATGGCTGCACATCAGTTAACATCATGGGATTGCAGTTTTCCTATGTTAAAAGGAAAAGCAAATCAAAGGTTGTCCAAAGAAAAAAGCAGCTGCTTTTCTAGAAGGGCCTTGGAATTTGGCCACTTTCACCCTCAACTATTAAATATTCAGCACAATTCTCAATATTTGGAGAACCGGCACTAGAAAGAGATCCTCAGTTTTGGCCAAGGGGGTTGTAGACTCAAGCCAATCTGAGGCCTGTAATGTTTCTGGTCAGGAAGGGAGGAGAATAGCGAGAAAACCTCTGTTCCTTGACTTTGGCAAAAACAATGGCCATTTCTGTATGTAAGAACAAGTCAATCAATATTTACTTTGTCTGAGATCAGCTTTATTCCCACCTCCCCTTCTCAAGGCAGCTCGACTCATTTTCTACCAGAGACTATCCTGGAGAAGACACATCAGATGTGCAAAGGGACAGAAATTTTCCCACTCCATGCAGAGGGGATAATTTAGTGCACAGCATGTTCAAATGTTGACAACAGTACTTCTCCCTTACTAAGAAATCCTTGGTCCCCCACTGTTTTTCTGTCATATTGCTCAACAGGGCTGTCCCTCAGCACAGCGAAGGTAGAGCCTTCTCCCCTCTGCACTTAATGGAGGAATCACGGCAGTATCTTCAAGCTGGACCGTTTCCAGAGCCCATGAAACAGTAAAGGCCAAAGCATGGCTCTAGCAATGTCAAGTGGGACCCTTGCCACAGACTTCAAAAACATCATGATTTAGCCCTAAGGAAATAAATTTACTGCTTAAACTGGGAGCTAGACTCCAGCTTCCAATCTCTACATGTATTTTTAGGTTCGCTCCTAGAGACAGACTGTAGTGTCTCTCTACTAGGCAGGGATGCTTTACACTCCAGGAGCTATTCATTTGGTAGCTGCTCTGCAAAAACGTAAGGATGTTTCGCTGCTCAGAGGATGCCACTGCTGTTTGCAATACCAATCCAACTGCTTTGTTAGCAACTGCCTCAAACAGTGGTTAAGAAAAAAGAAAAAAAAAAAAAAAAAAGCACAACCCAACCTCTCCTCTCCCTAAAAACCCACAAAGGTAGAGCCAAATTCTAGATGCCTAAGCAAAGCCTGGTTAAAACAGACCTCATGCAGGACATGGATGTGGATTTTCCAGCACCAGGTCCAGGCACACAGCTCTGGACTCCTGTGCACCCAGCTCGTCTGCCTCTGCGTCCCATGCTGACCGCCCTGGGTTGGTGGGGCATGTCTCCAGGGATGATGGGATGTCATCGACTAACGCAAAATGCAAGGTAATTTTGGCTTCTTTAAATAGCTCCAAGTTTAGCAAAGCATTTTTTCCTCCTTCAAATTTTTTCCTCTGTAGATTTTTCCATCAAAACACATTATTTAAAAAATCCATTCACTTAGAGCTGCCTGGTCCCAGGTGCCTTGAGCCTAGCTGCAGCATTCCTGTAGCAACACT
Source organism: Chauna torquata (assembly GCA_013399475.1). NCBI lineage: Eukaryota > Metazoa > Chordata > Aves > Anseriformes > Anhimidae > Chauna > Chauna torquata. The sequence continues at coordinate 151,415 of VXAL01012859.1, read as the reverse complement.
TTGAGCAACTGGGAAAAACTTTTCTAACAGACTCTGTGCATGAAGCAAGATGCACCGAGATTCCTGAACAAGCACATGATCACTTCTGAAAGAGGGGACAAAGTGTTTTATTGCTGTCCTTCCCCTCTTCTTTCTATCCCTCCTCCTTTCCCTACATAAAAATCTTTATAAAGAAGCCGAAAGGCAGGAGAGAAATAACTCGCAGCTTCCTTGATTCCAGCAGCTGAGATCTGATGCCCACAACTAAAATTGGGTTGAATAAATATTACATATCCAAAAGTTACTGCCCAGACCCTTAGTCAGTGCACATCAGATGAACTCACTAACCTTATGATCGTTTGGATTTGTAATGCTTAGGGAAAAATCACCCTCTGCGCTCCCTGATTTTCCAGTGTGCAGGAAGATCTCTAAGCCTTACAGTAATAACTGCGGTCTTTTCAATAGCCCACAGCATTGGTTTAATTTCATCCTCATGCAGACCTACAAACAAGCTCTTATTTTTGTAAATCTCATATTTGAAAATCCTGAGTGATAAAACAGTCTTAAATCACCGATGTTTCCTTACAGCCTTTGCTTCCTTGGAAGTTTTTTGCCTTCTGGTCCCCAGAAGAGCCTGTCTCTGACTGTAGGGAAATTGAGCTGGACTTTTTAACTCCTTTATCACAGAGGAAGCATCTCAGAGGGGAGACATCTACCACACTAAGGTAATGCAGTAAGAGCAAAGTGAAAGAATTTCCTTTGAGTAGATGGTAACAATCAAAAAAGATGGCACCATCCCATAATTATCCCGGGAGTAAAATGATGGATAAAGATGAATCTAAACAGTATATTAAAATCTACTTGAAAAAGAGATGCCAAGACACAGTATTTATTCTGCCTCTTTATGAGCTGAAATAAAACTTGCTCTGAAAACTGCTTGACTAAGTAATTCAGCCAGATGTTCACCTCTTTTGCATTGAAGCAGAATTTGGAAAATATTACATTTTTCAAAATTACTAATGGCAGGGATGTTATTTTATTTTTTTTTTTTTCTGTAAAAAGTGCTCCATGGGCTGGCTTACAGCTGAGCATTGACCAACTTTCTATTTTTCCTTCATACTTTGGAGATTAAGAGGAGAGCCCTGGAGCCTGCTAGTCCACTTATTGTTGTCTTCTGATTGCAGGAAGCTGTTCAGTTCCAGCATGTACCCACGTAAAACATCCGCGTGGAAGAGGTGTTGCTATTTTAAGAGCTGGCTCCCTGACAAACAGATGTTGCACTGTTTGTTGCTACCACTATCAGCTGTAAAAGATGAATTTATTTTTTATTTTTGTTGACTCTGAAGCTATCTCATCATGGGGGGTCATCGATTATTGCAGCCCAATCTTTTGTCCTGTCTCCAGCAGCACTGCGAGGGGATGCCTAGAGAAGATGGGGTAAAGATATATGGTCACTCCCTAGAGAACACTCCCTGCAGCACAGGGACTGAGCCAGACATAGTAATTCTCCTATCAACCACCCCTGTGGGATATTTCTTCCTGAAATTTGCTTTTACTTTTAGAACTCTCATAATTTCTCTATGCACAACATCACATGTCTGCACAGGCATGACTGGGTTGCATTCAAGTCAAGGAAAAACCCATCTGCCAGAGATGCTTAATTCCTTAATGCCCCAGCCTCAAGCGGCACTTCCTAAAAGCAGTTAAGTACTAGCAAATGCAGGCAGATGCCAGTGACATTTTAGATACACTGAAGTGCTTCATTCCCACCAGTTCCACCAGGCAGACAGGCACTTCTGAAAGTCCTGTGGGGCATGTAATCACCTGTAAAAACCTTGTTCTTTTGCCAGCTGTTAACTGCGTCATCTACATCATCAGTACTGCAATGATCAGCAATAAATGCAGTATAATTCTGTGCACTAGGCTCAGGCGTTTTTAAACAATGGTCCTAAACTGATACAAAAGCCCTTTGCTTTTACTTTGAAAAAAGAGGGGTGGTGGGAGTGTAATTTACCTTCAGAATTTCCCTGTGTGAATCCCAGGAACCAGGTAAAACATAACACAGTCCAGACAAAGCAGAATCCCCTGAAATTGGAAAAGAAGAAAAAATAATGAGTTTCTACAAGATAAGGAACAAAACCCAGCCCTCTTAAAGGCCTTCTCCTGAATCGCAGATCTGGTGAGGTCAGTGGCAGGGTCCACACGCCTCTAGGAAATGGGTGCTCAGCAGAACAGTGCTTGCTTCTGACTGAGATTTCATTTTGCTGCTTGAAAGTCCTCTAAAGCCCCCTGAATTCAGCAGGTTTTCCCACCAGCGTTATGGGCTGTTGATCAAGCCTCGAGCAAGGACCAGACCAGTGTTTTTAGACACAGCGTCATCAGTGCCAGGTCAGCAGTCCATTCGCTACTGCTACTTGCTGGCGCTCATCCTGTCTAGGACAGAACAGCAGAAATGCAAGAGGATGGAGAAATAATTCAATATCAGAAAGCCAAAAGACATGCCAGTAGTACATGTGCATGTCTGTGAAGACACAGGTAGGAAACAGGCTGCTGTGCAGTGACACATCACCTGCCTTTGCATCTCAGCAAACAAAACGCGAGTCCTGTTGCTTTACAACATACTTAAAAAAATATTCCGAACATGTAAAATCCTGCATGGATCTACTCCTCTTTTTACACCAACGCAAAGACGGGGGACAGCTACTAACCATTCTGCACCCTCTGCTGTTGCCACTAATGACTTTCTCATTAGAGTGGTACGGCAGGAAATTTTACAAAGAGAGAGCTGCAGGCTCCCAAGCACAGTGCTCTCGCAGACTCTTCCACGCCTGAGAAGGAATTGGGCAAACCTTTCTGTTTTAGCTAAGTTTTAAGCCTCCGAGTGCCATTGAAAACAGCAGCAGAGAGGAAAAGTTTTACCAGAAAAGCAGCTGAAACCCCCCTTTCCCCCGCCAAGTTCCTTGATTTGTAGCCAAATAACGAACATAGGAAACTCCTTGGTTAAGCTCACTTAAAACTGTCAGTGGAAAGCTTGGAGATTGAATTCCCTCGTCTTCGTGAGATGAGATTTAACAGCTTGATCAGCAAGGGCATTAGGCAGCTGCAGGAACGGAGACAAAAATGTAAACTACAGAAAGTCCTCAGCCAGAAGAAAGCAGTGTGGGACATCCACCGGTTGCTCTTCGTTTCAGCCAAGCCAGTGAGAACACTGGGATCTGCAAAGCAATGCCAGAGTGCAGCTTGCTCCTCTCTTCAGATCTGGCAGAGAGGAACCATTTATCAAATGGGATTAGAGACCACTCTTCTCCTGGCATCAAGTCACAGCTTTAGCTAAAGAAAACATCCTCTGAGACAATGCATCACCCTGGGCCAGAACCTCACCTAGTGCAGGAGACCCTTTCCCACAGCTAAAATGAAGCCACAGTGATTTACACATCAGAAGGGAAACCTGGCCTTGAACATAAAAATCCATGCAGGAATCCAGCCACTACCTAATATTCTAAGGCTTGAAGGGACAAAACACCGGAGTGGCATCGCATCGGCTGGGAAACGAATGAGATGAACCACATCACTCTTTTGCTATTTCCATTACCCTGACACCGGGCTGCACGTTTCAGGAGCTCTGGGCCTGCTTTAGTTTATGCATGAAAGAACAGCAGCTTGGAAAAGCCAAATCTTTCGCCATGTCCTGTAGCCAGCCGTATGCTAAACAGCAAACCTTCATTGCACTCAAGAGATCTGCAGCTGGGGAGATGCAGCTGCCTTCTGCCCACTGCATCCCATGGGATACAGCTCTCGGGGCAGGAGACAAGGCTGTGTCCAGGCAAGCTGTTGTCCCAGCTCATTCAAGTAGGGGAGGAAGGCAAGGAGAATGCAATATATCCTCATGGCCACCACTACCCGAAACCTTTTTATGACTTAAAAGAGGCTAAAATCCCCTTCACAGGAAGACCTGTGTTTCTGTGCTCGCCTCCAAAAGATCAACGGAGTGTTAGGATGTGGACACAATTCCCATGTGTGCATGGAGCAAAGGCCGCACCGGGTGCCAGCAACTGGGCTCGACTGCCCAAAGAGAGCATGGGAAGATGAGGGGAAGAGGGTGACTAATACAGCGTGAACTCCGAGGCCAGGAGAAGTCCCAGGCATTAAGAACACCTTTTTTTTTTTTTTTTTGGTACAAACACTGGCACACACAACATACCTAACACAATTCCTTCTGTTTTTGGAGGGGTGCAGGAGTACCTTCACAACCCAAATTTGCTTCCAAAATCCCTGGTGACCAACACAGCAAAGAGAACAAGCCTTAGGGAAAATCCAGCACGTAATTCCATTCCAGTGACACCAATGGGTCTATAAAGGAGACGAATGCATGGCACGGGATCCAGCTGGCCCCAGCCCTGCTCCTGGACCCCTCGCACAGCCAATACTGTACGAGTTGAGAGCGGGGCCGAGTGCCAAAGCACTGAAGAAAAACACTTTGGCAAAATTTACCAACTTAATGGAAAAAGCAAGAGCAGCTTCCAAACGGCAGACCTGTGACCGATGGGGCTGTTAATTATTGCAGGATTTTATACAGCAGGCTCTTTTTCCGTTACAACTCTGCAGCGACAGGATTGCATAAGCAGCTTGAGTAGCAATAGTAAAGGAAGACTCTTCTCCTTATACAGATCTGTCAACCCCACCTTTCCTTCATCTCTTCTTCTTCCCACAACCAGTGATTTTCACAGAGACTCTAGCAAGAGGCACCCACTAAAGGCATTCATTTCTTTTATTGCATGAGGCCTATGAATACCCAAAGGAGGATCCTACTGCTGTAGTTACTAGGTTAAGAAGTGGCCCTAAACACCTACGACCTAAGTTCACGTGAACCCTAAAAGTTTTCCAGTGGAGACACAAACTCCCTTTACAGCAAACTGAAGCTACTGACTACAAAGTAATTTTGCTTCATTACTTTTTGCAGACCCTGACGATCAGTGCGTGAGAACTAACCAGTGTTGAAAGTGCAAGGCAAGAGACAGCAGAAAGAGAAGGAGAGAGAAGTGCAAAGGCTGGCACTAACACTTCTCAGCCTTGGCAGTGACTTTAGCAGCCCTCCAGTGAGGACCATGGGCATGCAGGTAGCAGCTAGAACAAACACCCCGAGGAGTTCCTAAAAAAAAAGCAACTAGAACGTCTAGGCACCACTTCTGCCGGGGCTTCAGATTTCAGGACATGACTGTATCTGCTGGAGGTCCCTGCATGTGGTGGTAAGAACCAATTTGGAGACCTGCTGAAATCATGACTGCGAATTAGCATACAGCTGCAAAACTCTGCCCTGGGTTCTCAGCTTCCAGGCTCACTTGCTGTCTTCTTAATGCATATTAAAATATCAAACTTCTGAGAGCAGCAAGTTGTGGTTGTGGCTTGGGGGCTAAAGAAGTGTTATCACCTCTCCATGTGGCTTGTGCAGAGAGCATCTTGCTCCCAGCCCCAGTAAAGTCATGTTCAGGTGGCAGCCTCAAGAGCAAAAGAAAAAATTCTGCTGAACATATTAGCCAACAGCTTCTGTAACAGAGGAATAAAGCACTATAACGAACCTAAAGACAACAGTAAGATAACAGCCTCTAGAATAGACTTGGTCAGGAATTACAGATAAAAAAGTGCAAGTTTGACAAAGCTGAAGCAATCTGTAAAACAGCTGTGATCAGCTAATTCTCCACTTCACAATTTCTGGAATTGGTTGGAACAATTTCAGCATTTTTTAATTAAAATTTTTGCTCCCCCTTAAAAAAAAAAGTTCTAATGATTTTACATCTTGTTTGCTTAGATGGTGGGTCAAAGCTGAACAAAATGTTACAAGGGTCCAAAGCAGCATTTTTTATTGCCTTCATTTACAGTGCAAGATGTCTTTGAAATTGCAAACATTCTTGCAGAGTGGAGAACCGATTCCCCTCACTCTCTTCCATTCAGGTGTATTTTTTTCTGTCCAAAAGACCAGAAAGCCAGCTGGATGCTGAAAATTGCTTTTCAAGAAAGGCAAATCTACATTTCTAGCTGTAGATCAAACAACAGTTATTAAAAAAAAAGTATATGTTGTTTAAGATCCTATGCACATGACTGTAGGTGACTTTTTATAAGACTCCCAGGCAGTTCTGGCAGTCAACAGGAAACAAAAATCACAGCCTACATTCTGAGGTTTTAAACTGCACCGTGGAATTGATTCCGCCCCCAGCTTTTTGAGGTAGAAATCTCATTTTGTACTAGTATCACCCTTTGCACAACAAACTTCTGCTCTCTTTCTAGGGCTTCTGGAAACTATTGTATTTCTTCTCTCGCCCTCAGTTTCAGGAGAGAGGGATGGGAACATATCGTTATGTAGATGTCCCTGTTTTGACCCTGCGTAGTTCTGTGCTAGACCGTTTTTTGCAGAATTAACCAGCTACCAATTTATACCTCCAATCAAAGATTTTGTCTGATGTACCCAGGCTCTGTTGCAAAACTCAGCATGCTAAGGGGAGCATGTCTGAGATGAATGAAATGATATTCACTTTTAACCCCCATTCAGCACTTACATTTTTTAAGAAAAAGGAGAAAGCAGGCAAGCAGATATGGTCCAGACAGATACATTTCCACAGTCATTTTAAAATACTAAGAAATCTAACAGTTACCTAAAAATTATCAATATCAGGTGGAGGAGAATGAAATTCAGTACTTTTCTCCATAAGATTTTAAAGTTCATAAAAGCTCCCCAAAACACCATCCAGCAACAAGTTCACAAAACACCCAGAATCCAACTCACTGCTCCTGGGTACATGTTTATAAAATCAGATTCTCAGATGACAACTAAAAATTCATTGCACGTGTAGCCATAAAGAGGAAGGATGAAGAAGTGGGACGTCAGGGTGGCTGCCCAAACTTCAGCAGCACTGAGCAGACTACAAAGCAGGAAGGTTTCAAAGACTGGCCCACCGTCATTACCGAAGACTCCAGGAGCCCAGATGGGAAACTCTCTAGGCCAGACTTGGACCTATCCTTGTGGTGATCCTGAACAGGAATGTCCCGAGTACTCCACCCTGCCCCAGAGTTTGGAACGTGTGTGCAAAACCAGAAATTCCCAGGCTTTCTCTAGCGCCATTTCTGCCAAATCTAATCTTAATTCAGGATGAAAACGCACTAGGAGCTGTGCCTGTAGAGGTCTGCCTCAGGGCTTTGGCAACTGCGGACCAGAAAAAGCTGCTGCTTCCTTAGGAGGAGGCCCGTGGTAGCGTAAGAGCAATCCATCGGGGCCTGATGAAAGGGAGGAATCATACAGAGGGGAGGGACCTCAGTGCCTAGCAGCGATACAGCAGTAGGTCTCAAGTATTGCAAAGAAGCTTTGCTCTCTTAAAAGCCTGCACATCAGCCAGGCACGAGGAAGGTCTGGGTGCATAAAGGCCTGGAATTTGCCCCCCCAGTGCCTGTAGCTCCACAGGATTTCTCCAGGAGGGTAATGCAGATCTGCCGTACGCAGAACGTGGAGATGAAGTTATACGCCTTATTCTTCCAAGGGTTTATGCTGATATCTGCAGATGAAGGGCTGATGGGGTTCAAACTGCTGGTCTCTCTCCTCCTAACTGGGAACTAGAGCTCATGCATTCATTGCACAGCCCAGGCCCAGAGCCAACCAGCTTCTCTGAGCTCCTGCTGCTGACAACCTGCTTCCTCACTCGCTAGATACAAGACTGACTGATGAGGCTGTGATGACTCAAACACCCTTCCAGATACCCCCCAGCAACTTTCTACAATAGGGGATCTTTCCTGACAACGTGCTACTTGGTCTCCTCTTTGCTCACCATCGCTGGCTGGGTTATTGGCTTTGCTGCTGTGTGAAATGACAACACTCGCTACGGCCCTTCCCTTTGTGTCCTCAGCTAGTAACTGGAGCCCCTGACAAACAGAAGCGCTAAGCGTGATCTGTCATCTAACTCCTTTTTTGTCCTTCCAACAAATGCCTTTGCATTCCCTCATTTTGTGAATGGGGTTTGGCAGAGCCGTATAGAATTCCCCATTGTTTCCGTTTGCACTTCAGTAAGTGTCCATCATTTCTACTTACCCCCCCCAAAAACTGGCAGAGAAATTGACAGAGAAGGGGAAAAAAAAAATTGTCTCTCTGTTTAGAGATTTCCTATAACCCCTTATTTACAGGACCTGGGCATCTCCTCGTCTTTAATGTGACCTCGATAAATGCTGTTTTGAAGCAGGGCAGTTTTTATCCCCACAACCCATCGCAGAAGGGGGATGAAGCTGGGAGCTTTGTTAGATGACCCGCTCAGAGTGGCACAGAGGTGGCAGCAGGTGGGGGACCTGAGCTCAGGACCTCAGCCTGCACCCCAGCCACAACACTGCCCTTCGCTCCTGGGACACAGCTCCACGAGTCTGTGCAGCTGCCTCCTCTTTGCCCCAAGACACCCAGTCCACATGTACCATTTGCCCAGCATTGCCATAATTTATCCCAAATCTCCTGCCCTGCCTGCATGGCCATCATCTTCCCCTGAAACAGGAGCCAGCCCTTCCTCTGGCCCTTCCAGGTCCTGACCTGCCACACCATCCATCCTCCTCAGTGGTGCCAGGCGGGTGCTGTACCGCCGCGTGTGTGGCTTTCTCATCCGATGTGTGACCCAGGCAGCCACAAAGCAGCATTATGGCCACAACCCAGAGCTGCGACAGCAAGCAGGCTGAGCTGAGGCCTCCAGGAGCATCAGGCAAGCCTCCCCGACGGCCAGCACGCACCACTGGGGCTGGAAGGGGCCAGGGTGGTGCAGCTGCAGCTAAAGAGCACAAGTGCTACGGTGTGGACACACTCTCAATGCATGGCTGAGTGCAAAACCTCCTTCTGTGGTACTGGAGAGCCTGCGCTTACTGAAAATGCATCAAGAGAAATGAGCAGGAAGAGCATTTTAAGCTTGCAAAGTCTGTAAAACTTCGTGTTCTTCTAGTTTTACAAGCTTTGGCTGCTTGGGCCAGGAGAAGGCTTTGGTTCCTTCACCGCACTCTGCAGCTGCTTCCCCTTCGCTGGTGAGCCAGCCCTGCCATTCCCATCCGTGGTGTCCCACACCTCCAGCAGCTCCCCAGCCACCAGCCCCGCTCTGGAGGATGCTGCAGGAGTGCTGGGATACGCAGGGACCTGGTGCCCCGTGGGAGGGCACCAGAAGGTTCCCATTACAAGCTGCCTTCAGGAGCACCACCCTCACGACCCCGAGGCAGGCTCTGCAGCACCAGGGTGGCCTGGCAAGCAGCTCTGGGCTCACAGGACCCTCACCAAGACTAAAGGCTTCACCAGGAACACCCAGCTGTGGGAATGGTAGGATGCATAGCACAACTCCGCCAAGCAAGTCGAAACCCAGCACCGAAAAGCCCATTGGGAGATAATGCAAAGGGTAGCAAGCGACCTCTGCCGAGGAGGGAACGGATCAGCACGCTGGCAAGGTATTTTAACCCGGAGCAGATCCTGGGAACAAAAGGCGCACATATTCAGTCACCAGAAAAGAGCACAGCGCAGATTTCCCATGGCACCGCAACAGGCAAGCCTGGTGCAGCCGCACGCATCTCTGTGCCCCGGGCTAGTGCTGAGAGAGCAGGTCCAGCCCTCCTGCGAGCAGGCAGCCCCGCCGGGTGCACATTTCCTAACCCCGGCCTCAGCGGGGTCCAACGCGCCCTGGGACTCAACTGAGATCTCCCTGTCCTCATCTGCAGCGTGACTGTGGTTAACTTCTCCATCGTGCTCACAAGGTAGTGTGAAGGGACCTCACCTCGTGCCAAGTATCTCCCCAGCACCGGGGCCCTGCCCCTTGCCTTGCTGCATCGCAGTGCTGCTCTCGGTCCTCCAGAGGAGACCTTATCCCCCTGCTCCCCTTCCGACTTCTCCATTTTTGACAGACAGACACACTTGCACGCTCCCAGGCAGGCACTGCACTCCAGACCGTGCCCAACGTTTAAAAGGTGCAACTGCGAGGCGGTGCAGTTACCAGCATCTCCAGACACGCCACAGCCACGTCCGGGCAAAAAAAAAAAAAAAAAAAAAAAGAAAACCAACCCTAAAGCACTGAAATTCAGTCCCTGTGAGTGCATAAATATGCACACACTTCTCAAGGAGAGCTGGTTGCAGGCTCTGGGAGCAGTTCGGATCTCGCCACATAACTTTACACACACAGACACATGCACGCAGGGCGAGCGTGCGCTGAGCCTACAAAGGAAACTGCACATTCATCCACGTCCAGGCTCCGGCACTGCGCTAAAGGGGGAGCTGCTGGGAGCGGGGTGACCCTCCGGGTGCGCACAAGGAAGGGGGGTGCCCCCAAATCCCCCTGCCCTGTTTCTGTCCTTTCGCCCCATCTCACACCCCATCCCGGTCTGGCAGAAGCACAGGGATCCTGTACACAACTTTTTCAAACTGCCAGGCAGAAGAATCCCAGTCCTTCCAAGGGAGTGTCGGTAAATCATCATTACATCCGACAACGCAACCAGAGGGGTTAACCCTTTGCTAGTCCCCAGGAAAATAACAACAACAACAACAACAACAAATTTAACAATGAAAATAATACAAGCTGGCCCCAGCTGTGTGAGAAAGAGGACAGGCAGGGTGTGTACTGTAATTTTTTCCATATAAACATGTATAGATAGACAGAAAGATATCTCCGTGCATGCGCGTGTATATTAAGCACATGAACATGCCACCACGCACCCGCCTGCCTCTCTGAACGTGCCTCTCAGCCCTTCCCATGGCTCTCCCACTTTTTGGAGGACTGCGGTGGCAATCTCCAGGTACTTGTGCCCCCGTCCCGCAGCGCAGGGCCAGGGAGCAGCATTTCCAGCCCGCTCCCGAGCGGGGCTAGGAACCTCCCCGCGCCTACCCAGGGTGGAGGCATTGGGGGGACACCGGGGAGGTGGAATTGCCCCGCTCCTGCATCTCGATGTGGGCGCGAGCTCCGCGCCCTCCCCCGGGACCAATTCCTGGACTGGGAGCTCCCGTTCCTGGGGTTGGGAAGAGGGGGCTCCTCCTGCTGTGCCCAGCACCGTGCCCCCCGCTCTGCTCCTCACCGACGCGCTCTCAGCCTCAACCCCACACCCCAGCCCCATTCCCACCCTCCCGCTCCAGCGTGGCCTCCCTTCTTCCCAGCCCATTCTCCTCTGCAGCCCAGGAGTTTTCACATCGTCCCCTGGCAGCAGGAATGTCTTCCCCCACCCCATCCCCAGCCGCCCGGAGTGGAGCTGGGCTCCCTCCTGAGCATGCTCTCCCCACCCGCACCCTTCGGGCTCCCCGGGCTCCCCGGAACCCCGTCGCCGCCCGGGATGCCCTTCCCCAGCGCCGGGAGAAGTAGGACTTTGTACTCACCCCCTGCCTGCTGCTGTAGCTCTGAGTCTGGAGACCGGCTCTGATTCCGGCTCCATCACGTTTAGTGCATTGTCTCTTTCGGGCAATTTTTGCGGCAATCCATCAGAAAAAGGGGAACAGGCTGGTTTGTGGGTACATCCTTCCCAGGAGCTCAGCTCTCTGCCTCTCTAAGGGGCTCAGCTGTGTCAAAGACACCCCCTGGCCCGGACGGCTCACTCCTTCCTCCTTCTCTTCTGGGTCCTTTTGCTTACACAGATCTTTTAATCCCATTTAACTCCCTCTCGGCAGACTGCAATTACCTTGGGAGAAAGGAGAGAGAACAGAAAGTACACGCTAGGAAGCCAGGCTGGCCCATGGTCGCTGGATTTCTTGCCTCTTTTTTTTTTTCCTCCTTATTAATAGTACAATTTCTGTGATCTCTGGTTTCCAAAGTCCTTGATTGAAAGTGTTGTTTTTTTCTTAGCTGTTACTATTTTTTTTTTTTGGTTTGGTTGGTGGTTGTAATTATTATTTTTATTTGCAGTGCAGATGTGCCTCCCACCCCCCAAAGATCTCTCCTCTGGACTTAGAGAGAAGAGGAAAAGGCAGATTTTGAGAAATGAAAATTATTTAAGGATGTCCCTGCTGCCTCTCTCTGCTGCCCTCCTCTGTAATACTGAAGCACTAGCAAAAAATAATACAAAGTAAATAAATAAAAAATAGAAACTCTTCAGCCAGAAGAGCTGCAGAGGAGTAACTGAAGACCCCTTCCAGGCTGCGTGGAGCAAGAGAGGGTGACTCCGTGGAGGAAGGCCCTGGTCTCGGGGAGGCTGCTGATGGAGATCGCTGCTCGGCCGTGCTCACCTGCCGGGGCTGCAAACCTTCTGCCCAAACTGGCCCTGGCCCAGCTCACCGGGATGGCGAGGGACCCGCGTCACAAGGTACCTGACGTGGCTTGGGTGCAGGAGGCGGCGAGAGCCCATGGAGGGGGCTCGGATACGCAGGAGCCCCCTGCTTCCCTCCTCGCCCTGTTCTGCTGCCGTGGGGAGGGAGCGACGGGGACCCGGGTGGGGGCACCCCCAGACCCCCACTCCTCCCACTGCCAAGTGATGGGAGCTGGAGCCTGAAGGGCAGGGAGGGGGGGAATGAGTTTCTTTACACAAAGTCCACCTGAGTAAAGCAGCTCCCAGGTCCACCTAGCCAGCTGTGCCACGAGAGAGGACGTTGTGCTGGCCAGTGTGAATAAAACTTGCGTCCCTTTGTCCCCTCTTCTTCCAGCTCTTGCAAAGCCCAACGAGCCGGGACCCCCACCCCCCCAGACCCGGCCATCGTGCATGGCCANAGGCAGGTCCCTCTTGTCCATGCCAGGACACGGCAACCCCCTCAGCTCTGTGGGGTCCCCTTGCACAGGTGAGGGCAGCCTGCCATGCCGAGTCCTCCTGCCTCCTCCCGGCACCCCTAGGTGCCCCCCAGCCCTGCCCCTTGCACAGTGTCTCTGCCTTGGGCACTTACTTTGCAGCGAGGCGAGAGGCTGTGCAACATCTCCTTGCAGACCCACCTTCATTGGCATTCATTTGTCCCAGCAGCTTACAACAATGTCTAATAAAANTAGTATAAAAAAAAAAAAAAAAAAAAAAAAAAAAAAAAAAAAAAAAAATCACAAAAGGAGAGAGAGGAAAAAAAAAAGAAACAACCAAGACCAAAACACCCAAGCCCCTTCCTGCCTCCTTCCCTTCCAGTCTCAAGGTGTCTCCTGTGCTGGGAGCCAGCGGATGCCTGCCAAGCTCAGGGGCCCTGACCGAGCCAAGGCTCCCTGGCAAGCCTGGGATTCCCCCAAATTCAGCAGATAATCCTTCCCCGGGGTGCACGCAAGCAGGTCCCCCGCGGGTTGCTCTGCTCGTGGGTCATTGATGCTGCAGGGATCCAGGAGAGAAGATGGGTTGGGACCGGGCGCTGGGAGGGACATGGATGTGAAAGAGGTGGAAATTATAAGGCTGCCCTTGTCCTTTTAAATAGCTGCAGCCAGGGGACTCCGCTCGCTGGCTGGGGTGCCCCAGGTATCCGGTTTCAGCAAACATCAGCTAATGAGCGGAGATCCAGCCTCCGAGGGGCAGGTTCAGCGCTGCCGTGCAGGCACGGGGAGGCAGGGGGGCACCGGGCACCCCGGCGGCACGGGTGGGGCGGGGAGGTGGCTGGGGGCAGCAGGGGAGCGCTGCGGGCATGGAGCAGCCGCTGCTCCGGGCTGGAGGGCAGGCTGGGGGTCCTCGGGCTGCCAGGTTTACGCTGCAAGGGACAGGTCCTGCCAGGTGCTGAGCCACCCCGGGGTCTCGCTCCGCACAGGTAGGGGCCGCATCCCTCCAGAGACAAGGGGAAGGGCCAGGCAGAACCAAAGCACCTCGCACCTGGATATGGGTGCTGACCTCAGGTACTCCTCCTGGAAAAAATACTGCCTCAAGCAGGATCAACGCTGACCCGCCAAGTCCCTGAACTTGAAGCTGGAGGGGAATGCTGTTACGCTTAGAGCAGAAAATTCAAGGACCCACTGGCCTGACTCAGCAATGCATGTTTTACTTAAAAAAAAAGTGACCTCAGAATGTGGCCAAAAATTAAGGTTTCCACCGTAAATCAGACCTCCCGTATACGTTACGTCTTCTGTTACCATGCATGCTGAGGACTTCTCTTCTTTAATACAGATATTTGGCCGAGTTGTGGTTGCTGTGGTTTTGAAATCTCCCAATTTCTATAGGCACGAGATTTTATTCATACCTTTTCTCTGAAACATCTGCATTTTCTTTTTTGCTTGCTATAATAGATGAAACTTTAAGTAACAACAATAAAGCGCTAAGGAATTTGAAATAAGCAGTGTTATGACTGGGGTAAATAAGTAACAGCCTTCACAATCTACTTTCCTCAGGAAAACTTTTTCAGAGGCATGCAGCTAAGTTACGCATCCAGATACTTGTAAGATGCTCCTATGCACGGGCAAACCTGTCTCAACCCTCTGAAGTTCCAGGAGCTCAGACAACCCATCCAGACCGGCTTTGAGGACTGGGACTTTAGGGACAAAAGGTAGTCACACAGCTTGTCAGAAACCACATCAAATCTCTATTTTCTCAGCTATTTTTACCCCAGCTGTTTTTCCATGTTTCTCAGTCATGCATTCCTTGCTGAGAAACATATTCTAGCCAAGCCTTGAGTGTTCAAGATTAAAGCTTTAGCTGTAATATATGTGTGTGCATATATATATATATATAAAACTACAACTTTGCAAAGAAACGTGTGGAAATCCCTATGCTGTTGACTATACCTTGTAGCCTACTGTTCTTTTCTAATTTCTGTGTCTTCCAAAACCAGCAAATATTCAGTAAGCTTCCTTCCCCTCAAAGAAAACCACGCTATCCTAGAGAAGAACAAGGGTCCGGCTTCCCAGAGCAAGGGACGGAGATGAAAGCATAAAGGCGTGCTGCAGCTTTTTGCGAAGATGCACGCAAATGGAGCGCGGACAGGAAACCGGTAAGCAACAGGCCCGGCAGAGCTTCAGGTCCATAGCGCTGCACCAAGGACCACAAGGAAACACGCTTGGAGCTCCAACCTGCAAATATTTATGTACGTACTTAACTTTGCTCAGATGATCAGTTTCAAACCAAACACATGCATAAAAGCTTTGCTAGCATGCAGACGTAAATGTAGCCCAGCAGTAGGAAAAAGGGAATTAGTTTAAAACAAAAGGAAACCCAACATTGCTGAAGCCAAGAGTAGTGCCAAGTGAGTTCAGGTTCAAAATTTAGGCCTCATTCTTCAGAAAGAGAAAAGCCACAACATATGATCTGAATAGAAATATATTTAGCAGACTTATTTTTCTTTCCTTCCACATTTAAATAGAAGCCATTTTAAAACACTAAATAAACTCAAGTAAATCAGCACGGCAGTGAAA
>VXAL01012859.1:70202-136157 GCA_013399475.1 Chauna torquata | reverse complement strand
AAAAAAAAAAAAAGGAATTGACCATTCTAGTTTAATTAGCCAAAATAAGAAAAGTACAGGGGAGGAGGAAATACCACCATACACCACCACACCACACGACATCAGGAACAGAACACTTGCTTTTGACAAAACACACCTCTCAAGAAAAGCAGCATGTCATTACCGCTTGAGTCAATACAGCATTTAAAATACTCATCCATATTTAGCCAGTTTCCAAAAGAACCCGAACTCACCTCTCCTCAGGATCCGTAGCTTGGTTAAGCATCAAGGCTCTCATTAATACCATTTCGTACCTTTGCTCCTCTTGGAAAACCAGGCGCGGAGGCATCTAGGAGCCGTGGCGAGCCGGCATGCCGGCTGTGCTGCACACCTCCCAGCGCCGGCCTCGCGGAGCAGAGGAACCTCAGGCACTAACCCGGGCTTGCCCTCCCGGTTTGGCTTGGCCTGCGAGACGACAGCACTGAGTTACAGCTCAGTCGTTCTTACCTTTGCACAAGTCAGGAGAGCGTCCTGGATCCCTCGCTGCCCCCAGAGCTCACAAGGAATTACAGGGATATGTCCGGATATATTTAGATAAATACCCTATTCAGATTTAAGGCTGTGGCATGACCAGGCAGAAGGCACGGGCAGTGTGAAACCCCAAGCACAGGAAAAGCTTGTGGGAGGGATCAAACAAACAAGCGAAGGCGAGATGGGATAAAGAGCCTTTCACTGCCCTCTGAGCTGAGGATCTGCTCCATCTCAACCTGGCGCCTGGTTAAGAGCTGCTGGAACCGTAGGGAAGAGGGAACCCACCCCGTGGCACAGGTGCCACTGCCACGAAGGAGCGATGGCCCTGGGATGACCGGACAGAGCAACGCAGCCACACGGCCGTGCTGCACAGCCCGGGAACGTGCGCTGCCCACAGCAGAGCTCCTGAGGAGGGCTGAATCCACTCCTGTCAACCAAGCGCGAACAAGAGATTAACCACGCGCAGAATCGGGACTCGCCCCCAGCCCATGCTCGGCCACGGCAACCCTGGCAGCCGCGCGGGCTGCGACTGGCTGTCCCCAGGTGGGGACGTCCAGGCGAGGGCTGACCCAGCAGCAGCATGAAGCCCCCGGAGAGCCGCAGACAGGACCTGGCGCTGACCCCTGCCTGGGGGGCTGCACCGAACCAGCGGCACCAAAGCGGCTGCTCCCAGCCCCTCCTGCGCCCTTTGGGACCAGCCCAGCCGCTCTCTCGCAGGGATGCGATGCCCAGAGCAGGACTTCCCGATCCCAACATGACTTTTCCATTCAGATCCTGTATTTAACGTGGCCATACTGACATTTCGCATGCTTGTGAGCTCTGTTTGGATAACTGGCACTAGTTCAAGCCCTGGATTAATATATTCCCTACCCTAAGGGACCTGGGCACAAGCAGAAACCCGCTGGTGAGCTTCATTTGGCTGCTGAGAAGTCTCTCCAGCCGTGGCAGGGTCAAGGACTCCACAAAGGCAGAAGCTGGCCTGGCTGGGGCACAGTTAGCTGGTTTGCCTGTAGGTTTTCTCTGTCTGGCTTCAGCCACCTCTGCAAGAATACGAGGTTTCAGCTGAAGAGCAGAACATGCAGCAGTTCTGTTCTGATTTTAGGGACTGTTGTTTGACATCTATTTTGTGATGCAAAACCTGCTGTGGGTTATGTTTCTTGTTCCCAGTGCGCTGTGGAGAGTGTTAATTATACAGGAGATGTACTGAAAGCTCAAAAATTAAATAAGTAACCAACTTACTGACCAGTGCTGTTTTCCCCCTCTCAGCAGCCTGACGAACCCCATCCTGTCCTGTGCCACAGGCTAGCGGTGACATGTTTGAAGTTCTGCAGCCGTTTGATGTAAAATGTTTTAAATTCTTTTCAGGAACACTAAAGGCTTTTGTCTCTTGACCAGTGCTGTGGAGATGCCATGTCTGGCAAAGACTGATCTTTCTGTGCTTTCCAGCTATACCATATCACATCGGGCTGCCCAGCTGGCTGAGAGGCAGGAATCGCTGTTAATTATTAAACAGAGCCTTTTTCCATTGGAATGAAAGGAAACACAATAAAGCGATACAAGACCAAGCCCACCCTTCCTAAGGAAACGCTGACTGCTGATTACAATTCTGCCATACACTTCTATTCAGACATTTAGAGAACTGCAGTTTTACAGGATGGCTGCAAAGCTGATAGTTCAGCTGATGTTCAAGCGAGTGGTGTCAAACTGACAGGTAAACCACGACAGAGTAGCGTGCTGCATGCTGTGGCAGGAAGATATTACAGCTCCTAGTCCCTGACCATCTTCATTTAAGACACCAAGCAAAGGCTGCCTGGTTTTGGTAACATCCCTTTCCATTTCCCTTGTTTGTCCATCTGTTCCTAAGCTGAATTCGCTTAGGCATTATTCAGTCACTGGTGCTACTGGAAAATACAAAAGAGTCAACAATACTCAGCAGCTTTGAGCAGTATCCCCAAATCTAAGCACCGTACCAGGCTGTTCTAGTTCTAGTGCTTTTGGCATAGCGAGGTGATCCAATGCTACATTTTGAAGAGCACAGCGGATAACCAAGGCCAGTTTCCCCCTCTCTCCATGGAAAAAAAAACAACCACCACCAACAAAAACAAAACAAAACAAAAACCCAGCCCACCATCAATATCAACACCGTGCTGCTGCCCATGGAGCACTAATTCTTCCGCAGTCTGGAGGTTTGCTAGTTAAATGCATCAGCAAGCACAAACGCTTTTCCCACTGGCGAGCCAAACGACCCCGTTGGGTTGGTGGAGGTGGACGCGTGCCGAACTGGGCCAGGTCAGGTAACACGATCTTTCTCTAAAGAAACAGCACATCTTTTCTTCATGAAACAGAACCACCCTGAGAGCGCCTTCTCCTGCGGCAAGGACGCAGTACTTAGAAGTGCCTGCTGACCTAAATCATTCCCTGCACGTTCAGGACAACTACTTCTGTGGTTGCTACTACAACAGCACATTGCTGTGACAGGGAGCACAAACTGCCGTTTAAAACTTAAGTCAAAATTCCGCAAGTCGGACATGCATGCCACTTATGAATTTTAGGCAGCACTGCCCACTTCTAGTGGGCTCTGCCAGCTTTCTGGGTGTCCTGGTAGCACTGGCGCGGGTGCGGATCGGTGCTTGTGTGCACACGCAGTGCGGGATTGATTCAGGTAGGAGCAGTGAGCCTGACCTGTTCTGAACACACCTGAAAACTGCTAGTAGCTGCAGGCAACTAATGTTGGAAGGTATTGACTACTGAGATGCGCTATGCCTTGTCAGAGAAGAGGTGCTGTTTGCTCTGCGGATCCAGATGCCTGCACTTGGGGACACAGAGCTTGTGACAGACTGAAACGAAGCCCAGGTCAGATTCTGAGTAGTCTCAACGGGAAAGGAAAAAGAGCTTAGAAAAAGTCAGAGGAACTTTTTGTTATGACACAGTGTTTCAGGCAATACTATTTAAAGCAAAATGAAAACTTTTCTTTCTTCGAGTAAAACATGATGCATTTTTTGTCTGATTTGATGTTGAAAGTGGAAAACTGTCAGTTCCAGCTGCTCTAGGAAGGACAATGCCTGTGTACTGGTGCTGGGCAGGCCTGTGGGAACAGTTTACCGGTAAAAGGGAAATCATATCTGCCCTGTGTCAGGAAGAAATTGAAGTGGAAATGATAAGCGGAGGGCAAAATGAAGGAAAGGCGAGACTAGACAGAGCTGAGATGAGCATCGCTTGGACTCCACCCTGCACCGGGCTCGCTAACGACACCAGAGAAGCTTCTTTAGCAGAGACAAGGATGAGACACCTCCTTACACGTACACACACGCGGACGTTAAGCAAAATCTGGAACTCCGCTAAATTCTGAGGTATCAGCACCAAAACAACTGCAGCTTGATGTGTGTAGTCTGAGAGTAACTTCAAGACTCAAACCAACCAGAACAGGGTGTTGCTTAACTTAAACCAAGCTAAACATAGTGCAATGACGCTGCTTCCTCCAGCAATTGTGCTCAGCTATTTCTGCAACCAGTTGCTCACCGCAGTGTTTCGCTGCTGATGATGAAAAGTGATGCGGCTGGCTCGTGAGAAAGAGGTGTCGCCTCGTTTCTTAACAGCTGCTTGGTCCTGGAGGCCGCAGTTGGGCTCCCCTCTACCTGGAGGCTGTCATGGCCAACAGATGACAGCTAACCTAGATCTCGGCAGAGCTCGGGTTTGGTTTTCACTATCCCCGTGACCTGCAGGGTGACCTGAAGCAACTTAAGCCATTGCTTTTGTGCCATTACTTCCTTGTCTCTAGAGTGAAGCTTGTGATATAGATCATTTCATGTGTAAAGAGGTTGAAGACCTTCAGACATGAAGCACTGCCAGTAAACGGTTATTACTTTACTGTGCAGTTGGCAGCAGCCTCTCCTGCAGGAAAAAGTGTAAATCTATTTCCCAACCAGCTTTTATATTCACCACAACCTGCCATCATCCAGATGCACAGTTCATTAGAGATCGTTTAGTTTTATCAGGCTGAAAAGTCCCAGGTACAAAAAAACCTGCTGATTAAACACACAATTCAAATACATCTTCTGGAGTACAGCAGACAATTCCTAGCACTTTATCTGCACTGACTGAAATGCAATCTGTGCCACTTAGAGCAGAACAATGCTTGATTTCTTCATACTCCTCTTGAATTGTTAACACATAAAACAGAAACACAGCCTATTTTCACAGAGAAGTTCTCTTCTGACATACTCGGTATGTTAACCGAGAGTATACAAATCTGCTTCAAAGCGAATAGGTTGTTTTCTTCCAGCAAACACACTTCTTCACATCTGCACACTCTTGCTCTCTCTCCACTTCAATAGCAGTAGCATTTGGTAAAGCTCTCCAAACTGGAGCCACTGCAGAAAGACTGTATTTACTTATATTTGGGTAAGAACTAATAAGAGACCTGGTTGTGTCTCGGCTCCTCTAATTCCAAAAGAAAAAAAAAAAAAATCAAGTCAATATTTATACACCCACTGGTGAAATAAATCCCCTCCTCCCTGGAGGAGAGGAAAATAAAATGAAGTGATTGAAATGGGTTTCATGGAAGGGGATATTTGTCTGCTTTTTTGTTTTCATAGCTTGCGAGATTTTTTTTTTCCTTGTAGTTTAAATGCAATTGTACTGCACGGAGTGCATCAAAGCAGCTTCACAGTGGGATCTTCCATTAAGAACCAAAAGCTCAGGAGCCTTTGCATGCTTCCAGGTTCACCACGATATCTGATGGACGCAGGCTCAGGTACGTCATGGGCTGGACCATCCCCATCCCCGCTACATGCCCTCTCAGGATGTGCTCTGCTCAGCCTTGATGGAGGACGAACTCGCCGAACAAGAAATAGTAAATGTTCCAGCGAGTTAGATACAGTATAAACAACTTAACCAGCATTGCTTGAGCTCTCCCAGCATGGAGATCCTATCCAAAGTCTGCCAGGGCCAACAGAAAGACTCGCATTGACTTCTCTGGCCTTCAGAACGTGCCCTGGTTTCAGCAGGACTTCTCACTTGCACAGCCCCACGGCTAACTCCAGCCCTGCCGGTGCGGTTCCCTTGCTGAGGAAAGCTCTGCCAGCAAGAGAGATGCTTTTTGCCTCTGTGACACACTGCTTTGTTGGTCTTCTCCCTCCAGCCACATTAAGGCTGTAGGACTTGTCTGTTCCATGTGATTCATAAATCCCTTTATTAAGGGATAATCAGAGCAGCAGGTACTCTGAACCATCAATGTGTCTGCTGAAGGTAGTTTCTCTCTGCCAAAGGCAGAGAACCACACACTGAGCTACACACCTGGACCACATCTCACACAGCTCCGCAGCGCTTGAATTTTCAGCATGAGCTACCCCATGGCAGGCAAGCAGAGTACTGTGTGTGCAGTGTGATGGGCATCTCTGCACTGGGATTAAGATGGAACATGAAGCTTTCATTGTAGTTATGGTTTTCCTATTAAAAGTATCTATTGTTCAGTCCTACATAACACAGTCACTCTTCCTGCTGTATTATTGTTTCAAAAGAGGAATTCTGATTCCTTTTGCACAAGATACCTAACGTTCTTACAGGACAGAGACTCACTAGTGCATTTCACTAGCTGCTGGAGAACTTTCCTGGAGCAGCTATTCTAGAGCAGTGTATCCGCCTTCCTAATGTGGCCTGGGAGGATTTAAGTTGCCAAACTCACTCATTCTTTGTCAAATATAATCTGACAGAGTGCCATGACTGCAGCTGGGCATCCCCCATTCACCATGCGGAGAACTGGGAGCAGATACTTGCAAAGAGAAATAAATACACAAATACTGCAAACACTCGTTAGCACCCTCTCTGTGCCTTGAGAAGAAAATAGAAGTCATGAAGGAGTGAATGTTACTAAAGTAACTTTGACTTTACATTACAAAACACATCACAGAGGTAAACACAGTAAGTTTCCAACTTGGTAAATTGTCTCAGCCCAAGTGGGGTAACTTCTGCCACTTTCTACAGGCAGACAGAGGTTCGCATGAGCAGCTTCAGACAAAATGCAGCATTTCCACTGCTCAGTTACAGCAACAGAACTGCAAAGAATTTCAGTGAGTTCAGCTGAAATTTGTATTTGCATAGTAGCACGGAGAATTTGGCCCTTACATATTTTAGAAGCATAGCCAAGGGGGTAGGTCCTCATTTGCACTATCCAGTAGCACCCCTGTAGTGGAGCCATTGCACAGACCCAGTCGAGGCATTTTTAAGCCTGTTTCCCATCTGCTGTTTCCCGAAAGTCTCTGGGACTGAAGAAGTCTTGTCACTGACAAGGGTTAGATTGGGGTCAGGTTTTACACTCCAAAAACCTAGGGAGAAGTCCTGTTAAGTCTCCAGTTTCTCAGAAAACAGCAAATCCCTCTTCATATGGAATATCTCATTTGCATGTCATCAGCAAACTTTTCCACTGGCAAGCTCACTGCGCTTCAACATTTTCTTCATACACCAACCAAACGCATGCTTTATCAGTGTCATCTCGCTTCACAGGCAGCCTGAACACCTGCCTTTCTTCTTGTTTTTCTCTGGGATTTCTGTATCATGAGCTCACATTAAACTATTTCTTGTTTAGATTAAAAAGGGCAACTTTTAATCTCATCCCATTGCTCAGTGTATCTTGAGATGCTCTTCTCCAAATGGCTCTGACTATGGCTCTTTTCCCACTAAATCCCACATTTAGCTCACAAGCCAGACCAAAATTCACTGCAAGACTTGCATTAATCAGCAGAATGGAATAAGAGAGACTATTTAGCATTTTGCATCTCCAAAATCCTGAGTAAGCAACAACACTTTGTTAATATTCTTGTCAGGGGCAGTGCCCCGGGGCGGGGAGTGGGTACAGTGCTCTGTGGCACTGACGCAGCACACCCGATAGCCTCGCTGCCGAGCGGCTAGCGCAGCCTCGGGCACTGATTGATGTGGGCAGCGTGGCTCTCACCTTTTGCCTTCGTCAAAACAACACGCACAAAACACCGTAGCCAGCCATCCCCATCAAACGCACGATGAACAGGTCGTTAGTACAAAAAACACTTTGATGCACCTAACATGCCTTTCATCATAGCACCCTAACAGCGCTTTGCAGTTATTAACATGAGCCCTAACTCATCACCGCCCACACGGTTTTCCCTAATTCACCAGCTGGATATACAGAAAGCCCCAGATACTTAAAGGCACAATTCTGAAAGATGCCAGAGCCCTCACATGTTCCCCAGCTATCTCTGGGAGCTGTGCGCAGCACACTGCCTAGGAAAACAAAAACCTGGCCATTAGTAACTTGTCCCATGCTGACCACAGTGAGTGGCAAAGCAAGGGGGAGAACCCAGGACTCCTGCTCTGCCATGCCACGAGTCCACGGAGCTTCCCTGTAGCACCACTGCAGCCGGTAAGCATCGCTAAACGCACACCTGTCCTACGTACATGGTCAGCAAAGGGACCTCATGGAGAAAAACAGTTTCTCTGTAGTCTTCACCCCTTCATCTTGAGCTGTTTTTTCTCTTTTTTTTTCTCCTAACATGCCATTATTAAACAACAGGAACAAACTAGTTTCTGTGTAAAACTTTTCCCAAAGTATTTAGAAGATGGCAAGAAATGCCAAGCTTTCTATTTTCCTCCTTCTTTACAGGGGAAATAACATTGAATTAAAATATTTGTAAACGGCACTGATCATCACTTTATATATATATTAAAAAAAAAAAGCTAGAAATTTTTTTTTTTTTTTTACTGCAACAAAGACCACCCTCTCCCCCTAGCAGTGCTGGGAGGGGACTATGCTGAAAATTATAGTTTCCAGAGTTCGCAAGAGAACCACAAAATCTTAATTATAGTTATTGACATACCAAACACCCACTGAAAGCTTAATCTTCCCTTGGCCAGAACTAACCACACAAAGTGAAGGTAGCAAACTGACATCAACCAGCCTCAACTAGGGATGGCTTATTAACGCACCGAGCACGAAGACGCGCCTTGCTCGCCTGCTGCCACAACCTAGAGGAGACACGGACTGGGGCAGTTGTTGCTGTCATCCCACCAGCAGCATTGACCTGGTTTGTTTGGGCTGAGTTTTTTCCCCCAGAGAGCAGGGTTGCAGAAGTTAACTGTTCCATATGCCTTTCTCCCCGTAAAGGTTTGAAAGAGCTCCTGTCTGTGCTGTGCGATCTGTACCCGTGTTCTGCACCATCGATGCTCAATGAATCCTCATACCCCCAGCTGCATGCGAGGTCCCCTTCCTCCCTGGGTACCTGTGACAGCAGTCAGGGAGGGAAGCAGCTTTCAGCGGCAGGAAAGCTTTGCAGATGGAGGTGTGACACCCCTGGGAGCTAGCAGATGTCTGGACTGCTCTGACCCAGCCCAGCTCTGTTTGCTTGCCGGCTGTGCTGGCAGACCCTGAAGGAACAGCACTTGTGGGCAGCTCGCTGCCCTCTGGGCAGACTCCACGCCGCCAGCAGCTGCAGTCACATCAAAGCCCATATGTCTAAGGCGATGCTAAAAGGGTTAGAGAAGGTGAAGCATCAGCTGGGTGTTCCCAGGGAGCCTAAGGAGGCTGCTGAGCATCGGCTGCTCTGGAGGAATCCTGTGCTGCAGGCATCGCCACGTGGCACTGGCCGAGCACGCAGCTAATGGGGCTGTCCAGCCCTACAGCTACTGGTGGTCGATGGCCTGTCCTGTGTACTGCTCACACAGAGCCCCACAAACCCTGAACACAACCTTGTGACAGCCTTGGAAAGGCAGGGAGGAGTAAGATTAACCAGCGAGATGAGGTGCAGGCAACACAAGGACGTGGGCATTGTCACAAATACTGATGCTGAGCTGGGGAGACAAAGCACAGAGCTACCAGAAATGACCCACCCATCAAACATCCTCATTCATTTTCATTTTATCAGCTTGGGAAGTTCCCATCTTTGTCCCCCCCAAACCACAGGATGTTTTTGAGGGGTTCGGGGAGGCTGTGCAACCTGGGCTGCATTTGCCCTAAGGCCCTGCAAGCCTGTCACCGTCCAATGCGGTCCCGTAGCCATGTTTGTGCAGTGGTTCCCAGCGCCCTTTCCAAACAATAACAGGCTGGACCACAGAGCCCTCATTTAGACCAGAGCGAGCATATTCATGCAGAAAACCACAGCCCAGCCTTTAGGACCTGTAGGAGTAAACAGCTGATGGCAGGAACACGTTTCACACCCACGCCCAGCACCTTGCACCACTCCTGCATGGCTGTTGAAGACCACGTACGGAAAGGCCAAGGGATGTGCTGCACCGCAGGCTAGAGCTCTGCGGTGCTCGAGAGCCGTGGCTATGAGAAAAGCAAGGACAGGTAGGCTTGATGTCAGCCTGCTGATCCCAGGTTGCACAAAGACCCCACTCTTGCATTTTTTTCTGTTGAAGGACAGTGCCTTGTGCACCTACAGCGCGGATGGTGCCTACGCAGCTTCTGCACTGCCCCTTCCCAGCACCATCCCACTCCGCATCCGCGGTGCTCAGTGACAAGTTTTGATGGGAGCTGCTCCCCAGCCAGTGCACAACGAAGACAAAAGGCTTTTGTAATAGAGGAGAGGTTGGAATTAACCCTTTTCTGTAGTGAACTTGAAGGCATTTGCATCCAGGGAATTTGTCACTTAACAGCATGGCCCGTGTGATTTACAGGTGGCACATCTGCAACCTGAGACACAGTCCAGAGGCTGCAGTAAGACTTCTAAAGAAAGGAGACTGCCAGTGCTGGGCGAAGCAGACACAGACACCTTGCCAGGAGAAGCGTGGTACCAACCCCTGGACACATGGCTACAGCAATGCTTGGAACTCTCATTTACAAGAGCAATCAAATCTCCTTAAATCTGGAGCAGAGAAAGAAAGTGGAATAAAAACTAAATCTGAACAGGCTAGTTATTCAGAACAGAAGTATTATACTTATTTGTTTGTCATCATGCACCAGCTTTAGTCCACTGAATAGCTACAGAATTCACTGGCATTATTCCTAATTTTACAGTGATTTGGGAGAAGAGGGGACAAAGGCACGCAAACAAAGCTAATTGCCTTCAGTGTTTTGTTTATCTGTTTTTTGTTCAGCCAGACAAAGAGGACGTTCAGGTCCAAACTGACTGTGGAGCCCACAGAACGCTTTTGCCCGGCTGATCTTTTTAAAAACAGTTTTTGCAGTTTTGGCATCTGGCATCTTCAGCAACTACCACTAGCGAGCACTTTCTTATCTCCATCTGGTCACTATAGAAACTCTGGTGACTTCGGCTACTAGTACTACAGATTAATCAACCTTGCAAAGCCCCTCCAAAAAAGCAGGAAGTCCTCCAAAAGACAGTCCCTTGGTCATAAAAAGAACAAAGGCAGGACTAGATTAATCACTGGATGTTATTTCCAATGCAAAAGTCCAAGCAGGAAAAGTCCCGATTTTAAAAACAAAGCTATGCTTTCTCACCCATCCATACCAACAAGCTTTTGTTCTTTGAGCCAGAGAAGAACATACTGAGCAGAAATGTAAATGATGTGGCACACTGCAGGGAGAGTACGCTGCTGGAAATAAGCAGCAGAACATGGGCTATATAAGCCACGAGCAACCAGTTTTGCCAGCTTTGGCTGCCTTCCCTCATCAGCCAGCATCTAAGATTTCCCGGCGCAGTCTGAGCGAGGCAGCAGGACTCCAGGGCATCACGCAGCTGTAGCGGAGGAGCAAGGCAAGGACGAGGGAGTCTAGGAGTGTAAAAACCCAAGCTGCTGTGATTTCTAGTCAAAAGCAAGACACCTGGTTGAATACAGACGTGCCAAAGGTGCTGAAACTGAGGTCGCCTATATCGGCAAATCCCTGAGAGAGACATTAGCAAAATATCCTAGGCCGGGAAGGAACGTGGTGAGGAGCAGGCATGACTACCTCCACGTGTCTGCGAGAAGCCTGCAAGGCTGTCTCAGTGCCACAAGGTGGGATTAGACAGACCAGCCATCCAGAAGAAAAAGGCAAATCCTAACAGTGTTGCCTGTCCCAAAGTGCCAAAACCTGCAGAAAAGCTGCGCGCTGTGCTTTGGGAGGCAGCCTGGGAGTGATGCTGACACAGGGTGTCACAGTTTGGTTTAGTCCTTGCTTCTCCTCAAACAGGGAGCGGTGGCTGCAGGGCAGGGCTTAAGGATCACAAACACTCTGCTACTGTCTCAGAAGCGTGCAATAGCAGAGGTTTCCTAAGGCCCTGGGACTGTGAGTATCCTTTTCTCATTCCAAAAAAGGACAAACTGTGTTGGTAGCAATTTGTATTTCTAGCAGGAAAAAATGAACAAGACAGATTTGAAAAGACAACCACTAAAAGACTAGAGCCAGAAGGCAAAGAAAAGGAACCCCAAATCTAGTATCTTCATTATGACATGGTGAGCGTGACTCTAGGGCATCTGAAGGTGGCATTGCCGAGTAGCTCCCTACTGGACACCAGCACAAAGCTTCCTGACGCTGGCAGGAAGAGCAGCTGGGAGGCTCCAGGAGGCCTCCTCGGTCCCTGCATGGAGCAGCCAGGACAGCCTGGTGCAGCGAGTCCTCCCGTGCCTCACCCATACCTTGCTGCTGGCAGAAGCTCAGAGCACCGCTCAGCCTGTAACCCGTGTCCTGACGCTATGGGATGTCCCACTCTGGGACATAAAGCCAGCCCTGAAAAATCAGCCCTGGATTCAGTGACTGGGCTGGAGTTTTAGCACACTGTCCCAACCCTTGCTGTGCCCACTGGCTTGAACACCTTTCTCAAAAGAGATGTTAAAATAATGTTTCAAGTTACAAAGCTTGGTAGTTTGGGGATCATTCTTAAGTTCCTGACTGCTTTGATCTTCCTAGAGTACAATAGGCTGCCCTGCGGTACTGAACAGAGGGTGGATTTGGATGAGCCTTTCAGTGTCCAGTACAGACAAGAAAAAGGGAGCCTAACCAGCTGAGGGCTCGTTGCTCAGTAACCATAGCTGTTACAGTGCCCTCTCTCCAAGAATTTACCATTAAACCTTCCAGCCCAACTGTAATAAAAAAGACTTACTCTTTTAAAATATATATTACTGTTTTCTATCTGCTTAGTCCTTTTTCAGAGCAGATCCACAAGGAGCAAGGGAAGGTAGGAAATAAGGAGAAGCCAACGCAGATAACTCTGGGAGGGACCCTTTGAAAATCAGGCAAGTTTTAAAGATTTCTCTTTTGAGCATCCTTCCCCCTCCTCGTGTCAGGGAGGGAGCACAGAAGAAACAGCTCAGTGAATCCAAGGGAAATTCAGACAAACAAATCTCAGCTGAAACCCCCGAGGTTAGTATGTCGTGATCCTGTTCCAAACGGGAGAGTTTCCACTAAGCTTGACTGAAATGTGAGCAAGACAGGCTTTAAATAAAACAACTGGTGAGAACCTACTAATGCCCAGCCCCACTTGCTTTTACAATATCAAGGAAAACGAGAAGGAAAAATGGGGTCAGAGGGTTAGGATACCTAAAACACCATTTCGCATTGGGATGAAAGCCAGGAGGAGAAAACAAAGCAACAGCCCACTCTAGCACCGTGTTGGAGGCAGACCTGCATTTCAACAAAGGGATTTGGGGTCTATCATTATTTGTAAGGCTCTTAAAAATCAGCTTTCGTTAACATAATGGAAGTAAAGCTCTTAATCTCACTTTGTAAACACAGACGGAAGCTACACATTAAAGCCAAAGATTTTGAAAGTGACTGGTTCAAGGTGCTTCCCCTTTCGTAACCCTCCTCACGACCCCAGAACAAAAGCCATTGTTTCAACAGCTTGATTTTCCAACAGCACTCCACATGTGCACCCACAAAAACCTAGACATTTTCCTATACATAAGAAAGTGTTTCCTACATCCAGAAGTGTCCATTCGATATCCTAATACTTTCCCCACCTTTTCCTATTCATTGGCTATTTTTTTCATTCTGGTTGTAAAACATTGACAAACACTGAGCGTCACTTTCACAATCTTATATCCCTTTTCCTACAATGCGAGGTTCCTCATTTTCAGTGACACCTGCATGCAATCGGCAGGAAAGTGCTTTGTGGCATTAGGACACCGAGATCTGGCTCGTTCTTGTGGTTTTCCAGAAAAGAAAAGTGATGAGCTAAAACTGTCATTTCCAAGATTATTGCCTAGGTGCTGCTCTCTCCCCTCCTTGCAAACTGTTCACCCCCAAAACATCTTGGCACTCCCCTCGTTTTGACTGTGGTGGTGTGAAGATGTTCATCAGGCTGCCCTGATAAATGCCTTGGCTGGCTTCGGAGGATCCCTGCTCACTCTCAGCTTTCTGCCCTCCCTTTAGCCACCAGAAAAACACAGGCTCTGGAACGAAAGAGACTTGCACACAAAGCAGCGCATCCAGCTCAATTTTCCACATTCCGTGCCTCTGACCGCCAGCACCTGGCATCTCCTCAGGGCCTCCCGTGCTGGATGCAGCGCTCCTCTCGGGCTGCCCAGCCCTCGCCAAGCTCAGCATGAAGGTGAAGCCAGCAGCGTTTTGCACCACGAAGTTCTGGGGCTGTCCTGGGACATCAAAGTGTGCCCTGAAGCACCTATCCATCAGCTCAAACCAGATCCGGGGTTTTGCCTCAGAATATCAGCTGACCTCCCCGTCTTGCACAGGGTTTGCATTTCAGCCTGACACAGCCCAGGTGTTTCCTCAATGCAAGGCTTGGCAGTTACAGACTCTGCAAGTTTCTTCCTGGTTAGTGCATCCCAGAACAAGCACTGACAAGGATTTACTGGAGTTCAAAGATCATACCGGATGGTGAGAGACATTCATAATGGGTTTGGAGGCTCAAAATAGAACTTGCGCCTTCTTCCTGGGCTTGCAGTAACTATGGTTGCTTTACACACGCCTCTTCCTTGCTTCTGCATCCTTGTGTTAACCCTTTTTCTATGACATTCATCTTTTTCCCTACATCCTTTAAACTGCAATAGATTTTTTTACATCCACTTACATCATACACATCAGAGGTGACTAGTGTCCTTCAGAAACGTGTGTGCATACAGCAAAACACATCCCCTCTACGTTGTACCAGAAGAAGGCTGGCCATGTCCAACCTCCTTCTATTATTTGACACGTTATAGAAACTCCAGGCACCCAGCTGGGGCCCTCATTGTGCTCATGCTGGACAAGTGCAAAGAAATGTTCCGAGCACTGAAGACTCCACAGCTGAAATTTTTAAGAGCAGGGGTAAAGAGAGCCCTGAGGGGACTCTAACCCCTGATCACACAAGCCATGAATTCCATGTCCTACCTCACTTCTTTTACAGACTACACATGCTTAGAAACAACCTAAGACTTGGACAAGCCAAGCAAACCCTGCCCAGAGCATTTTCTTTTTAGTGCACTGAGCTGAACAAAACACATATTACAACTTTTTCAGGTCACTCACAAGTATCATATCACAATGACTGTTCCCTGTTTTACCATCATTAGGCTGCATGCAAGCAAGCCTGGCAGGCTTTACACACATCAGCCTTGTGCTGAAGATAATGAGTCACCACAAATTTGCCAATTTGTTTTTGGAAAGTCCGTCTGATAGAAGCTGATAGTCCTAGCTTTGACCCAGTCTCCCAGAGAAAACCTCATTCACACTGGACAGAATATGCGAAGAGCAACAACAAAAAATAAGGCACCAAAATACAAACCTAGAATTTGTTCCACCATTACAAAATCAAAGCTGGGGTGAACGTGGGAGGCAGACACTGTGTCACAGAGCTGCAGACATCAACTGCACCTTCCTCCAGCGACTGTGACGGGGCTTTTGGCTTCACCGCTGGCTCATTTACTGTGGGGACAAGCGTGGAGTTCATCCATGCTTCCTTACCCATTATGCATTCCTCCCTCCTTGTTCTAAATTAATGACAGCTTCAGCTCACTCCGCAGAAATTAGACGGGTCTGCTTTAAAAAAATGGCAATTAGGAACCTCCGCTTTTGCTGGGCTTCTTGTGTGCCAGGTGAGAACAACAGTGAGCGAGCAGAGGTAAAGCTACAGGCTTCCAGCCTCCCCAGCAAACAGATTTCTCACTGGGAAGTGCCGGGATTTCTTCCCCGCATGATACTGTCTCCAGGCTCACTTACCTTATTGTGAAACCCATCAGCAGAAGTGTGAGCAACAGTCTGTAGATGTGCACACCTGCAGGAGGAGCAGGAGGAGGTGGGAGGCTCCCCACACACAAACCCCTGCTGCAAGCCTCCCATCCCTGCCTCCTGCTCCGTGACCCCTGGGGATGCCGCAGAGCCTATCTGTTTGCTCAGGCTTTTCCTGATCAAAGTGGGAAAAGGTCTTTCCATTCTTGGAGCTAGGGAGGAAAGAACTACTAGTGCTGTCGGCGTTGCTTGCCAACGCAATTCATCTTTTGAGTTTCTAAAGCTGCAGTTGTAAGGATGCATAGAGATGTGTAATGTCGCTGGAATGACATGCTAATACAGATGTGGAATCAGTACAGTCTGGAGAGCAGAAAGGGCAGAAAGTGGGGGAAGACAGCCAAGGCCTCCATTCGACTTTCCATTTTAGAAATGCAGAACACCATGTTTCTTATTGAAGGGGACAAGGGGATAAAGATGTTCACCAGTTTTGAGAGTTAATCAGCAATTTGAAAATAAACAGAGAAATGAAGACAGTAACTCAATCCACAGTAGTAGTAGAGTTCCACAAGAAGTACCAGCTTACTTATGGGTATTTTCAAGTCCTTGTGTGACTATAAAAACTCTATAACCTTCTAGGTTATAGTAAACATTGTAAGTAGAAGATCACTAGAAAGCTTCATTCTTATTCCAGAATTCTAACTCCATCCTTGAATTGCAAAATTATGAACCTGTCTTTAATTATAAAGGACTGTCTCTTGTTAGTGTAACAGTTGGTGCTGAATTTGTCATGAACTAAAAGGGATTCAACACTGGCTGTAGGAAAAAAAAATGCCTAAAAGGATTGTTTTAATGATCCTACCTTATTATTTCCTGATTTTAGCAGACTTCAGTTAAGCTTCCAGACAAAGGGAAGTGTCTTGGGATTTCTCCCCTATTCCCTACAGAAAGGAACTGGAAATTGTGTCACCTTGCCAAGACCTGACTTCAGAGTCTCCTGCCTCTCGTCACAACTGCAGCCACCCCCGTTCCTCCCCTCGAAAGACAGCAGACCCAGCCCTTCTAAGGGGTGAGAGGAAACCATACAGGACTTGAAGGCTCACAGAAGTTTAGGGATAATTGAAGCTTTAGCCATGGGTGCCCCTTTGTGACTCAGTGAGTAATTAAGCACAGCCAATGGAGTCTAGGATGGCAGATCACAGCTGACATGGGTTTACTTGAGACACCCAGACAATGCAGTGGTGCTTCCCAGCGAGCAAATTCTGAGTGCCTAGGAAGCAAATCCTGAGTGCCTGCTGCTTTGCAGCAAGATTTGGAGGAACGGCTGTCTGTGGCATCCCTCAGAACACATCGAGGCCATAGAGCAGAGGAGGCTGCTGCGTGCTGGAAGGACCATGCCGCAAATGGCAGCACAGTCGACATCCCATAGCATTCAAAAAAATATATATATATATATATGTATATATATTTTTCGCCTCAACGCACATCTCTCTTTCGCAAGCTGAAGCAAAAGAGGTTTTGGGAAGCGCTGACGTGCTCCACTCACAAGTTCGGGCAGAGGCAGACACCTCCAGAGGCCTTGCCCTGAAGGCCTTGGGGAAGTGCCCTGGCCTCCCTCGCTCCCCTGCTGTGGGGAGGGGAGAGGGCATTACCCCATGCATGCAGCTCCGTGCGTTTCCACCTGCAAAAATGCCCTCCTGTCACCCTCTCCTTCCTTCCACACCCACTGGCCCCTGGTCATCCCTGTGAAACGAGGATTTGAACATTCTCAAATATTGTTTCTGCCTCCAGCAGGGGAACCGGAGCGACCTTTGGTGGAGTCCCCCTCACGCGGCCCAAGGCCAGCCCCTGCCGGGGGCCCAGCCACCGGTGGCAGCAGCAGGAGGAAAACCCAGCACTGCTGCAGCCCAGCCCAGGCGGAGGCACGGGTGTGCTCCTGCCCCAACCACGTTTGGAAAGGCCCCCAGGGCCTGCAGCCACGGGTGACCACGCAGGATGGTTGTTTATGGGGTTATTTGTGCAGGTGTTACATCCTCCTTTTTCTCAAAATCTGAGAGTGCAATTATTCAAGTACAACCCCTCCCAGCTCAGGACTGTTTTGCCCATGACTACCTCGACAGACCCTGGGGTCTCTTCTGGCACAGCCCATCTTGTCCCCCGTGATGCGCTGGTGATGGTCCCCATTGAGGGCAGGGCAGTGGTGCGCACAAGGGCCTTCGTTTTCCCTCTCATGCATCCAGCCTCACCCGGACCCAGCAATGCCCGGCAGCATCTGCAGCCAGCACACAACTTTGTTTTTCTCAAGAGAGCTCGGAGATCACATTGCCAGCAGGCCACAGACCGAGGTCTCACACTGTGGGATGAGCGCTTCACGGAGCTGCTGGTGGGAGCAGCACCAGCACCCGAGGCAGCCTCCTGCCATGGAGCACCTCAGCTCCCACATCCGCACCACGGCAGCTCCCAGGACCACAGCCGTGCCTGCGACTGATGGGTGGTTAGCTCATCCTCCCAGAGACAGCTATACCTGCGAGAAGCAACCTGCGCTTTCTTAGGAACAACCCTCTGCTCCTGAGGCCCCCCCCAAGAAGGGACCTGATGCCATCAGACATCTCTCAGACCAGGACAACAGCCTACAACATGCCCTCTTGTGGGTACACTTGCTAAATCTCAACATCCCTTCCTAAACTCCTCTGCTTATTTAAGTTCACCCATTGGCTCTCTCTCCAGAGGGAAAGTTGAGCATCCAGCTGCTGCACATGATTTATGCAACATGCCAGGATGAGAGCGAGCCATGCCCACCGTCAGCCTCTCATGCAATGACACAAAGTCCACACAGGACATTCATCTTCACAACAACATTGTTCAAGGTCTCCAGCATTTTGGCACAACTAAAGATGAATTTTTCCTTTCCCACTACTTGGCAGCTTATTGCCTGGGGCTATTTGGCTCTGTTTTGATATTTCTGCTGCAGAAGGACCAGTACTAGCACTCCTAATTTGCTCTGCTTTGAATATCATGGCAGAGAGGGGCAAAGTCACACCATGCCTCTAAATCAAACAACAGCTACTTCAGTACTGAGCCTCAATCAGTATTTTAATGGGCTTAATTTTCTAGCTTTTTGATCAAAATGTCTTTAGAACAGCACATCTTCAGATATTGCTGCTGGCCTTTGAAAATAAGCAGAAAGAACAAGATAAACTTTGTGAGACTTCACTCCCCACAATCTATAGTTGAATCTACACAACCTCAGTTTAGTGCCCCCTTAACCCAGGCTAGCACATGAGAGCTGAGTAAAACTGAATGGAAATGGTTCCTTAACAGTGCAAACCCAACATTTTAATCTGCTTATTATCCTTTTGGGAAGACAAGGCAATTTCTTCATCTCAGAAGATATGAATGGATATTTTGTCTCTAACAACCCTGCACAGTGTGCAAATTCAAGATTTGAAATCCAAGCTGAATTTAGCTGTGACCAATCGCATGAGTCAAATTGTCTAGCTTTGGTACTTCAATGAAGGCAACTCTTTTCAGGGTGGCAGC
This sequence comes from Chauna torquata, assembly GCA_013399475.1. NCBI lineage: Eukaryota > Metazoa > Chordata > Aves > Anseriformes > Anhimidae > Chauna > Chauna torquata. The sequence goes on along the minus strand of VXAL01012859.1, from coordinate 117,034 downwards.
TTGGGAAAATGCACCAAAAAGTATAAAACCACCCATAAAAAAATTCCACTGCTATTTGAATCCCTCAGTACAGACAAATCAGAGAAACACTGTTAGGAAATTTTAGACTGCTTTTTTTTTTTTTTTTTTAAATTCATTCAGTATGAACTAGACAGGCCATGCTTCAGGTCATTGCTAGAAATATTAGGATCACTGTAAGAATAACTTACAAAGATTAACTCTATTGAATGCAGAGTTTAAAGCGTAGTTCTCTGTCTCCCATCACCAAAGTTACTGCACACACACGGTTTTAGCTGCTAGAGGACTTGGCAGAACCTCATCGGGTTTCATTGCTTTGGTGCCAAAGATGTAATGAGAAGTTTTGGGAAACTAGTTTTGAGACCATATCAGTCAGCACTGCCATCATACAGGATGTTTGCTTCCCACAAGCATTTGTTCAAGCAAAGCTGTTTTAGTTACATCAAATTAATACAAAGCTGAAAAACTGCATCCCATTCAGAAATGTGGAAATACCAATGGAAAAGCTTTTCTAGTGGTTTGCACCAGCTCTACAGCACAGTCAGTCTGTTCCCATAGGCAATGCTGGTGCTGAAAGCAACAGTACCCGAGGTACTATAAAAACCCACATATTGGGGGTTAGACCAGATGACCTTTAAAGGTCCCTTCCAACCCAAACCATTCTGCTATTCTATGGTTTCATTATGTGCCAGAACTTTCCAATCACTTTCCAAGTTTGTTTCAGAAAAAAACATTAATTTTGAAATGGAGACAGCAACATTTAAATGTGCAAATACAGGAGAAAACTTCCTGGGTTTGCTTCAACTTTTCCTTCTCTAGCCGAAAAGCACTTAGAATTGGGCAAAATTCACAAATACCTTTGGTTGAGTTCAAGCGAACAACTTTCAGCGTGTAAATTATTCATCCAAAAAACCTCTTTGCCCAGTTCTGAAGTTACACATCTTCCAAGTTTTTTCGCAGTGCAGATGGGCCTGCAGCTTAGAAGAAATGTCTGTGGTGGGGATGTGCATTAGTTACACACAAGGCTCTAGATTTGCGTTAGCAGAAGATCTTTCCCTGTTGCTTTGGCTTCAGCTTAGAGTCAATTCCTGAGGCGAAGCTGATGCCTGAAACACAGGCAATGCTGCTGGGCTGAAGTTAGGTTTGTTTGCATCTCTCTCCCTTTTGGTGGGGGAAAACCCACTCAACAGTCCATATCGCAGGGTCCTTTTCCATAAAGGGAGCAAACCTCATTTCAACATTTGCTATTACTCTCCAGGAGAGCAGTATCAGCTCAGGAGACTTTGGTATCAAAGAGGGGGACAGGATTGTTCACACATTAACAGTTAAGTATTTTTAAGCACTTCTGGAGATGCATGCCCAGATGTTCTGTTCCTTATTAAAATTAATGAAAGGTTTGGATCTGAATCCCTATGCTTCCTCGGAAACCTCAGTCATTATGGTTCAGAAGTTGTCTCTGTCATACAAAACCTCCCAGGATGATTTACGAAGTTATACACGAGTTATTTATTTATTTTTAAAGTCACAATTATTATTTAAGGCTAAATTCCATGTTAGAAAAAAAAAAAGAAAGGCTTCAGGACAGACTGATGGAACAGAGTCAATAAAAGGGACCACAGCATTTTAGGGGCTGAAGCATCAATAATGCATGGGCAGAAAAAGCAAAGACAGCTACGGCAGCTGGGCTGAGCACAGAAGCAGACAGAGACAGCAGGGACTCTTCAGATCTGAGTGTTCAGACTTTAACATTCACAAAGCCAAGATAGAAATGAAAGAATAACGGCAGAAAGAGCAGCGAGTCCCTCTTATACTCAGGGACAGCAAGTGCATCTCCAAAAATTTCTGTTAAGCTTGTATTTTTAACGCATACAAACCCCATCCCTCTCCCCTGAGGGCTCATATTTTCACAGTAATCATTTTCACTGGCTCATTTGCCAAAAGCTTCTCCTTCGCACCAAGCTTCTGCTTTCAGAGACACTGCACAGTGGAACATGAGTGAAATGAATATTAAGCAGAGACAGGCTCCAAAGATTGCCATTACCTAATCCTGTGCCATTACACAAATGTATTTGTTAGGAATATTCCAAGGTTTCGGGAAAAGGCTTACAACAGCTCACAGTGTTCCCGCTGCCCACCACGAACACTGCCTTTATCCATCGTGGAACCACACTTGCACTTCTGCATGGAAAAGAGAGGGAATGACAGCGAACCTCAGAAATGTTGAGGAAAGGTTCCTTCAACCTCTGAGAAGACTGGTTTATTATGTTATTACAATTCCCTGGAAATTGCTACGTAGTCATCACTGGAGCATAAAATTTCATCAGAAGCCTCTGAAACATTCCTGCATATACATTTCAGGGGAAGTTTGGAAAAGCCTCATATGCACAGAAGATCACAGAAAATCTGTTATCTATTTACAGCACCAGAGTATTGATCTGTCAACACAGAATCTTTTGGAGAGTATTGCAACCATCCGCTAAATAGATTTTTGATTAGCCACATTGTTTAAAACTACCACCTACTTTTACAGCAAACATTGGGCTGCCAGGCAAAGGGTCAGTCCCAAGACTCAGCCCAGCTCCACTGAATTCTTCCTCTGGTTCTGGGCTGAAGTTCAAGTGAGCCTTTTGATGGGGAGATGGGTTTAAGTTTAAAATTGGCAACCCTGCCTGATTTTATCACAAGTCTCATGATGCTCAGCATTTTGTTTAAAACCCCAGCTATGGGAATCTTGCGCAAGAAACTCAAGTTCTGCTTATAAACCCCCAAACCTCTATTCCATGCAAGCATTCTGCAAACACGAGATGTGAATCCTACACACACTTCAGAAGTCAAAAGGAAAGGACTACACATGACGTATCATTTAAGTCTCCTTATTTTTGGGAAACATATTTATGACTCTTTAAACATCTGGTATTAATAGTGTGATTCTGGAATCACAACATGAAAATTTTCTGACAAAACTGAGTTTAACTTGTTTGCTTTGAAATTTTGGACATATTCATTCACAGAAAAATGCAAAAGGAGAGAAAGGGAAATGGAACAGCAAAGAACATTCAGATGTCTTTTAAGCCAGAATGAACTATTTCCTCTCTAATACAAGTTACTGCACTTACTCTGCTGTGTCTTTTGCAGACCAAAAGACCATGAGTTAGTCAAGATATTCCCAACCTGCAGCGTCTAGAACATGGTAGGTTGGGCAGGGCGTGGGACAGGACAAAGTAAATCCATCTTGAAGTCCTAGTCAATGATCTGCTTCAAAACAGTCTGCAGATTGACTCCAAATCACCCCACAGAATCTGCAGCAGCAGCCGTACCCAAAGCCAATTTAGGAACAGTGACTACAATTTAGGCTCTAACAGAGCTGTACCTGTGATCTCTTTCTGGCATCTCTAACACCATTTACTTTCCAGTGCTGGTATTATCTTTCCCTTTTCATCCTTCATATCTCCCCCTCCCTCCTTCCTCTCACACAGTAGCTCTTTCATCTGCTCTCAGTAGGTGCTGCTTTACCTAATTAATTGACGACTCAACAAGTGCACTTTCTAATTAAAGCAAATAAGCCCATGCTTGGAACAGTGGTGCACTGTGTTACCCAGCACTCCTTCCTCAGGAACAGGATATTACGGGCTCCACCTCCTCTGTGCCAAATTAATGCATTAAACTAATAGAGCAGGTCCAAAAAACAAACAAACAAACAAAAAAAAAACACAAAAAAACCCCACCCTCTTAGAGCATCATTTAGGAAAACTATTCTAAAACAAAGTGATTCCCAGCCTTGAATCTCTGAAGCCAACCGGATCTCCTATATTTGGTGGAAGATCACAGACTTTGGGAAGAGGGGAAAAAAGGACAGACCTAGATTTCAAACCCAAACTCCCATTGATTGGGTGCTTCCAGTGCTCTGGCTGGAGAGGACTTAATACATGGATTGGAAGGAGGCTGGAGGAAGAGGCAAGGGAAGGGAATCACAGGAGGTTATTTCTGTGACCTCCTACGGTGCCTAAATGATGCAAAGTTTGTCCCACAATAACATCCCTTCTCCTCCAGAGTCACTTCTGTGCCATGGATCTGAGATGAAGACTTAGAGGGGCTGTCTGGAAAATTCCCATCTATCCTCACCATCCTTCCATACCTGAAATTATATGAGGGTCTCTAGCTCTGATCATTAAACCGATGATGCACAAAATCTGCTTGTAACGTGCATTTAAAATCCAACTGATCATTAAACTGCACCACTTCCTCCCACTGGGTGAAGCTGGGGCACTCACTGTCTCTTATGGAAGAGGTCAGACTGTGGAAGCATTTGCAAAAACTGTCCTCAGAGCAGAGCTGGAGGGAAGAGTGCTCGTCCTAGCAGAGGAGCCTGTTTTCACATTTTGACTGCAGAGGGAACCTCAGAAGCATTACCTCCCTGGGAGAAGTCTGCATTTGTGATGTCCTATTTGGTTGAAAACATCAGGACTGGCTTGATACGCAAAACAGAACAGAGAGGCCAAATATGTCAGACAATGTTTTGACAGCAAGGAAAAAAAAAATCCTTTTTTCCCCCCCCCCAGTGCAACTAGTTAAATGAAACAGCAGGGGTGCTGGGGAGGTGGTTGGCATTCAGTTCAAAGGCACGCAGAGGGAACAGGGCATCGGCTGTGCCATCTGCAAGTCCAGCCTGTGAAAATCCAGACAGGAGGTAGATTCCCCAAACAAATCAAATCAACCACCATCTTCCTCTATTGCTGAAGACTTTTTTTTGCAGCATTAAGGATGAAAACAAAATTCTGAGGATCTCGGAGCATTATGTAAACAGTCAAAAGTACTTCCAAACCAGCATCTGAATTTGTGTCTGAATTTGTTTCCACAGATGGGCTGGGAGCAGGACCATGTTAGTTTAGGCCTTACATACTTTAAGTTCATTAAGTCAAAAGAAGGCTTTGTGTCTTTCAGTAGTTTTTGGATGAGGTTACAGGTTTCAATAGCCTGGACAGGACTACAGGGAAGGACTAACATGAAAGAGGGAACAGAAGTGTATGGAGAAATAAGGAGTGTGAAAACAGTGTGACAGAACTGTATTTTGCATCAAATTATTCTCAACTTGTTGCAAGCTCCTGGCTTTGAGCAATTAGTCCAGAAATAAAGATTTGTTTGTATTTTCACAGTCTCTCACTGTTGTGGAGACCAGACAGAAAGCCAAAAAAAATTGTGCTCTTCCCACTGCATTTCCTCCAGCAATAAACACCTTCTTCGTTTATATATATATATATTAAAAAGAAAGAAAGAAAGAAAGAAAAAAACAGGGAATTGGAGCTAAAATCTCATTTAGATATGTGTAAAAATCAGCCTGTATCCAGAACAAACAGCTGGACAAATCTGCATTCAGTCTCTAGGTCCTTAATATTAATTTTACCTCAAAATTCGTGTGTTCTTTTGTCTCACAGAGCAGCATGAGAAATGGATCCCTCAGCATTTGGTCGAAGTTTGGATCGGCACAGCTGTCAGGGCTCATCTGTATGCCAGCCACACAGCCCTTCATACAACTGCTTCTCCCTTATGCCATACATCCTGGGTATTGTTTAACAACACTTAGAAGCACAGAGGTGCTCACTAAAGTAAATACGATTTTTGGAATATTATTTCCAAGGGATCAGAAATGACTTTCTATGCATGCCGCTATCACAGTTATGCTCAGTTTTCAGGAGAAAAGCTGCTCTTTTTCAGCAGGTCCAAAACCTTAAGTAACCCCTTCAAATATGCATCCACTTGCCTTTCTGCTGGCTAGAATGAAAGCCAACGGAGAAACAACAACTCTGCTCCAGCCCCTGACATCCTGAGCTGCAATAAGGAAGAAGGAGGTGAAGCAGCTGAGCGGGGAGTACCGTTACACTCAGGCTAATGACCTGCAGCTCTATAAACTCGCTGCACTTTGTTTTTGTGTTAGCACTGGAAGCATTACATGAAAAGCAACATTTTAGTTGCATTATGTTATTAATTTGGCTAAAAGCCATTGCCTTTTCTAGATTGTCTTAAAATAACCATTTCCTACTGAAATAGCTTCCTTTCTCCCCAGCCAAGTAACAGAAATAGTTGGGTTTGGGGATGCGGGGGAGAAAAGTGCCCCAGGTTGCTTCCCGTTTTTAAGCCTATGGAAACTTAACAGAACATAGGCAAAAAAATGATGAAAATCTGGCGGCCTGGACTGTTTAGTGCTTGTTTTTGTTCCATCCCTGCCAAAGCAGCAGCAGTTGCCCGTTCTTTCCTTTGTGCCTGGCAACCTGACTGGTGGTAGGACAAGCCTCTAGTCTTGGTACCCACCACGGGGCGTTGGCATCCGGTCACCACTCTGCTGTCCTGAGCTGATCCTTTTATTCCATGGCATTCACCTCAGATGTATTTTAGCTGGCTTGGTGGCCTTGCTATTAAAATAAAAACCTGGATGAATCACCATCAGTTTATACATGGAGGGAGTCACAAGTTTGCTGCTCCTGTTAGCCTCTGTTTGTCCAGCATGCCAAAATATCCACCCTCTTTTGGGCGTCTCAGCCACTAGAGTCACCAAGAAAACCTCCTTCAACAGGGTGGGCATTTTCATGAAGTTTACTTTAGCCTTTAAAAAAAAAAAAAAAAAAATCCTGACTTCTCCTGCAGACTTGCTCCTGAAAGCAGCCTGCTTGCTAATTTTGTTATCTATTTCCAAGTTATGTTTTTTTGGAAATCCTTTCCGTTCATTTGATGCTGAAGCAAAAATGCTCGGGTTATTTTTGTTCCGTAAATGCTGATATTTGGTCTTGCATTGACTTGAAGTGTAAGGATCTGCTCTTCAGTGAAAAGAAAGTCAGGCGAGGATGGCAACTCAAGATGTACTTTGGATTGTGCTGTTTGATGCCTCCTTACCAAACCCAGGAAAACAGGAGCCTCCTTTTGTTTTTACTATTTAAAACTTGACAAATTCTTTGAGTAAGTCCGATCCTGTTCTCTGGGTAGTTATTCCTGCTGCCACTGAAATATGGTCTTGTGATCGTATGGAAATATGGCCCAGAGATCACTCTGAAACCCCCAAGAGTTTTGTCATCAGCTAAAATAGAGCCAGAATTTTCCTGCAAATCCCTCTACAGTGGAAACAGATTTGTTCTGCTAACAGTGAGATTGTGATGGTGGTAGAAGAAAAGAGGGTTATCACTAACACCTCAACAAAACCACTGCATTAAACAGTGACGCCTGGACAGGACCCAGCAGAGGTGAAAGCACGGCAGAACAGGTAGAACAGAACTACCACGTGAAAGAAAAACACCAAGTGCTCAATGCAGCTGACCTTCATGGCAGCCGTCCTGCCACATTAAACTGCTACTGATGAACCTAAAGTGTCACATCCAGTATACAGACTAACAAACTTGATCACCTCAGTACAGGTCTGCAGATTGGGCATAGCTCTGGCAAAATGAACGCAGTCACGCAGAGTACAAAGCAGCCCTACAGTTCAAATACACAGTACGCATCTGAGCTGTGAAGCCATTTGTTACGGGCTGTGGCAAAAACCAATTGGCTGTCAGATGTTAAATCCAAAAGGCACTGTCGCTGTCTGAGGAAGCCCCTAGAATCAAGTCACAAGAAAAGCATACATGGGGGAAAAAATATCACTATATATATATATATATATATAGGTGCAGGTTGTTACCCTCTTCCTGGATGCTCTTGCTAGGGACAGGAGCACAAGGCTGGACAGATCTGTACTCTAGTGCCCTTGCAGTCTTGGGGTCTTTGACCCATGAACAGAGACTGCTTTCACTCCAAATTAGCTAATTCTTCTAAACAAGACTAGGGTCAACGTGCAGCTTTGTGCTCTTGCCATTTGACTTTGACTGAAGTTACGCTACTTTGCCCGCATCAGGAGTGCAAAGCACAGGGGCAACACGCAGACAAGGGGGATCACTCCCAAGTAAGAGCAGAATCATCACAAACAGTGCATTTGCACATCATCTGCCAAAGCTTTTCTGGTGGGGGACCATCCTGCTGGTACTGGCACGCCTGACACCTTGCGTGCAAGGCCCGGACATCCAGCTATGGTACACAGGTTTTCTCACTACTGTAAACAGCCAAGTTGGAAAATGATCTTTCACAGGCTTCCGCTTGTTTGCTTCTCCTCCAAGCTAACAAGATCTGTCCCAAAACAGCGAACAAATACACCACCTTTCATATTACACAAACAACAAACCTGGGCTTCTAGAGAAGCTCAAGAAAGCCACGGGTACACGTTGCAATGGGGACACGAGTTGTACACCTGTACTGCACCTGAGCACAAGTGAACCATGGCTTGGGTTGAGACACATGGAACAGGCAAGCCAGCAGTGGTCTCTGACTACCATCCAGTGCGGATTAGGAAACCAACTACTGTCCCCAGGAAAACAAAGGCTGGGAGGAAACAAGCCCTCCTGAGCTGTGATCCTCCCGTACCACTAAAACATATCGCTCCAACTTGGACAGGATTGGACACCTCTGTGTCCTCTCTGTTGAGGAGCCTGTTTTCCCCAAAATAAGCAAAAGACTTGTCAGACGGATTCCCTGCCCCCGAGAGTAATGATGTAGATCGTGGACTTTAGGGACACAAAAGGCCCATCAGAAATGCCAAGCTGCTGCCCCTGACTGCCTCCTGCCCGGACAAACCCTCCTTCCCTCAGCATGCCCTGAGCTGTTCACCTGACCGATGCACACCTTCCTCCCCATCCCACAACAAGCAACCTTGGGGCCCTCAATGAAGTGAAGTGTATAAAACAAATCTATTTAGCTGCATTTTTAAGGCAGCAAATGAGCCAAGATGGCCATCTCCCATGCAAGAGAAAGAAGAAAGGAAGGAGTCTGAACTCAAGGTCTTGCGAAAGCGCGTTCAACAACTGCAGGAGGACTTTTGGACATCCTTCACCACTTTAATATAGCACAGCAGTTGGAGGTGGTGATTGGACTTGCATCAGTCACCCCCCTCTTCCTATCACTCTACAGCCAAGAAAAGGATTTATTGTCTGGTGGCTCATGCACCCTACTGCAGAGCTCAGCCCCCAAGGACCTCTCTCCTCTTCTAGCACTAATTTCCCATGTGCCCTTCCCAGGCTGCTCTGTCTTCTAATCTTCTACTTCTCAAAGACCGTTAAATATATATTTTAAATTCCAACCAGATTCTTGGACTTGGCAGATAAACTGTGGGTCCCATAAGAGTCATATTTTCTTTGAAAGCCTTGAATGAAGTCTTTATAAAAAACTTCATTAATATTACTACCTATATGCCTGCTCCCCACTTCCTGTTCAAATCCAAACAGATTCTCCACACAGAAAGACTTTTGAAATTCACATATTTACTTCCCCCAAACAGTGAGAGTGTTACTGAGGAGTTTGTGGTAGAGTCAGTCCACATGTGTGTTGTCCTGCTGGAGTTTAAAAGGATGAAGCCTTCTATTCATTGGAAATGAAAAAAAGGAGATGCAAGAGGGGAGGATATAAAGCCAGGGAGATTAGGGCTCTGGAGTTCTGTGTTCTGGCCTCACGCCATTGGCAGAATTTGGTCCATTTTTGCAATTAGATTATATGGCAATAAAGAGTCATTACGGTAACACAGTACAGTGTGTACAAGGGTGTTAAAGCCATTCCTGCCAGCAACAGTCAAAATTAGTAAAGGAGTTGTTTCAGAAGTATCAGAGGTTGTGGTTTTGTGTCCCCCCTCCCTGCCCCATACACATGCTATTCTGCTGAATTCAGCAACTGTGCAGAGGCACATGCCCAGCTTCCATCCACTGAGATCCAACCAGTACCTGCAGAAACCAAGTCCTTCTCCCACTGCAGTCACAGGGTGATCTCCCCTTGCTGAGAAATGGATTGGAACTGAACTTGGATGCAGAGACAGGAGCAAATACCAGAGGAAAACAGAAATCCAACATCTCATAACATTGCCATTTTAAAAAGTCAGCTTCTTCCAGGGTCACTGCAGTATCAAAGTTCGAATAACAGCAGCAATTAGCTGCTGTTAGAAAAGGGCAACACACAGGCACCAGGCTGGATAAGAGACAGACGGACAGCGAGAGAAACGGTCATCTGGGACACAGTCCCAGCTCTGTCATCTACCACACTTTCAACTTCCCTTTTCCAATGCAAGGCCAAAAGATATACAACTCTTCATGAAGAGTTCTGCAAGCTACAGCCTACATGCCATGACATGCCAGTCAGCCCTCTGAAGACTACTTTAAATATTTAAAGTTATTCATACTTTTAAATATATCACAGGGAAAATGATTGGTACAAGAGGAAGCTAGTCGTGTCTTTCAGACCTTTACATGCACAGCGTAAAATGGTCAGCAGGGCTGAGCAGCCAGGTGCGCACACTTATAGGACATGCAGCAGTTTAAGATGTCCATTTCCATATTGCTAGAACCAGCACAATTCAGGGATGATACGCCTGAACAGGTACAACACATCCTACACATCTAAGCTGCTTGGTGTTCTCATCTCCTTTGACCAGGAACATTTCACTGATGGCTTAAGAAGTTCTTCTTTGACTAGAGCAGTCCAAATTACTGAACTCTCGAGTATAGTGCAAGCTCATTTATTTGGGCAGGTGTCTGGAAGCAGCCACAGACTTGATCCTTATTTTAAAAGGATTAAAGAATGTTTTGAATACGTCAACAGGACTTCTTTAAAAAGTGGTTTGTTTTAAACTGGTCTGTCTAATTAAAAGGTGGCAAGCAATGGAAAGCAAGATAGAAAAGAAAATCCGTATGAACTTTTTCATTAGAAAGTTAGATTTCACATTAAGAGTTGTGTGACCTTTCCTTCCGAAGGAACATTGAAAATTTCTGAACAAAACCCAAAGCATGACATATCTCATGGGAAGCTGTAATCAGTTATTCAGGATCCCTCTGCTCCTCACCAGACAGCTTTCCCAGGCAAAAAACATTCTGCACACCACCGCTGCGAGGGGCTCCCACGACACAGGGACTGAGACAGGAGCGCATCAGGGAGCACTCAGCGCAAGAGAGGCAGCCTGTTGACGAGCAGCAAGAACACAACGCAAAGCAACATGGAAGAATTGGAATATTCTGGATTTGAGTTTTTGCCTACAAAAAGAGTTCCCATTGGGAGGGAGGACAAGCAAGCTTAATACTTGTTTTTAATTTATTTGTCAAGGATAGTTACAGCCCACTCCAATTTGTTTTGCGTACATAACCAAAATTAGAATTGCATCAGATTTTGGCTGTGGGAGGCTGATGCAGAGTAGCTGTTTTGACACCATCTTGGGAGAGCTGTCTCCCACCCTCTTCTTCCAGTGCTTCAACCAACTCTCCATTCGACTTGAACTTGCTTTGGTTTTGTGCCGTGCGGCTGGCGAAGAGTTCCTGGGGAGCGCTGCGGGACAGCTGCGCCCGCCAAGCATGGCTGTTGTCTCACCTCAGCTCCATAGGGAGGCCACATCCAGCCCTGTGACTTCTGGATTTTTGGCAATACTTCTCTATCACCACTTCCCCAGGTTGCGGAGGAAGTCTCCTTGGCACCTGTAAAGCAGCCTGATCTTCTTCAACAGGAAGCCCCACAGAATTACAGAAGGCCAACATCGGTTTTTCAGGGCAATTTTCAACTGTTCTTCCACAACATCCTCAATGTAAGGGACTACCTTGGAAGGTACCAAGCACTTAAGCTAGATCAGAGAGCCTTCTTGCAGCCCAGACTTCGTTATGAAGAACCCCTATATCACAGTACCACAATCCTTACCCATGACACATCCTGTGCCCCAACTCTTCCAATGGGAAGTAACACCAAATTTGAACCACTGCAACTGGGGGTAAGCGTTCAGTTTTTAATGGGAACCCACTGCAATGAGAGACTCCAGCACTAGTTAAGGCTTTGAAAGGATCAAAGTGCAGTAATGTCTCAGCAGAGAGCACGGGAAGTGTAAATATCCATGCACAGCATAGCCAGGGATCATTGTTTAAAAGTACGACAGAACAAATGGAATGCTGAAGTCTTAAAAAAGAAAAAGGAGGGGGGGGGGGACACAACTTATTAAAGGAAGGAAGAAGCATCTGTGGGAAGTATTTATGAGACATATAATGCACCTCTCATAGTACCCTAAGGGCCATCTTTTGAGTGGAAAATAAAGCTTCCATACTAGGAGTTTGTTAACATTGTGGCAGGAATCAGATGCAAACACAAAAGCTCGCTTGTTCTGCAATGACTTGCAGAGATAAGTGTCCCTTATCAGCAATACTGTTTTCTTTTGGAAAGGAAGGGACTCTGTGTGTACAAGCAGGGGATGGAAGTCAATGAAAACAGAAGGCTGGAGAGGTCTGAATGGGTATTTTGTACTGTAATTCTAGCTTGGGGCTGCTTTTTTGGGTGTGGAAATATCAAACACTGACCTCCCACTGACGGTCCTTGGCAGTGGGATAAGTCGCTCATTTATTTTTGCTCAGCCACAAAGCTGCTGTATAACATGGCAAGGTCCTTGCAAAGCTACACTGGCCTGATACATCTCCCAGGCAAACAGCGCGCACCCAGCCCTTGCATGCCCTGCTCAAAATATCACTGAGCTCGTGCCCGCAACCAGGTGATCCCCACAGCACTCATCAGGCAGCTCTTTCACTTTGGGAAGAAAAGAAGATTTGTGCAGAAGAAGGTTGGCGTGGGAGAGGTAGAAGGATGCCTTAGGTGTCCTCTATTATAGCTGACAAAGCCCTTGCTAATAGTGACCTTTGGTGGTGACGCCCTCCTACTTCTGACCTGGAAAACCAAAATAGGCCAGGTTGAAATGAGTTGCATGAAAGCATCACACATATAGGAGAAGCAAGGCATGCAGGAATTTTCCTCTACACAGAGTAGTCAATATTCTTTTAAATAAGGAGGAAAAGGAAGGAAAAGGGGAGGAAAAAGAGGGTTTGCAGAGAGATGACCATCTCTGATCTCAGAGTTGCTCAACAGGAAGGCAGCTGTGGGCTCTCCTGGGTCTTGGCTCAGGTCTGCTGGCATCCACAAGGAGTTTTATCTTGGTGTTGGGGCAGCTTTAATACCAGAGAATGCTCTGTTATGGGCTGATGATACATTAATGAAGTGAGAATCTATAGGGAAATGCTGGGCTCTTCTCCTGAGCAATGCAAACTCAGAAATTCACATATGGCATCAAGATTCAGGATAATTAAGGCAGAACCACAACCACAGGGAATTCTAGTTAAGTCCCATCAGAACAAAAATAGTCTCAGCATCCCTATGCTCACAGGAGAGTGCTTCAGACCTCTCTGCTCCATCATGGGGTTCAGCCAGAGGACCCAAACAGCTCTCCCAAGTCATCACAACGCTGCAAGCAGGCCACAGACCCTGACATGTCAGAGGTCTCCAGCATTTCATCGCACACCCAGGTGGCAGTGCAAGTTTTGGATGTGTTGCGCCAGATCAGAGGTTTCCCCTCCCCCTGCATCAGCTTGCCTCCCAGTAATTTTACTGGCAGATCTGAACATAACACAGAGCTGTGCCGCAGTCTGGATAGAAAAGCATGGGATCCATCAGCAGCATACGTCAGCAACAGTGTCAACAGCCCATGGCAGATGATGCAGAAACTCACTTGTTCCCAAGCAGATCATCTCTCCTGCAAGGCACTAGCTATGCTTGGTCACATGTTGTTCCATCAGACAGAGGGAGGCTGAAAAGTCTGGATTAAATAAAAGGAAAACAGCTCTGATAACCATCAACATATCAGTTAACGCTGCATTTCCCCACTGGCTTCACATACACAGAGGGGACAGAGCACAAGACTAGAGGAACTTCCAGCATTACCCTGTCAGATGACAGAAGCCAGCTTACAGAACGCATGGCTGTGCTGTCAGGTCCCACGGCCAAGTCAGCGCAGATAATTGGCCGAGATACCACAGCTAAAATTTGCCTTCCGTATTTAAGGCTACCCAGCTCAGCCCCACTCTGCCTCCAGAGTGACCTGGCCTGGAACATCCTCTGAACAGTCATCAGGATGTGATTTTTTTTTTTTGACCTATGCCAAGTACCGCTGAAAATCCAGTCTGATGCTGCAACACATTTCTGCTCCTCCATTGCTAACTCAGCCACTAATACCTACACAGACTCTGTTCCATAAACAAGTCTGAAACTAGACAGGGGGATCAAGGGATTTTGTGGGATTTACATGCTGCAGCCAAGGAATGCTCCAACACCATCCACCAGAAAAAAAATTAAAAAGACAGGTTGACAAAGTGACAGCCACCAGGAAAGCACTCGTGTGAAGGAATGGCTGGAACTTGAAGCAATTGTCACCTTTAAACATGTTCTCTTCTGACAACGGATTCAGCACTTCTGAATCCAGAAGCCACAGAAAGGCAATCATGAAAGAAATGGTTTTCAATAAGCAAAGGCCAGCTCCCTGAGATGGAGGTCCTCCTGCTCAAGACTAGACAGTCTCTGCCAAGAGACCAGCAAGCAGGGAAGGAGAGCAACCCAGAGCCCCCGTGACACCATCTAAAACAGCCAGCTGGGCTCCCGCAGAGAGCAGCCACCTGCTAAGGTGGAGGCGGGAGACGGGAGGAAGCTTTCAGACCAAACCAACGGGGTCTGCTGTGCAGTCAGCACTGACCCAGTGCACAGTAAAGTGCAAAACAGAAGTCCATACATTTCTGGGCATCTCACAGTATTTTATGTGCAAGTTTATGGAATTTGTTGGATAAACCCTGCCTGTGGAAGCAAGTGGGCTGACAGGAGGTTTTCTGTTGGCATGCAACGAGGTGGCTTGTTGAGACCTTCTGGCTACAGACCAGGAGCAACAAGAAATGCAGGCTTTTTGGTGCAAACTCCCTCCCTTTGGTGCAACTTTGATGAAAAATAAGGCTCCACAGTGCAGAGGTGACGGGGTCTATGCTTGTACACTTCGGGATGGGCGGTGGAGGAACTGGGGGAAGATGTGCAGGTATGCTAAATACACAGACAGGAAAGTACATTGCTATCTTGGCTGGAAACCAGCCAGGGCACCTCTGGCCATGCCACCAGTGCAGTGAAATTTGAGGCCCAGGTCACAAAAGGCACGCAGGAATAAGCAAGCTCCTCTGTTTCTAAGTAGCTGGCATCTGCTTGGAGAGCTACCAAAGGCTGAAATAGTTCATCCATGTTAAAACAGACTCCCTGCGCTTACCTGGCTTGCCTCAGCTCTGTAGAGCAAAGCTTCATGAGGACTTTGAGAAGTTTGCTTAGTGTTTGACACTGCAAAGAGACACTTCAGCAGATGCACATGGCACTAGCTTTTGCATGCAATATTTTACTAAGCAAGATACCACATTTGTGTTTTGCAGCCAGCCTGCACCCCAGGTAAATTAATGCGCAGGAGCTCTGGCCTTCCAAAGAAAGCTCAAGCATCCCTGAATGCTTGCAGGAACATCATGAGAATCTGCATCATCACAAAGCCAGCTGCAAGCAGGCCTTTGACAACACTCTGCAATGCCAGGATGGCATCTCATGCTGTTAGATAGGTGTGAAAATAAACAGTAATATCTTTTGTGAGAAGACATGCAAAACAGCAGCATGCCTCTACTCTAAGCTCTACCAGAACAGCTGGTTATAGAGAAGACCATAACTTGAAAAGGAAAACAGTCATCGGGGGAAATAATCCTTACTGTTCTGAAAAATCCACCACTTTGTATTCAGCCTTGCTTGTCTCTGTGACTAGAAGGGTATGTTTGGAAACCCTCAGAGGTACAACTGAACTTCTTTTTTTTAAAAAAAAACTTGTGATTCCCATGTGAAAATCACCTAACTCAACCAAAGACTCCTGTTTTTCCTAACTCAGGACAAACATTTCAACCCATAGCCATTTATTGGAACTGAGCAAAGGTAAGCTCAAACTGAAATTCCACACTGAAATTCAACTTCCCAAACAATCAAAGTGGTATCTAGATTTACATTTGAAGGAAGCTAATCCTACAGGACCAGCTGTTAACGCTGCAAGACAGCCACTGATGTCACACAGACTAAGTTGTCTCTCAGGGGACATGCATCTATCAAATCGTTCTCTGGGAAAAGAGCAGGATAGAACCACTTCATCACTACCTGGAAGGATCTGGAGAAGTTCCCAACCAACAGGTGCAGGGAATTACATCCTAGGTATTGCCAGCAGTCTGCTGGAGGAAAAGCAGCTGAAGACACCACTGCCACATCCCTGGCCAAGCACTGCGATGAGCAGAAGCAGAGCAAGCCCTGGCTGCCAGATTACGGCAGCCTGTCCCAACATTCCCACCAAGCAACAGCACAAAAGCTGAAGAAACCTGCTCATCTCGGGATCTCCCATAAACTCTTCTCAACCTTGAATGTGGTACTTTCACTTTACCTCCACTCCTATTTCTTGGCAGTTTCTGGGGACCACCTGGCAAAGCCAACACCTCTGGTTAGTCTCCTTGTTTGCCTCAAGACTGAGCCAGTTTGCCCCATTTTTCTTCAGCACAGAGTTGGGCTGGTCATCTATGGAGGCCTTGCACAAGCAGGTAGAGCAGAGGGGGACTTCACAGAAAGAGTGCTCTGGCGTCTGCGTCCCAGTGCGGTGCTTGCTCTGTCCCCTCCCCTTTTTACAGTAGGACATTACTTTTGATTCATACTCAGTGTGTGGTTCACGGTAATTTTGGATTACTTTCTGCAGGATCAGAGTCTGGCAAGTTTTTCCTTCCTGCAGTTATGCAATGGACTGCTCCCATATATATTCACCCATGTTTTTGGGAATCACACAGGATTTGGTTTTCATCTAGGAGGGATTCTCTCAAGATGAAGCTGAAACCCATCTTCCAGCATGCTTGAAAGCCTTTCACCTTGCTGTTACCTGCAACTTTTACGAGTATGTGCTACCCTATCATCCAGTTCATTAAAGTAGATAATAAAATGGTCCTAAAACCAGAAATAGACACCACTGAACCATGCTTGACCTCCTTGGAACCCAGGAGGTTCTTCAAACCTCCAACTTGGCAATATTCTCCAAGAATAATTTGGAAAAAATGAACTACTGATACATACCATGCCACACTGCAGTCTACACAACATTTTTTCTAGCTTGTTCACAAGAACATCAAGTAACAAAACATCAGAAGCCTTATCTACAAAGTTATCTACTGTTCCTACCCACCCACAAACCCTCTTCCCTTATTACTGAAGCAAACTTACTTGTTTTAACCGGCTGTGCTTTTGACAAGGCCTTGTTACCCCCTAGGCAGTCACAAGCCATTTCTTTAGTCCAGAAGCCAGCAGTAAGCTACTCTGCCCTGTAGTTCCTATTCCCCCCTCGACACACACTTTTCAAAGCCAAGGACTAAGTTTGCCCTTTCAGTTTTGTGTAACCCCAGTCAGGTTACACAAAAGAGCCAGTTTGTGTAACCCAGGAGTCCTCAAAAGGAGCCAAGAACAAACTGGTGCTCAAAAGTCTCTTTGGCAGTATTCTGAGTACTCCAGAATGAGTTTTGTCCCAGCCAATTATCTAAGTACCGCTAGCATGAGACCACACCATCATCAATGCCTGTAGAGCATTAACTGAGATAGCAAACTGCAATCATGCAGGTAAGATGAACACTCTGAAGCTGTGGAATGTTCTGGCAACTTTTACCACTAGTTTCCCTCTGCGGGAGGCAGAGGAGAGCTGCCTGCTTGGTCTCTTCACAGTGATTTTGTCCTGCTACTGTTTTTTCATCTAGTTTCTACTTTTTGTGTACTTTTTGACTCTCAGGGCACTGAGCAGCTCGCAGTTCAGCCGAGGGCATCTCTTATTATACTCCTGATGTTCCCTTTGCATTGGGATAATTTGCATTTATATCCTCCATAAGCAAGTCTTCAACATATTACAGCACTCAACTGATCTGAGGCAAACAAGACAAAAATTAGCGTTCTGGGAAGCATGTGAAGATACTGGAGGCCATATGTTCCCATCTCCAAGTGGTATGTAACTTCTGCTTTCCATCAGAAGTTGCTGCTATAGAAACCCCTTTTATCCAGCTTAAACCTAAGCAGTCTCAGTCTCTCTTTTCCCAACTGGAAAAAGGCTAGCATCTCTTTGCTGAAAGAAGGGTGTGATCTGTGGTCAGGGTGGAGCAGCCAGGACATGCCACACATACGGCCCACGTATCCCATTCAAACTGCAGCCACTCCCGTGGAAACAGCCTTGCAGAGTACACCTCCTCCTGCAGCACGGGCCACAAAGGTCCTCTGGAGCACCGGAGAAACACCACGAGGCCACAGCACGCACATGACACTGCGCGTGCATCTGCAGTGTGTAGCCTCCCATCATCCCTGCATTTGTACTTTCTTTTCCAGCTGTGTTTTGAAAAGCCTGGTGCCCACTGTCAGTGGGCTTCTGCAGCACTGCTTTTTCCATAGTGCACCAAATCAAATCCCCTGTGAGGGATGCAGACAGCTCTACAAGGCTGGGCGTTTTCAGCCTGGTCTGCATGCACCTGGGTGCAGGCCAGCACTACTCCCACACTTTCCTCTAGTTCATCATCTCACTCCTGCAATAAGGCTCAGTCCAAGCCTCTTGTGAGCAGATGAGCAGTTCATAACCACCTCCATCAGCATTTAATCCTTAGCATCTTCTTGCCTCGTGGAACACACCAAGCAATTTTAGGCTACTTCACTGCCACCGATTTCCCACTTATGTCCCGTGGTATATACACAGCCCCTCAACCCAGCCTTATTACAGCAAGAATTCTCCTTCTCGCTCTCCCTCCTGCCCCCAGGGAGCCTTCCCACCACGTCCTCAATTGCTGCGAACCACCACCTCCCAGCTCCCCCACCAGCAGCCTGGCCACTGCTGCAACTCGCTCAGCTTGTGCACTGCTCCCAGACTAGACCCAAGCACAACAACCACATGGGATTTACTACTCTGGGAACACAGCCTCTTGAATTCCCCCACCCTGCTGAAATCCCGGTTCAGGTCCATGCATTCGCGCACAGTCCAGTTCCTGCAGCAGCCTCTCCTCTGGCCTTGGCAGACGGTCTCGTCTCAGCACATATCTGCCCGGAACAGCGCCATAGAGATTTTTCTTAATCAGTTTGCCTTTTCACTGTGTAATTCCTCCGTCTGCATTTATCTTTTGGTTTTCTCTTCTCTACTGCATGAAAGCAAAGCCACTTCCATGCACATTCAAGGACCCTTCCGATCGCCCACCATAAACAACAGCAAACTGTACCCCTCTCCTCCCTTAAAGCTTTTGCAGCTCTTTCCTGTGATATCTCAAAAACCCTGCAAACAGCCAGGCTGTTGGTGTGCCAAGGCCATCGCTTCTCCTGAGCCCTGCAGTTTGCTGCTTTGTTCCCGGTGCTCTCATGCTCAGTTTGCCCATACCTGGATCACAGCCTGGCGGACGCAGCGACAGCAGGCTCGGGGGCAGCCCGTCGCTTCTTACACCCAGTCTCCATCTAAGCCAGAGCCCTCTGCATAGCAGTAACACAGCTGATAAACTACAGTTTAGGAAGACTTGTGCACCCAAACAAACCCAAATTTCTTCCATCTTCCTTGTAAAGGAAGAATTCATCCAATGCATTTTTTTTTTTTTAAAATGAGGCCAGCTTTTACAGACCCTCCAGCTCTCGTTATGGAAAATAAGTGGAAACTCCTGGCAGGGGATTATATTTTTTTTGTTCATATATATATATATATAAAATAAAAGCAAAAGTGTATATTATCCTCTGCCTGCATAGACTTTGCCAAAAAAATTTGCTGATGCTTGCAAAAACTATGGGACAGTTGTCCAAACGCCTGCCACTTGCTAGTCATAGACAGTTATGAATTGTCCTTCTTGCTGACAAGTTAATGTTGCATCATAAACTGCCCATATGAAGTTTTGTTCCTATAACACATGACTGAATTCAATATGTCAGAAGAATGATTAATTGCCCCTGAGATTTGGATCTTTAAAAACAGCAGAAATTCAAAAGCCTGATGTTCTTTATTCTGATGCTGGTAGGATTTACATCATGGTTAATAAATAACAGGCTTCCTTCAGAAATTAGGTCATTAGATTATTCTATTTGCAAATATAAAAATGCAATCAGATGGAACTAGTAATGTCTAGGATATACAGACTAGACAACAGTGACATCTCAAATGCTTGGGTGGATTACTTCAAGGAAATCTCGGTCTGACTTTCGGGTGTCTCTAACTTCAGATGCTCCAGTATTCAGGGCAATATGGAAAAATCCAAAAAAAAAAAAAAGTCCTTTACAGCAACTCAGAACTTTTAGATTTGTATTTTAGAATATCCCAAAACTTGTGCATCTCCTCAAAAAAGAAAACCCTTTGCTGTCCCAGGTGACATAGCTCTCAGGCACCGTGCAAATCAGCGACACCTACCCGGTCAGGCCACCTCCGTCAGGCAATTTTACCCCCACGTGCTGCTCACCGGCAGCCAAATGGATCTGTACATTGAGCATTTGAGATCATAGTAGCAAGAGGGTCTTCCAAACCGTCTGCAAGGTATGTTATCATCACTATAAGTATGCTCTGACCTCACCTATTCTTCATACATTTTGCTGCCTTTCCTTTAGCTGTGATGCATAATAATGCCTTGGTCAGAAAAAGCATTATGTTGAACTCCCCTCTTTGGTGCCAGGAGCCAGCAACTCTCTGGTCCAAAGAAAAGTCTTATTTCCTGGACTTTAAATTTCAATCAGTACAAGAATCTGTTCCTGTGTGGGCAGATTTCTCCTCATAGCAGCTGAGGGACCAGGCTCCCCACATGGCAGATACCATGAGACCACTTCCACCACCGATGGGCAAACCCCAGGGGATGGCACAGAGCATCAATGGGACCTCCACATTCAAGAGTGGTGCCCAGTGCTTCCCCAACACCTCACTGCCCCAACACCATCCTGCCCTGGCTGCCTAGGGCTCCTACCCAGCCAAAAGGCTTTGCTGGCATGGAGATCTCATGCACCAAAAAAAAAAAAAAATAAAAATAACACCAGAAATGGGTTATTTGCCAGGCTCATACCACAAATGCTTTGCTAACATGCTTGCTTCAAGGATTCACCACCTGCTCCTGCCTGCAAGATCCCATCCATCACCAGATCATCTCCTCCCATCCTTGGCCAGCATGGCCACGCAGCACCATAACGGAACTCATCCTCCCTCCACCCTCCCCAAAACTGAACCACCTTAACAAAGTGACTGCAAATTTGCCCATCCCAAAGACCTTTTACTTCCCCAGAGCACCCAAAGACACCTGCCCTCAACACCAATGGTGCTCACCAGCAAGTCAGCAGGTGGGATGCTTCTGGTGAGATGCCAGGGCAAAGCTGGAGATGGGGAGGAAGGGGCCATGTTCCCCTTCCTGAGCCATTTCTGACCGTTCGCACACACCTTGCACACACAGAGCAGCCTTCCCACACCCTGCATCCACAGGCAGCCTGGGAAGAGCTGCTGTTGCCAGGAGGCACACAGGAAAAAAATAAAAGCTAATTAGAAGTGATGGCTAGTTTGACAGCACAGACTTTTAATACAACCGCTACACACAACTACCAGCACACTGAGCTGAATCCCTTTCTCATCAGCCCTTTGTACACCACAGACTGTCCAAGGGAGCTTAACGAAACTCGTGCAGCCCCCGGTCCTACAGAGCTTGACCTGAGGTCCGCCTCGCTCAGCAGGGATCGGTGCGCACAGGCTGCAGGAAGCAGATGCAAATAAAGTCAGCTGAGATATCATGAGCTGGTTAAACTGGTACGTTCCGTCTTGGTTGCATTTTTCAAAAAACGTGGCAGCACAGAAAGAATCAATGGTTCCCCAGTGCTAGAGGATGCTTTGGCCACTTGGAAGAGAACAGGCTGTTTTTGCCAATAGCACACTTACTCCTGAGAGCAATGGTGAGATTTGGCACGTAAATGCAATTGAGTGGCTTTGTCATAATACAGACCCAGACGGGGATGAAAAAATAAAAGACTCCTGGGGCCAGCATTAGACCTTGTCCCCTGTCAGGGGCACAGAGCATCCTGAGGGACAGAGGGCAGTCACACGTGGGGCTCCTCATCACTGCTGCTCCTGGCACAGGGCTCTTTACTGTTTTCTCTTTAAAACATCTCTCCTGGTTCCCTATGAGCAGGGAAGGTTGGTAAATAGACCCTATGCTAGTACTGAAGCACAAGCCTGGCCTGTATAGGGTTGTTTTTTTAGAAAGTGCTCTCCACTGAGGCTTTTCTGTTCCCTCCAGTCTCCACACCAGGACCCCAAGCTTTGGCCAAGCCTCTGCTCCTAACACTTTTTTGTTTTCTTAAATGGACTGAGAAGTTCTTTCATAGAGTTCACGTGGGGAAAACACATTTGTCCCAGGGTCCAGGTGGGTTTTCAGCTCAGCCTCTCACTCATGCCAGCAGAAAGCCCATCTCATGACAATGCCCAGACCCCTGAGAAGTAAAGACACACAAAAACCCCCTTTCTGTGAAGTTTTCTGCATGCACAGGGCTGCTAGGAATTAAAGCAATTCTCTCACTGCAGCCTGGGTGTCAGGATGCAAACGTGAGACACTCCCTCTACCGACTGCAGAGAGCCTCTGCCAGCCCCATGTAGACATGGTCTTGGGAGCGCAAAGGATTCAAGACATTTTCCCCCACTATTTTCAAGTCTGGGCACCTAAGTATGAATGTAAGGATCTGGTTTTGTGAGCGTCCTATACATTTTCCAGCCTTCTCTGTTGAAGACAAAGCTTAAAAATGGATGCAAGCACTCCTGTACCAAAGCGATGTTTCAAACTTGGGTTATTCCACATAGTAACTAGCCTCCCCCCCGAAGTTTATTTCCCTTCAGCATTTCTGCAAGTCCTTCTGCTCAAGGACCTTAAAGCGTTGCATAGTCTTAGGCATGTGGGACATCCTAGCACCATCAGGTGAGCATTATCTATCACAACAAAGACTCGGGGTGGGGGAGAAAACCAGCAGAAGTGAGCAAGAACTGGAATGAAAACTCTGAACTCCTTTGAAGGTCTCCTCCAGACCTAGGGCTAGGTATGTCTCCCTTTTACAGGGCTTAGTCTTTTGTACAGACAGGGAGAAGCATGGTAAAGAAGCAAACTGGCCCTACCCTGCTCAAACCTCTGTTGACAATTGGGCTGTCTCCTGGGCATCAAACACTTAAAACTGTTTCCTATTCTTGGGTCCAATTGAATGCAGAAGCAGAAATGCTATCAAAAAAAAAAAGCATCCATGCCATATGGTTTTTCCAGTCCAACACACCAGCAGAAGACAGCTTGGGAAATCCAGGAACTGCCAAACACAGCAAACGCTGGTGCACTGGTGGAGTTCAACACCGTCCCTCCTGCTGCAGAGCAGCTTGCACAATTAAGAGGTTTTAGACTACATCGGCGCTTTAAACTGTTTATTTCCATCTCAGACACTTGCACGCTGATCTCCTTCCCTTTCATTGTATTTATCCTGTGCACTAGACCTGGAAGGGGCATTATCCATAACACACAGACCTCTCCTGAGCCCTCCTCAGCACCTGACCGCAGATCTCAGCCTGCTCTCAACCAGTAATGCTGCTCCCTCCCACACCTGCCCATTTCCTTGAATATTTTTGAAGAATAAGCTCTCGCTGCTGATGAAGACATAATAAAGTCCAGTCAAATTCAACAACACTTATTTTACAGACCAGCACATCCTGAGGCAACACACACAGGCTCTAAGACCAATTCTGACCCTGTCACACAGACCTGGGCGGGCAACATCTCCATCCGACACATTAGATTCCATCAGGAGCTGGAGCAAGGAGATGCACAAACACCTGGACGATAAACCAAAACAGTAAAATAACAGAGAAGCCTGGTAAAAATGAGTTTTCCTTCCTGGCAGTCCAGTGGCAGCCACCTCCCAGGATGCACAAAACATCAGCATGGGATGGAGATGGGTTTCCCAGAAGCCCGCGTCAGGAGGGACGGGGCACGGAGGCGATGGAGAGCTGCTACAGTACAGCTCCAGAAGCTGACCTTACAGACATCCCCGCCGGGGCAGGGGACTTCAACACTGTGCGTGACGGTTACTAAGAGCAGCGGGAGTGAGGACTTGGTAATCTGGGGGTTTCCCCTCCTGTATGGATGAGTGTGGGGTCACAGGAACCAGAAGCGAAGCTCAGTGCAGAGGTGGAGCCTGCCTGAAAACTGGCACGACGCTTCGCTGGACTGAAAGATTTCAGTTTTCACATGCTCCATTTTTCCAGCCCAAAAAGATGAAATTTTCCACAGAAGCAGATGCTTTTCTTGAAAGATTTCTTTGAGTAGAAATGCCAAATTCTCCATCAGGAAACTGTTCTGATGGAAGCATTTTCAACAAGCCCTGTTCGAGATCTATTTCAGGACTGGCCTTTGCTGGCCTGAGTCAATTCTTTTAACTCATGGCGGCTTGTTTTTCCTGCCATTACGTACTTCTAAATTGAGAGCGTCTCCGTTTTAATTGCGCTCTTGCCACCATTTAAACGAGTTGTTGTTCTGAGTCAGGGCTGCTCAGCCTGCGGTGACCCAGGGCTGGGGGCAGCCATCCCCTGGAAGCCCCCTCCCCATGGGACATGCTTTTTTTTCCAGCCCCGCTCTGAAAATCCAGCCATTTTAAACCAGTTTTAAGGCCCTTTCTGCTCACTCCACCCATTTCCAGAGTGACGCTTGCTAGGTCAGAAGGATGTAAAACCATTGTCTGCTTCCACGTGGTCACTTTCACTCACATTGCCGGTGGTGAGCTGAGAATTACTTCTTTACTCTCAATTCCAGCTCGATTTGCTGCTACAGTCACGCTGCACCCCCGCCCTCTGAGGGCAGGAGGAGGATGCAGGGTACAGCATTTGGCTTTGCATGGCCTCAAGCAGCCTCGGAAGCTCCAGCACATCCCCATGCCTGGCTCCAGTGTTTGGCCACCCTTCTTAGGGAGGGCTTTTACCAAATATCAGCTTGCAATTCCCTTTGCTGCAATGGGATCTAGGCCATGGCCCTGTATTGCTGCCTTCTGCTCCTCATGCGTGGATCAGAGCCATCGCGGCCATTCTGCAGGGGATGGGGTCACACAGCTCAGCCACACAGAAACCTCGAGCCTGTCATTGCTCCAAGACATGCAGCAACGGCGCTAACAAGTTCTGCTAGGAAATGTGTTTCATGCCTTTAATGCTAGCCATTTTGCTGCTGTTGGTGTTGACAGACATTAATTAGCAGGGCAGGGCCCCAGCACACAACTCTAACCCCAGGCTGACACAGCAGCCTCCGTGTGGATCTGTACGATGGAGAAGCACCCGGCATGAGTTGAGCCAATGCCAACGGACTGCTCCCCACTGAGAAAGCCACCTGCAGTTAGCACAGTTGTATGGACACCCACAAAACACACTGCCACTGCCAACCCCCTCTGGCAGGTCCTGCTCTGCTCCAGGGAGGCAGTGGCTACATTTTCCAGCATGTCATCCTTTCCCAGAGCTCCTATCAGCATCTCCTGGGCTTGAGCAGAGGATTTGTGGCCTCGGGTTGCCCTCTTGTGGTGCAGCTCGAGTGAGATATTGCAGCAACATTCAACAATATTCAACATTGGCTGCAACACCCCAGGAAGTGCGGATCTCTACCTCAAGTGTACTGACACGAATTCGTTTTTCTTAGTTACCTTCATGCACTGCTTTGATGCGGCGTGCAGATCAGCAGCCGAAGTCCGCTGTGCTGCACAAGTTCTGCAGCACAGTACAACATTCTTCCACTCAGTGCTGGCTTTCATAGAAACAATTAAATCTGTGTGTAAGGGGATTGGATTTCCAATAAAAACTCAAGCCAAAAGCTATTTAAAAGTTTGTTTTAAAAAACAAACAAACAAAAAAAATCAAAACAGTCTATGCTTTAGCCAAGAACTGAACCAAAGTTATTCTTGTCCCTCCACAAATAAGTCCTCTGAAACACTGGATTCTTTCAAACCAAAAACAAAAGTTGTACCACAAAGAAAGATTACTTGCTTTCACTTTGATCCTTTCCAGTTACAAAGGCACTTCATCCTTTATTGGACTGACCCTTGTTTAAAACTAAAACCTGTTTTTTTAAACAGAAATATTGTTCTCCTCGCTCGGCAGTGCATACGTACTGAGGGGGAGCTTGATAACGTCAGCGGCTGTCAGGCTTCCCCGAGCTGCCATTCGGGCAGGTAGTTTAGGTCACAGCCCTACCTAGAGGCGCGTTAAACACGTCCCTATGGGAGTAACAGCCACTGCCACGTCTTGTGCCTCCTCGGTGATGCAGCACTGCAGCGAGCGCACCGTATCAAGGGTCATCTCCAATTTATAGGTGCTTCCCGGGGATGGTTTCCCCAGCATTGGGCCAGACTGCCCAGCTCGCAGCTGCTATTGTAAACTGCAGCACAATCTCAAAAGCTACCACACGGGGTTGCACCAAAGACATCTTTATTTCAGTGTCTCCGGCAGTAGGCAACAGCCAACAGTCCCAGAACAGCCACAGTTGCAGCCATCCTTCCCTTGGCACAACCTCATGATGTTTTGCTACATAAATACACATATTTATGACACAGAACACCCTTTGAGGAAGGGCAGTCCCGCTGCCCCAGCTCTGCAGACCACAAGGAGACCACATCTTTAGAACTTCACATCCTGCTGTGCTCTTGATGGCAAGGCCTGCACGGAGCAGGTCTGTGCGTCTCTCTGCAGTTCTTCAGCCTCTTCTTTAGATTTCTCTAGAAACCCATAATCACTCTGGAAACCTAATGACCCAAGTGGATGTAAAGAAGGACACATCTGGCAGGCACAGGACCACCATTGAGCTGGACATCCTTCAAGGCATCCTGCACAGCCCCTAGAACATCCCACATTGGACCTTTGCTGGTACCATCGGGGGCCAGAAAATTTTCCACGCAATCATCTGCTGTGAGCTCCCACCAACCCAACCAAGAAACACAAAGTTAACAAACAAACAAAAAAAAACAACAAATCCTGCACGTTTCAGTTAATCACAATTTAGTGTGAGACTTTTGGCAAACAAACAAAACTTACGACAGAAATGGTCAGGCAGCTAACCTATTTCCCCCAAACAACACAGCTTCTAGCTAAATGAAGAGAAACTTACTTTAATCAAGAACCAGCTCAATACAGAGCCCAAAGGACAGAGCTGCATGGACTGGGTTGTACGGGAGGTAAGACCAGATGATTTAATAGCTGCCTCCAGCCTTGAAATCTGCTAACAGACTTGGAATTTCAGAAAAACAACAGTTCCAGACAAATCAATGGAAATGCAGTTTGATGAAAGGCTTAGACCTAAGAGTCAATCCATACTTTTACCTGCACATCACAAGCACACCAAGCACTTCAAAAAGCCATCAGTGCTTCTACTTTCTACCAGTCTCAAAGCAAGAAGCACACTTAAAAGCCTGCAATGCACAGGAGCCAGAAGTGCTCTGCTGCCATCTCCAGTGCACAGGGTAAAAGCACACACAGAAAACCCATAGGTGCCTCATCTGCTGGCAGATGCCCCACGCGTTTTGCAGGTTAGAGAAACCCACTGGCATTTGCTAGGGCAGAAGATCATTTCATGTATTATTTCCTTACACCGATCTCCCTAAGCAGCATCTCCTCTGTCACTGCTGGGGACTCTAGTCTGACCCTCAAGTCACTTCTTGCCCCCCAGCTTGGGCACTGCTGTCTCTGGTCACACAGGAGGAGAGGTTACGGCACTGAAGCCATGCATGCAACATGCAGTGACAAACGGGATGGCGGCAGGCAGT
This sequence comes from Chauna torquata, assembly GCA_013399475.1. Classification (NCBI taxonomy): domain Eukaryota; kingdom Metazoa; phylum Chordata; class Aves; order Anseriformes; family Anhimidae; genus Chauna; species Chauna torquata. Next base: position 89,299 of record VXAL01012859.1, on the reverse strand, counting down.
TATCCATGGAGACAGAAGACATCCACCCAGAAGCTCCTCTCTTGCATGCACAGCACTGAGCTCCCAGCAGGACACAAGTGGCTTTTTTTCTGAGTTTCACCCATCAATCAAACAAAAAGACACCACAATCAGTCACATATGTTTAGACCAGAGCTTCATTCTCCAGCTGGCCAGGCTGGCCATCCCCTCCATCCTCCCCACCACCAACCAGACCGGGGCCACAAGGATTTGAATTAGCCCATGGAAAAGCCATCTATGTCATGGGGCACCCCACAGCCACCAGCGCAGCTGAGGTGCCAACAGGAACAGGGAGAGAGGAAAAGGAAGTTTGGGAACGCCCCAAGTTCACATCTTCACCACCAATTTGGTATCAATTTAACTTAATGTCTTACAGCTCATTCAATACCAAAGATTTTTAATAATTAAAACAAACTAGGAAGCTTTGCACATTAATGAGATACAGGTAACAGAGTGGTGAAGGCAACAGAGAAGCCATTGCTACCCTAAGTGGCACCAGTCTCCACAGATGCCACCCAGCCTCAGAGCTAGGAAGCAGGGATAGGCATTCCCATGGAGAAGCAAGCTCCCTGAAACCCCATGGGCAAACCCCCAGCTAGGGCAGGATGGTGCTCTGACCCCCAGCCACCCCTGCCTGCAGGGCTGTGCCCGGCCTGGCACCAGCACGCATCACCCAGTCTCACCTTACCTCCCTGCAGCAATTTCCACAGCAAACACGCACCCGCTCTCAGCCCAGAAATTCCACTCCCAAGGAGCAGACGGTGGGACAGGAGGAGCCAGGCTCTCCATAGCACCTCCCTGGGACACATCTCACTCCACAAGTGCTCAAGCTAAAGCCCACCTCCAGCTCCCCCCAGCTGCTGGCAATTCATCCCTAATCACACCACACAGCTTTGTGATTCAGGGCACCTGTGTCGTTCCCAGCACCATCTGCTCTCCCTCCTGGCTCCCAAAACAACCCCCTCCTCCTTTTTTTTTTTTTTTTTCTTCTTTTTCCTCCCAGGTATTTTATATCACTGCACCTTCTGCTGCATGGGGCACGGTCACTCTGCAAGCCCTGCACAGACCTGCATGGAGCGCAGCACTGCCCATCCCCGCAGGAACCGCTCAGCCTCGGGCTGTACACACTGAACAACCCAGCGGCTAATTTGCAATTAGCTATTTGCACATCTCCAGTGCTTCCTTTCCAGGCTAGCAGAGCAGCTTACAAGCATAAAGGATGCAGGACTCGTTGCTCCCCGGGGCTGCTGAGCAGCGCAGTGTGGGTGCCAGCTCTGACCCCGAAAGCAGCCGCTGGGGCTGAGCCCCAGCCGCCGGCTGCACCGTGCGCACCCCGGGACGCGGGCACGCTGCCTCGCAGCCGGGGTGACGTGCCAGCTCTGTGCAGTAGCGAGCCTCGTGCGGACTAGACAACAGCAGTAACCCCTTTCCTTCCTCCCCCCTTCTTTTTTTAAAAACAGATGTATGCATTACACTCTTTTCCAGCCGCAGCTTAAGTGTTGAACAATACGATTCAGCTGTCTGAGCTGCGAATCTGGGCCAATGTGCTTCTCACCTCCTCCTTTTTTTAGCGGTGCTACAAGGCAGCGGTGCTCCGAGCCTGCCCCCGCTGGGTACCGCTGCCTGCTCTCTGCCGGGGCTGCGGGGCAGAAGCAGGTCCATGGGCAGCGACTGCGACATCCAGGCTGCAAATCACCGTCTCTTTGCAGCACTGCCCTCATAAATAATAATAATACAACAATAATAATTTTGCTAGATGAGCGTGCATCACAAGCGAGCTGTCAGAAGAACAAACCTCCCGCCGCTCCCCACCCGGCTGCTGGGGATGGCGAGGACGTCCTCCACCTGGCAGGGGCGGCTGGGGCAGGAGGAGGCCCCACCGCACAGCACGGGTCCCTCCTGTGGGCAGCCACAGGCCCCATCCATCACCCGCCCCGTGGCCCCGCTGCGGTCAGCAGCCCTGGCGTGAGCGGGGACGTGGGGCACGTCTCTGGTACCGCCTGCCGGCCGCTGACTCCTGCTGACAGAGGAGCCTTCAGGTCACCCTTCCCTGCAGGTCGGGGCAGGCCTTCCTCTGAGTCCCTTCACTGCGTTTGCACCGGTGAAGAAGCTTCCACAAGTGACCAGAGCTTGTGCCAGGCGTAGCGGAGAGCCACAGGGTTTCATCCAGCGCTGGTGTTCCTCTGTAGCTATTTCTGAAGGGAACCAGACAGGAGTTCCCCAGGGATCCTGAAGCGGGGCCTATTGGTATATGTGCATACAGGGAGCACGGGACATGGGACACCACTGCTGCTCCCTGCCCCATTAGAAGCCAGGACCTCCAGCTGACACCAGCATGGGCTCGACATACCTGCCAGCTGCTCTTCTTCCAATCTTTTTTGTATCTGTGTGGGCCAGACCGATGCAGGAGCCAACATCTGAAGCTCCCTGTCCCCATATTCCCCTTTTCCTCTGGTTTCTGGCCTCAGCCCACCTTGCCCACATCAAGCAGCCGGTGCCCTGAGCCTCGTGCAGGAAGCGCTGTTGGCCCAAATGAAGCGTAACGTGCTGGGTTGTCCCTGACAATGGGGTCCTCTGTTTGGCTTTCCCATGAGGGTTATTATAGCCAGTGTTTATCTTGGACTGGGGCCAAAACATGCATTAGTGCTCCTCATCCTGTGGGTTTCTGCACGCAGCTTGAATGAGCGTAGGGGTTTACAGACACCAGGCCAAGCTGGGGGAGAGGTTTTCAGGGGGTTGAAGTCTTCCTCGTATTACAAGCGTTGCTCAGAGAAATGGGGAAGGTGAGGACTGGCCCCATCCGTGCGCATCCATGCCTCGTTGGCTGTGGGGCAGTGGTTACCATGAGGTGCAGGTTCGGGGCTCTGCCCCATAGTCCCAGCTGTGCTATGGATTTGTGCAAGAGGTCATTTTGTTTTCTTTTGTTGGGAGAATGATACTGAATAAATACTTTGAGACTCAATGAGAAAGCAACAGGTTCATGCTGTCCTGGGAGGACGGATGTGCCATGGTTGGAGAGACGCTTCCTTACCTGGTACTGTAGATGTGTGTCTCCATGCCAGGCGCTGCATGTGCCATTTCCCTTGCTTTCCATGGAAGCCCAGCACAACTCAGGCAAAGCTGACACCCCAAAACCTTCTCCCTTTCTGTCCCCAACCCACAGATGAGTTGCCCTAAAGAAGCTGCTACTGTCCCTACCAACCCCACCAGCTCCTGACCAAGGTCAGAAGGCCTCAAGTTGCTTTTTGCAGCCCCAAAAAAAGCACCATCAGCAGGGTGCCAGGCAGTAGCAGGTACAGTTCACAGGGGACACAGGCACAGACAGGCATTCGAATGCCTGCTGCCCCACACTAAGCTGCTGCTGCTGCTGCCACTGTGTCCCCTGTGTTAGCCCGCTTGCCGGAGCTCCAGCACGTTCCTGGCTGAGTTCTGAACATCGTACAGCCTGCATCTGCTCCCTCTGCCGGGCTGTAATTAGGAAACAATATTATTAAAACCCACTCCCATCTCCGCTTTCCTTTCATCTCCCCTCCTTCTTGTTGTTCATCTATTATCCTCCCTCCACAGCCTGTGGCCTTTGGACTGCATGCTGATGAGCCCTTGTTTGGTCTAATCGGCAGCGCTTGTTAACGGGGCTGTTAGTGCAGTTTCCAACCACCTGCTCTGCATTTGCTTCCCCCACATTGCAGCCTCAAAGCTGGCTCAGCTCCTCCACCCCAGAGCCTGTTCCTGCAAAGTCACGGGGGTTTTTGCTGCTTTTGTACTGAGGTGCACATGAGCACTAGCCTCGCTGCCCGCGTGGAAGCCGTGCTCTACCCAGCACCAAGCAAAGGGCTCTGGAGGGAAGGGTGGAGCAGAGGAACTGAGGACCTTCGAAGAAGTGTTTTGGGGCTGGTGGAGCTTGGCAAGGAAGCTCCCTTGTGCCCCTCTGAAGGGAGGACATCAGAGTCTGAGCCACCAAAACTGCATGCTCCAGTGGGGAAAGAGCTCTTAACATCAGCAGCATGATTTTTGGCAAATCACTGCATATAGGCTTTCCAGATACAGTTTTGTACCCGTCTGTATATCCTTCTCCACCCTTATGTGCTTCTATCAGGAGCATGGCCAGAGTTGGCAGCAAAGCCTGCAATTCCTCTTGGGTCGTCTGGTCCCGGCACAGCTGTTCATGTGCCACTGCTGGGTGCTTACTCTAATGTTTCATGCAGCAAGGATTTTAGCTTCGATTCATGCAATGAACAGTCAAATTTCAAGTCTAACGTGTGGGCCCAACACCCACAAACACAATTCCCTCTGCTGAACGTGTTGAGTGGGAAGAAACAGATGGGAGCTGAGGACGCGCAGGGCTGCTAGAGGGGACGGGGAGAATCTGGTGACCCAAGAGCAGAGGTGCCCATGGCGCTGAGCCTTGATGGAGTTACTGGATGAGGGAAAATGAATTCTCTGCAAGACAAAGAGTATGATTCACACTTCTTTAATAAATGCTCTGAGCTTAATGGGTGACAGCAGGGCTGTAGGAGCTAAGCACTATTTATACATGGTGCTCCAGAGCAAGCCAAGATGCCATTGCAACCCAAGTTCAAAGGCACAGCCGCTTTGCACATGCTCTGCAGCGCGGCAGCAATGTCCTGAGCTCCTGCAAGGGGCTGGGTGTGGGAAGCTGCTCAGAGCATCTGGAAGCCGTCCACCACCCAGCACAACAAGCATGTCTAGGGTGCAAAGCACAATTCCCCTGAAGTTGACGGCCAGATATTTGGGTGGTTAAACCTGGCTCCTTCCCATGGATCAAGCAGTGCTCCCTCTCTGTAGCAGATGATTTAGGTTGGGCTTTGAAGGTCTCTCTCATTTTGGTGTCTAAGTGCTGACTGCGAGTAGAAGGAAAGATCTAGAAGACAGGTCGCTTTCAAAGGAAAAGTTAGTAAGAAGACCTTTGCAAAATTTTCCTACCTAGTTTTCTCCTTTTGTTTGGCTTCAGCTGGATGAGAATCTCTGTCTGTAACCACTGTGAGCCGTCAGCTCCCAGTGACAGGGCTCTTGGAGATGGGTTTGCTGGGAGCTGTAGAAAGCAATTTGCCAAGCACAATGCCGTCTTTGAACGTAGTAACTTGCAGACAATAGTACTCTTTTACATGCTAATAGATAGCATTGTTCTTCAAATGTCTGACATTTATAGCAATATAATATCTCTGTCGAAAAGCATGCCAGTAATGGGCACGACTTCCCAACGTGAGTGCTGAGGAAGCAGAAGGATGGAACAGGAATTAATATATGAGATTTGTGACTGAATTTCACTTTAGATTTCCTCCAATCGCTGCTGTTTCCTTCCTGTATTTCAAAACTGATGACTGCCCTGAAAGGTAAGTCACAAAAAAAACAGGGTAAATACAACAGCAAGCGGAGATGGGCTGTAAATCAGCAGCATCCACCTGGAGGCTTTGTTGGCTGGTATCCAAATGAAAAATCAGGGACAGGCCTAAGCAGCCCTGCTTAATGTCAAAGAGAGACAGCAGGCTGGAATGACTGCCTGGAGAAGATGTTTGCTTGAACTAGATGAATTATTAATAAACTTATTGATATTTATTATTGTTCTTAAACAATCTGTCTCACTCCACATGTTAAAATGGATTTTGGTCCTTCCTTATGATGTCTAATAAGTGCTTGTGTCCAGATGTGAAATGAGGAGACGTTTCCCCTGGGGATGGTACCTAAATCATTGTGTGACCGGTGCTGTGCTCTCCTGCTGGCTGCATTCCCATCCCAGCTGCGAGGACAGCTCCAGCTGGAGCACAGCCAACCTTGGTGTCACCAACCACCTCTTTGCACCTCAGAGGGCAGCGCTGGGCGTTCAGCCCCCCTTTCCTCAATGACACATTAGCAAGTGAACCTGCGGGTTTGTTAAACTGCCTGGTTGTTGCCTGGCCCTGGTGAAAGGTCTCAGGCCTGTTCCCAAATCCACATTCCCCTGAGGCAGCCTGTGCTGGTCCTGCTTGCTATGGCTATGCAGCTGCAGTAGGGTAGGTACTCACCTATGTGAATCAAAACCTTCATACGTACGGACTGTTCTTTATATTACAGTAAATGAACCCTTAACCAAGGGCAGCATTGTTCTGTCCTAATGGTCTTGGCTTCCTAAACCCATGAAGTCCCTGCCCCAAAGTGTTCTTAGCCGAGCTGAGAGATGCCCAGTGGTGTGAGGGGCAGGAGGTGCCTGCCCACCAGAGGATACCCCTTGTTCACATGGATCTGGCATTCTACAGGTGGCATGTCAACCCAGGATGTCATTGGAAATCCTACTAGGAGAAGACATGCAGCAGCTCTAAAGGGACAGTCACAAGGGGAAGTGCATGTGGAGGAAGAGGCAGAGGGCAGAGCTGGCACTTGACCCCAAAATCAGAGTGACTTCTTCTGGGTATTGGGTCCACACATCCAGACAGCCTCGCTGCTACATTCGCAAAGGAGAGGAGGACCTGGGGAAGAGCAAGCCTTACATTCCTGGTGTTAGTTCTTGTCTGAGACAGGAGCAGAAATGTTGCCATGATGTCTGCTGAATAAGTATGCGCTACTGTTGCTCACATTTGTCTTTACAGTTTTGGAGGAGGTGCAGATGGCCCTTTAAATACTTGCAAGGCCTGCAACTTTTCCAGGGTGTTTTTTTTCCCCTTTTTCCAAGCCACTTGGCTCCATACGGTAATTAATATTATGTAATGGGGGGTAAAGCAAAGCAAAGCCTTCATATTTGAGATTATTCGCACAAACAAAAATGTAAACAGCTGTCATAGAGACAGAAAAGAAATGGGCCTTGCAGGACCGCGCTGCCCGCAGCCGCAGCAGAGGCCTAGTGCTGGGTGCTCAGTGTGCGCCTGGGGGCAGAGGCGCCGGGCAGCCACGGCCTCCTCGGAGAGTGAGGCCTCCAGCGGCTGCTGGACACCATGTCCGTGGGCGTTTATTCCCCAGAGCACCTCAGTTCCCATAAATCCGGGTCTCCCTTGCTGCTGCGCCGAGGCTTAGCGCCATGCTGACGCCATCGGCTCGGTCGGGCTGGAAGCCCTCAAGGAGTCGGGAGAGCACAAGGAGAAAACTCTCCCCCATCAACTGCAGCCGTTTAGCTTTGGATCTGCTCCTGTATGTGAGAGAGCAGGATCATAAAGCTGGGTGATTTCAGGAAAGATTAGAAGGATTGTACTGGGGCGGATCATCAGTTTGGCTCTGCAGGGGCAGGTGGCTGTGGTCGGACAGCCCCAGCAGAGGCCCCAGGACAAGTGTCCCTGGCTGCACAGAGCAGCTCTGTAATGGGCTGCGAGCTGATGCACTGTACCATATCTGAGACATTAGCTTTTAAGCGAGCAGATAACCTCAAGAGGAGTTAATGAAGCACTTCCCTTGGTGTTCCTGTGTCTGTCATTCTTCGGGCACAACAGCCCTCTCCTGCGGGGCTGTATTATTCATGCTGACTTTGCTTAGATTTTGAAACGGTGCTTTTCCTCCTTGACATTCATAAAAACCCAATCACTTTTTCAAGAGGTTTAACAACAAAAGCTTATGCTTCTGGGGCTGAGGAAAAAAACCATGGAGATGTTTGGCTGTTGCTGGTCTCTGCGGGGCTCTTTCCAGGGGAGGGGGAGAGGGGCCCAGGGTGGGAGCAGCAGGGATGATGGAGGAGAAGAAGGCAACTGTGGGAGGCTGCCCCAATGAGCTGGGAAACGCTGTGCAAGCCAGCCCGCGGCAGAGGACACTACACGAGGGAGAACTGCAAGCACTGACCGCCGAGTGGGGAGGTTGGGTTTGCTCAGAAATAGGTGGGTAGGCTGTGGGTCCGGGGGAATTAACAGGTGCATACTGCAAGAGGCCCAAAGGAGCCTGTGGTAGCAGACAGGGGGTTTTTCCTTTGGCTGTGTGTTTTTGAGCAGGATGCTGCCATGCTTTGGGCTGGTGACTCACCGGGGACCCTCAGATCCCAGGGAACGGCAGAGCTGCATTAAGCAGAAAGACAAAGCCCTGGTTTTAAAAGGAGAAATACCTCCTTCCTTTCTTTCCTTGAGGATGGCCGGTCCCTCAACCACTTAAACATAATAACCAAATAACTTGTAATAAGGTGTACAGTTAGCAGGTCCATAACAAGTCTCCTGTAGAAGTCAGGGCTCTTGCTCTTGCACTGGACACCACTGAAGGGTATGGGGAAGGGCCAGGGCAGGAAGAGATGCTGCACTCCACAGCGAAAAAACAAGCAGCAGCAAGTTATCAGATACTGGCACTTTTTCACGGCTCTTGTGGCCAAAGTGGGTCATCAGGCACAAGCACTGCCTCTGTGCTCCCCTTCTTCCGTGACTCCGCTGGGCTGGCAGCTAGACTGGCTTTGAAACCATGTGTCTGTGTTTATTCACAGAGTACTTTCTATGCCTTGCTGAAGCGGGATCCTTTTTCACAATTTTCCTTGCAAATCCTAATGATAATAAATAATAATAATAATAATAGCTGGAGAAATCTTGTGAATACCAGCTATGCACTTTCTACTGCATAAACTTGTGCAGTTTTGCTACCTGCCCGTGAAGCTGAGCTTCTCAACTTTGTGGGACTTCTCTGCACATTAGCAAACTTGACAAGCGTTTTGGCTGGAGAAGGGGGTAGCCTAGCCCCCTTAGGAGGTTCACAGCACCCGCACGGGCTTTGGGAAAAGCTCTGCTCTCCCTTCCACCTTGGCTCACCATGTGGTTCGCTATCCAGATTAAATGACTTTCTGAAGTAACAGAGGGAATTTGGGACCGCATCAGGAAGAACACATTGTAGGAAGTTTTGCTTCAAGCACAAGGTACTGGAGATGCTTTATGGCACTTGAGGTCATTTTCGAGTCTGGATGCCTTCTCCATGTGAAGAGCTGGTGATGGCCCTTGTGCTGCCACTGTCCAAACTGCCTGTGCCTCAAAAGCTCTGAAGAACAAAATAACTTGTGCCCTGTGCAGATTCTGATAACAAGGGTGAATGCCATCATGTCTCACTCTTCTCAGGATGGAGTCTTGGCAGCAGAGGCAGAGGGGTTTAAGGCAGTGCTGTGCTGGCTCTGTTCACAGACCTTCTCTGTGCTGCTTGGACAGACAGTTTGGGTGTTTGAGACCTGGCAGAGGCATTTTGTTCCAGCTGGGAGAGAAATTGGAAAGTTTCAAAATTCTCTGTGAGAGACTGGAAAAAATATTTTGTGCTTGGTCAAAATGATTTTAATAATTCGAAACATTTTTTGTTTTCATGTTGATTTATTGTATATTCTAAAATTAGATATTAAAAATTATTTCAGAATGGAACAACTCAAGGAAACTCATTCCAAAAGTCTGGGAAGAGGATGTTGTGACTTGGTAGGAGCAGTGTGTTTCTCCTTCTGTCCCTGACATGACATTTCTGTGAAATGGACATGGTCTTTTGATGTTCTCATTTTGACATGCTTGCATTGGCCAACAGAATAAGGACTCTGTTTCCTTGCTTTTCCAAGCACCTGCACGTATTTAAACGAGAGCTGCATTTCTGCTATTTGCAGGCAGTATGGGCGAGATGCCGTGGGCACCATCACCATGGATATTACGTGCATAGGCACGACCATGCCAACAGAGAAGCCGTGCATTGTAGGGAACGCACTTTATATAACTTCCTGGCTGAGGGAATGTTTCCCAAGTTTATGTTAGAGACACCAAGCAAAGCTCTTGGCTACACAGAAATGTCCATGTTGTCCATGTTACCCACGGGGCTGCAGGGTGCTGGGTGCTGGCAGCTGCGGTGTGCACACGATGTGTGAGCGATGCACAGGCAATGCGCATGTGATGTGCAGGGGCTCTCCTGTCTCTGCCTTCTGCCTCCAGCACTACGGTTCAGCCCTCCACGGCCATCCTTCCCGCTTGCTCATACTTACGGCGTGAGTAATCCGCAGCAGGGCACGGAGCCTCCAAGCTGACCAGAACAGGGCCAAGACTTGCTGCTTCCTCCACAGCTCCGGCTTGATTGCTCCCTGTTGGGTTCAGACCCGAAGTGAGCCAGGATCTGGCCTGTCATCTTGCTGGAGCACAGCGGCATTTTGCTGATACTGCACCAGCAAATGGATTTGAAAGAGGAAAAGAGCGGATTAACCCTCTTCTAGCACAGCCTGTGCAGCTGAGAGCACGCTGGGGCATCATGACGCTTTCTCCAGAAGGCAATCGCTATGCCATTAAGCTAATGGTTGGCCATGGCATGGATTTAAGCTTCCCAGTCCCCACGTCCTGTGCATTTTTTGCCCTGCTGAGCTGCATCATTCAGATGGCCTCCCAAGAGACAGCTGGGGACCACTGCCATGCAATGGGGTGGTTGTTACCCAGTCCTACCTGACGTTATCTGCGCAGGGAGCTCAAAGGGACAGCTTGGTCCTGCGTGTCTCCCCGAGGTTTCGCCTGCACCATGTGCTGGGTCGGTGACGGGCAGTGTGAGCCTGGGCATGCAGGCAGGACCTCCCGTGGCTCTGAGTCTTTGCTCAGCACAGAGGTTTTTTGAGATGTTTGACCAGCTGCTCTACTTTCTCAGCAACAAATGGTGCCGTATAACAATGTTAGGGAAATGCTGCCACTGAGAGATTCAACAAATAAATCCTCAGGACCTCCCCATAGGTCTGGAAAGGTTTTGTTTGTTTTGTTTGATTGCTTGTTTTACTTTCTTGGAGATGAGGAAAAGGGAGTGCAGGGAAACACTGCTAATCTAGAGGATGGCCTCTCCTTCAGAGCCAGACGTTGGGCTTCCTGAATTGAGGGGGGGCACCCCCTGAGCTGCACAGGCTCATGTCAGGCCTTGAGAAACACCTGGACAAGCCCTCCTGGCTGGCTGTAGTGCTCAGGCAAGCAGCCAACAAATCTGCAGCCTTTGAATTCAACACCTTCCCCCACCTCCAAGTCAACAAGGGCTTTGTTCGTCAGTGGACAGCCCAATTTCCCCTACATAAATCCAGCCCCCTTCTACCCTTGCGTGAGGCACAACCAGTACTCTTATTCTGCTAAACCAAAGCAAACTTACCATCTTTTGTGTCCCTTTTCATGAAACCACGGGTCCATCTGGCTGCGTGCGTGGTTGATCCCAGAGCTGAGCCTGCAGCTGGGAAGCCGTTGGGCTTCCTCTGGTGGCCACGCCGCGGTTCACCTTTCTCCTCCCACCTTTGGTGTGTATTTCATTGAGGTGATGGGTGCAACAAGAAAACATGTTACCAAGGCAATGGAAGGAAAACCCAAGCCTCAAATTACAGATTTCTTCTGCAGCAGGACCTGGAGGGGATGGGGGGAGTCAAAAGCACGAGTTACTGTTGTCTTCAGGAAGAGCTGTGTGAGGCTGCGTGGAGGACTGAGTACCCCACGCCGCTAACCCTGGGGATTGTTATCCATCACGGAGGGATTTTGTCCCTCTTCTGCATTTCTGGAGGGTTTTCTTGGGCAGCTGATCATTTATCCCTGCAACTGTGCTGAGCTAGACGCCACGGTGGGATTTGGGGGACGCCGTGCTGCACATGGGGCTCAGGAGGGGCAGCCCAGGGTCACGCTGCTCCGGGGACCTGCCTGCTGGCCAGCCGCCTTCTCCTGGAGAAGGGATGCAGTCCCCACTCTGTGAGCCCTGGGTAGGAGCCGGGGACCCGTCGTGCCACACAAACAGGACTGTCTGTCTGTCCGGGAAGTGCTATCACGCCGTCCTCAAGAGAGCCCAGACTGGGGAGGCAGATGTTGCACAGCTGCGCACTCTGTGGAGCAACACTGCCGTGCAGCGGCCAGTGGCTGCCATCCCCCTACCCGCCCCCTCATCAGGGGCTGGACGCATCACTTGATGAGAATTTAGCCATTTCCCAGGGGAAAATAATCCTAGCTGGGAATCTTACTCCCACAAAAGCAGTGTTTGCCACAGAGGAATCACCTGCTTGTTGAAGAGTAGGGAGATGTTAGCAGCTTTCCAGCAAGAAGCATTTTTTTCCAGCATGTTATTTAGATTTCTTTAAAGTTGTCCCATGGTACTGCCACAGCACACAGCCACGGCAATGCTGGCAGCTCCCAGAGGACCTGGACATGGCCAGCATGTGGCCAGCTGGCTCCGACCTGGGCTCCGCGCTGCTTCCTGCGCCCTTAAGCAGCACCAGCAGTGCGGCCACACAGGAGTGCTGGGGGTGGAGAAGGGACAACATGGAAATTGTGACACCTGATGCAAAAAATTTCCCTTTTCCCAGGTGGTATGTCAGCATGCGGTGTTTAACACACTACGCACTTACAGTAAGAGTCCAAACAACACTATTATGGCCTGAATAAATGTGAAATCACAGCAGTTCAGTGAGGATCACCTGGGAAGGAAGAGGGAGCTCCAGCCTTAGCAAAAGGGGGTACGTTGGGCTGATTTAATTCTCTATAAAGTCTTAAGGGGGTTGTAGTGGAGCACCAGCTCCACGGGAGCTTCCTGGTGATGGGTGATGTTTTAGCCAAAAAACTGAATACGATTCCTGGATGTGTTAGAGGGGAAATGGTGCGCAGGAGGTGGGAGAGGATTTTGCATTTTATGGGACTGGAGAGACGGATTTGGGAATTTTGCAACCAGTTCAGGTGTCTACATTAAAGAGAGGGTGTTGGAGGGCGTTGAAAAGAGCTGCAAAAATGATTGAAGGACTGGAGAACCAGCCATACGTGGAGAGAACTTAAAGACCTCCATCTGTTAGCGTTATTAAAAAAAAGGTTGAGAGGTGACTTGATGACAGTGTATAAATACCTGCACAAGGGGAAAAGGCCGGGCACTGCAGGGTCTGTAACCTGGAAGGGGGAAAACTACAAACGGGTGGCTGGAAGCAAGGGCCAGATGAAGTCAAACTGGAAATAAATCACCTTCATTGCTAAAAAAATAACAAAACCGGGTCTAGCATTTTGGAACAAATCCAAAGGGAAACGGTGCTTTTTCATTCTTGGTGCCTTGAAATGAAGACTGAGGTCTTTTCTGAAAGACACGTGTTAGCTAAGGCACAAGCTAGTGCTTTATGGCTAGGGCTTCATGTGGGGATCAGTGGCTTACATGGCTGCGTGGATACACTCAGCCTTGCAGTGCCTTCAGAAAAGACACCCCAGCACATATGTTTGGGCTTATCCACCAGGCTTCCAATAAAGGACGTTAACTTGGGAGTAAGGATGTAGGCAAGTAAAGAAGGAAAAAAATCCATCATGGGCCTTTACATTTTGCTTATTGGCTGTTAAGAAAAAAAAATCACAGAAAATCCAAAGCGACCCCCTTGACACAACCGCCTGCACGTGCAGAGCGGCTGGCTGGTGTCCGGTCGGTCCGAATAACCACTTGTGCATGGACGAGTGGCCGTCCCGCATTAATTAGGTCAGTTTAAGAAGGGGCTTCGCTGCGCTGGTGCAGCATGTACACATAACAACAGCCTTGAGGCCTGTCAGGGAGGAAATATCAGGTCTGGCTTATTGAGAGTGGGTTGCACATCACGTCTTTTGTCCTGGAGCATACGGAAGCCTCTTTCCTCTGCTCCCACTCTCCCCGCCGTGCTCGTGGCCCCATTCGCTCCCAGCTCAGCCGATGGCCCTTCCTGCTGCAGGCTCCTCAGATCCATCTGGTCGCTGCTTCCTCCGCTCAGGCAGCCTGGAGCTACTGGTCCACCGAGGTCACGGCTGGGTTTTGGGATGCGGCAGTGCCTGGCTGTGGCTTCTCCCCACAGCGATGAAACTCCCCATGTGATGCTGAGCACCCCAGAGCTGTTCCCCGTGGTCACAACAAGTCCCAGCCTTGGCACAGCCCCGTGGGGATTCATTAAAGTAGAAACACATGGAAAAACAGTCAAACACAAAAACTGCTCTGTTAAATTTTGACAGCCACACCAAGCCTCTGTCCCCGCGTCCCAGGCAGTAATGCGCTTTCAGCGTTCAGTGACAAAACCCGAGCCCTGGAGTGAAAGGCAAAATGCATATATGTGGTAGAAAGCAGGAGAGATTGAAAGTGTTACCAGCGTTTTAGGGTGGGTAATAGCAGGAGATTTGCTGAAGGCATCAGGAAAAAAAGCCCTTTTTCAAAGGAATTGTATAATCCCTGGTAGGTCAATGTCTCACGTTCAAGGACTTCCCTGCACAATCTGCCGTCAAACAAGGGGAGGATTTGCTGCTGTCTTCTGTGGATGTGCAGTACGGAAACTCTCCCACACTGCTTTTCTAAATCCCATTTGAAGGGATGCTCCGCTGTTCCTACCGAGTGACAGAGCTGCTCCCATTCTGAGCCCCACATCGCACAAATAATCAGAACTGAAAAGGGAGCAGAAAGCATCGGCCATGGAGTGATGCTCCTGGAAGTCAGGAGCTGGGAGGGGGGCTGGGGGTGGTGCTGGGGCTGTGGGGCTGCGGCGGAGAGGAAAAAGCTGGAGGTGAGAGAAAACACCTGGGTGTGAAATGTGGTGTGCGTATGGGAACAACACTCTCATGGTGCCTACAGGCTGCCCCAGGCAGCCCGGGGAGAGGCAGGAGCGAGGGTCCTGCTGAGATGACCTTGGTGGGAAAAGATGGCTAAAAAAACCCACCACTTCCTCCAGAATCCACGGATTTGACCGTCGCTGGCCTCATTTAGCTCAGCCCAGGAGCTGCTGGACATGGCCGAACTGCTGTAAAACAGAGCCAAGCCCCGGACTGGCCTGAATTAAAGCCCGTTCCCTGTGCAGGATGGAGTGGGACAGACCCTGCCGAGCCGCGGCTGCAGCTCCAGCTGAGCCATGCCGGCATCTCCGGCTGGGAAGCTCCTGCTCAGGTCTTGCTCCGGTGCTGGGGGTGGCAGCGGGAGCCTGGGGGCTGTGGTGCTGGCGGCTCCTGTGCCACCAACTGCAGCTCCATGGGGAGCCCAGCTGCAGGCGAAGCTGTTTTGGCAGCGGGAAGGGAAGAAAGGGCTTCAGGGGAAGCAATTTTTATTAGAGAATGCGGTTTTGCTGAAATCAAACCCTTTTGTGGGAACATGTAGGAAATTATTGACAGGGAAAGAAATCGGAACCACTCATTTTGACCTCAGAGGATAATTTTTTCCAAAGCAATTTCAACAAATTGCTCGATTTAGTTTTAACTTCACCACTCAGATTGATTTCATTTCAATCTTCCAAGCGTGTGAACTGCTGTTTCCCGTGTTGCCCCTTGGCACGCTGCACGCGATGCTGCACCAGCTGCACCCACGGCAGCCTCTCCTGCTGCCGTGATTCTGTTAGTACGGCAAATGCAGTCACTCTTGATCCAGGCCTCTGAAAACCTTCTCTGGGAAATTTAGGATGGATTTGGAGATGAAAGCACATTTCAAAGTGCCACAATTTCCCATGGAACAGAAATTCCAGTTTCTGAGCAATTTGAGTCAGCAGTGCAGAGCTGTTTCAATCCAACCTCTCAGAGAGCAGTGACAAACATACGCAGTAGCCAATTTATTCAGTCTTTTACATGTGCAGGACATTTTTGATGTGAAAAGGAGCTTAGCTTTACATTTGTATGACCTTGATGTACTTAAGGTTAAGCTGCTTTTTAAGCACGTGCAGAATCGGGTCCTATGAGCGGTGCCTGCACCACCACTGCGTCCCGCTCCGTGCCACCAGTGTATCCCCCACTGCAAGGGAGGAGGACTGGCTGCTAATTGCATTTATTTGAAGTGATGACAGACCTGCGCTAACGCTGGCTTTGTTTAAGCCCAGGTTGGGAGCAGCGGCTGCTGTGCTGCTCAGCGTTTTGCAGCCCTGTTGGCTGGGGATGTGACTTGTGCTGCTCGCTGGGAAGCTGCAAGAAAGATGCCAGGTGTTGGCTATTTCAGAGCAACCGCATAGGTGTTTTATTTCTAAAATACACAGAGAGAGATATAAAGCTACGTGCTATGTCATCTTCTTGTCAAAGTTTGGCCTGATCATGAAGACAGAAAGATTTTAAAAAATGATTTGCTTCCCAACATACATGCTGCTTGCATCTTGCTTGGCTCCAGCAGTGAAAATAAAGCCGCGACTTGTGCTTCTGCTTTAAATCAGTTCCTGGTTAGGGTCATTGTCCGAGTCGTGTGCTAGCGTAGCACTGTGACGCATTCATTCACAAAGGCTCTTGGGAATTTCGAGTCTCATCCATCACTCCTTATATTGTTTGATGATTTTAAAAAAAGGTAAATGTGCATGTGGAATAATGAAAATATTCACCAAGGAAGTGCAGCCTAAGGAATATATCGATGTCCCTAAAATCAGGGCAACGCTTTACAGGGCTCTGCAAGCAGGAAGGGAGGGCAGGACAAGTCATGCTGGTCCCTGCAAAGAGCTGCTGGGTTGGGCTCTGGAACAGAGGTGGAAAAGTTCCCGCTGCTGCACAGGGGAGGCTGTGTGTGCTGATAGAGCGCATGGGGCTTCAGTGGTAACCCTTTGCATTTAAAGCACAGTTTTCCCCCCAAAGCTGATCATGATGTGCCTAAAGTTGCCAGTGCCCTTCCTCAGCAGGCTTTTTAAAAAGCGGGGCAGCCACGTGCTGGCACCTGCCCTTGCCCACCGGGTGACACTTTGCCGTGCCCCTGTCCCCGCAGCGGCTGTGTGCAGCACTGGCATTTCGGGGCTCTGCCCGCCCAGGAGCATGCCGCAATGGCAGGAAACGTTTGGTACACCTTGCCCTAATGGGAGCTGTGCAGCAAAACGCTGCTTTGGAAATGAAGTCTGCGGAGAAGATTCGTTACGCCTGCATTGCAATTAATGATAATTAAAAAAAAAAAAGTTTTGTATCATGAGTTATGCTGGATGTCAGAATTAATATCTCATTGAATTATCAAAGCTTTCAAGCAGTGGGTGATGGAGGGAGAGGGTTGGGGCTTGCAAATAGGTCAGAGAAAGTTGGTTGCTAAATAGCTCACAGAAACTTTCCACAGGGGAAGAAAATCTTGCTGATTTGATGGAACAGGAACAATTCCAGGGAGGATGTCGATACCCTCAAAACTTGTGCAAGAAGCAGGCACAGCGGCGGCGCTGCTCGCATGCAACCCAGGCTGCTCCTTGTCAGCTCCTTCCCCAAGGATCCATCCCGCTCGAATGCACATTTCTCGCTTCCTCATTGCTCAAAGCGGCCGGTGGATTTTTGGGTCCTCTTTTTTCGGGGTTCAGCTAGGGCTGGGTTGGCTGTGGTGCTCGGGGGTGTGCAGCACTTGCAACCATGCCCGGCATCGGCAGGGGGAGCGGCGCGTCCTGCGCACGGCCCCGCCGGCAGCTTCCCAGCCCCTGCCCCGCGCCGGCCCCGCTGCGTTTGCAGCGCCAGGGCAGTTGAGCCCTCGGAGCTTCTGCCCCGCTGCCACCGGGACGCGGGGGCTCCGGGCTGTGTGTGCCACAGACGCCCAATTTTCTTTTTGCAACCCTTTATAATGATTCTCATCAGCCAGCGCTGAAAGAAGCCAGCTGGGCCAGATGTGCAGAAGCTGTCGCTGGCGTTGTGCGTGCTCCCACGCCTGAGCGGGGACCGGTCCCCTCCCACGGGTCCTGCTGCAATAAGGATACCCCACGCATGCTGGCCTGCGTGGGGCCTCCTTGTGTCCCTCCTGCGTCCCTGGAAATGGGGTGACGGCACGAGGCCGTGTGAGGATAGAGAGATGAGAGGTTATGATTTGCTTAACGGCTCTCCCCAGCAGAAGGGGAGAATATAATATTTTGGAAACCAGATGAGCCGATCCAGCAGACCGTGCTGTGTGGCTCGTGCCTCTGCGGGGAGCACCCCTGAGCTGGGAGACGGGCACAGAATCTGTCCTTGCAGCGCTGACTGCGGTGCCAGGGCAGCCACCAAGCTTTTATGTAAAAGTAAGGAATTTCTTTGTTCCAGACAACCCTCTCCTTAACAATCATTCCTCCACTCGGCTTCTTCCTTCCCATTCACACAGACAATAACCTTGTGGGAAATGCTGGCGGAGACCCTTGAGCAGCAAACCGCCCTCCCTCTGTCAGCTGCATGCCCTCGGTCGGAGGGAGCCCTCGGTCCCTGGGGGAATGACGTGCTGGTGGCGATTGTACAAAGCCAATCCCAGAAGGGTTCGTCTCCGTGGGGGAAATGGCGCAGCATAGCTGCTGGGGAATAATAATTATATTATCATGCTGGAATAAAGCCCCATTCATTTCTGAGAAGGGGATGGACATGGGGGAAGAGTAGCGAGTTACTGCGCAGCAATTAGCCCACAGCAGCTATGCAGGCAGTGTTTCCCTTGTAGACAAACCCGAAATATTGTGCTAGAGATGGACTCACAGCCTGGATCATGTGGTGGGCGAAGGTGGGGCTGTCTAATCCTGAAGAGACACTTGTCAGCTCCCAGGGGAACAAGAGGTGATGCCAACACTTGTCCGTCCATTGTCACTTGCCCACAGGATGGGGACGGGCGGCCGAGAGGCACCGTGCCCCCAACGCCCTGCACCGTCCCGCGATGCCCCTCCTGCAGCGGGATGCGGAGGGTTGCAGAGGGATGTGAGAGGTGCTGAGGGGTGCTGAGGGATGCGGAGGGGTGGCCACTGCCTGTCTGGTTCTATCTGGCCCCCAGAAGCTGCTCCACACCCCAGTGCGCAGCCACGTGCCGTTGTGTCAACGAAAGCGGCGTTTTCCCCACCACGACAGCACCGAAGGCGCTGCCCGTGGATCCGCACAGCACCGGGCTCCAGCACGCGCCTGCGTGTGTCGCTGCGATGCGTGTGAACCAGCGATCGCCCAGTGGGGCACTGTTAATAATTAATATATGTGTCACTGTGCTTCCTCCCCCCGCTGTGCTGCGCGAGCTCCTCCGGGATGGGCCAAGGTCACTCCCGGTGTCCGGCCCCAGCAGGACCACGCGTGGACCCAGCTTTGTCGCCCCTGTGGCAGGTCCCTGGTGGCATCTGAGCAGGGTGGGAAACGGCTCTGGCCCAGAGTGCACACAAAGGGGAACGGCATTGCTGCGGGGACATGGGCAGGGGGTGGCTGCACAGGCGCCGTGCCAAAGGGGGGTGACAGCCCCGTTCCCTGTGGGGACCCCGCGCGGTGGGTGTGGCAGGAGCATCGCTCGGGAGGGGATGCACCCCGCTGACAGCCTGCTCTGTGTCCTGCCGCCTTTACCATTGGTTTGCA
>VXAL01012859.1:16939-69366 GCA_013399475.1 Chauna torquata | reverse complement strand
GGGGAGCCCGGAGCGGCGTCCCGAGGGCTCGGCCGGGCGCTGGGTGCCCGCTGCCGGGGCGGAGGCGCTGCCCCGGGGCAGCCGGGCGCCGCGCATGGAGCCTCGTCCGCTTGTTCCACCGCGGAACGGGGCCTCACCCTGCGTTTGCGGAGCTTTGTGGACAGGCACATGCAAATGTTGTAGCGCTGGTTCTCTCACCCCCGCCCCCCCCCCCCCCCCCNTTTTTTTTTTGGATTTATTTTTTCTCCTTGCCTGGGAGATGCTGGATTCATAAAAAGTGTGTTGGGCTTCCTCTAATGTGGTGAGTATCTGTTCTGCTGTTCCTGGTAGCTCTAGCAGTCTGAACAAGTGGCATTAATCAACCTGTTTTATTTGGCTAGGCATGTAATCAGCTGAAGATCTGGCTTCTCTTGTTTTCAGGCTTTAATTCCTTTTTTTCCATTGTGGTTTGGATCTTTATGTTTTCACGAAGAGAGGATGGCTTAAGATTGGGAACCGCTGATAAAGAGAGGAGGGGTTGAGTTCTCTTAAAGCAAAAGCAATTTTCTCCGTGGTGCCACGACCGGACCTCGTGGGCGCAGTCGGCGGCCCCAGCGCCTCGCCGGCCGCCCTGCTGCCAAACGGGGCGCGCGTCCTGCAGCGGGTCGGAGTTCGCTTCCAAGCTGGGCAGCACAGGGCGAGTTTTCGCTGCCGGCATCCCTCTTGTGGGGCCGAGCATCGCAACGACACCGGGACGCTCGCGGGCAGCCGTGTGCGGTGCTTGCATGATGCCCGTTTCTGATTATCGATGGCTGCAGCCAGCCGGTCTCCAAACTGTTCTCCGGTGCCTTTACATTGCGGTGATGGACAGGGTGGGAGCGCACGGGCAGGTTGTGCCGTCCTCAGTGGGCTAATTTGTTGTTCGTTAGCACGGCAGGTTGGGATTAACCCCACTGGTGGGGGTTTTGGGGGTGTGGGGTCGGCACAGCGCTGATCTCTGGGCTTTTCCGTGCCAGCCCCATCTGCCCGGCGTCACCTGGAGGCCTCTGCGGAGGCTCGTTTTCACGGCCTCGCACGGGGCCTCAAGCGCTGAAGCACCAGTGAAGCTGGTGGGCACCAGAGGGCTAGCTGCAACCCATCTTGTCTTCAATGCAAGTATGCTTTCAGTGTCAATTTTTTCAACCCAGATTAGGGAATTAATGCATTATATGCTTTTCTGCGTGAAAGAAATGGGCCTTTTCTCATGGACATTAGAAAGAATTCCTTTAATGCTGATAGAGTTGTTACTGATAAGGAATTGCTCTGAGAGTCCTCAGATTCAGTGTTTGTTCAGTGCTACCAAGACTTAAATTCTGACTTCAATGCATTTTTCTTGTTCTGATTTAAGAAGCACTTCAGCTACTGCCCAGTTGCCTGCTTGTTTTGTTCTCATTCTTTTCCCTTTTCCAGTTTCATGATGTTTATTTTTCTTTCCAGTCCTGTGATCATGTTAAAATCCCGGATTTTGTTTTTAAGAGAAGTAAATTGCTAATCCTCATGTTTGTGGAGACAAGCTTAGAAGTATCCCCTGCCTTATCTGCAAAGCCTCCAACACCCACGGTGGAGGCTTTTCATTTTCCCTTTAGACGAAAGAGCTTCATTTTGAGCCAGAAGCCGAAGTCTTTCAGCGAGGGTTGCTCTTTGGGTGCTCGGCGTTGGAGCAGATGCGCGGCTTCTGTGGTCAGCACAGCCCTGCTTGGACTTTCCCTGCATAAAGAACAAAACTTCTCTATCCTGCCGTGTCTGTAGGGCAGTGTTGGACAATGAGGGTCTCTCTGAGGGACGTTTCTGGCTCCTTTCGCAGCCCCACGCCCAGCAGGCGGGTGGGCTGAAAAGCCAAAGCTTCCTTACACAGCCTCGCTGTCCCCATGCTGTGGCTGGGTCAGCAGAAGAGCTGCATCCGAAACCTAAATCTGGGCATCGTTAGACCACAGAAGTGGTGTTTCGGATCCCACATCTTGGCAGCCCTTGCCGTCTGTCCTCCCCAGCGTCCTTGTGATGCTCCAGCTCGCTTCCCGACCCGTCAGCTCCCTGCCGTGACCGCGAGCCCTCACCTCTGCACCTTGAGCCTTGCAGCGGGAGGGGATGAGGAGCAATTTCAGCTGCAGCCACGGGGCAGGAAGCGCCTGCGTGTGCGCCCAGAGCGATGAATTGCACGTGGAAGTGGGCGCAAGCCGCGTCAAGGCGCACAGTGAGGTTTGCCGGTCCCGGCCTCCCGCCGGTGTCGTGTCTGGCTGGGGTGCTCTTGGCCCAGGTGGAGGAGATGCAACCACGCACGCTGTGTCGGCGCGTCGGGAGATTAGCCCGTGGGTTTAGCTTGGGAGCAGGGAACTGGCAGATCCCGGCGGTGCGGGAGGCGGCGTGGGGTGGCCTGGCTAACCGGCTGGGCGAGGGGCTGCCCCTGAGCCACCCGGCAGCAGGGTCACCGGTGCCGGGTTTGCTTCTTCATCACGTGGCTCCAGAGGCGCGGGTCTTTGCTTCCGTGCTGGCTGCACGCGGGAAGGTCCCTGCGCCCCGTGCGCGAGAGGCACTGGGTGGACAAGTCGTGTGCAGGGGTCCCTATGGCACCGGCGGTGTTTTTGTAGGGCAAAAGGGCTTGGTCCAAGCCACGAGACTGCACCCAGACCCATTGCTGTGCTCCCTCAGGGCTGCGAGCTCCCAGTTCCCGGTGGGACAGGAGCATCCAGGTGGCTGAAGGCAGTTTTGGGAAACCTTGCCCATGCCGGTCCCTCTGCAGTTCTGGGTGTCCCCTTGTCCTTGTCTCTCCCCATCCAGCCTCCTGCAGAGGTCCTCCTGCCCGTGTCTGGCCCTGATCCCCTTTTTCTCCGTGTCCGCAGTGCTTTACCTCTGGTCCCGGGGAGGGGAAATGGGGTGCGGAGGAGGCATGGGAGGGTGAGCTCCTGCTGATCGGTGGGGAAGGGAGCTTCAGCTTCCCTTGTCTGAGGTTCAGTTGTGGTTCAGTGCGGTCACTGAGATAGCTCGGCTTCTAGATGTCAGTGGGTTTTAATTTTTATTAAAGAAATGGAAATTAAGTTACAGAGGTGGCAGCTCACAGTAAGGAAGATGCTTGCATTACGTGGGATCGGTACAGGAGCAACCAGGTCAGAGCCTTTCTTCAATTGAGGAATAAATTCTGGAGCTTAAAATACTGAAATGTTGCCACGGCTGCCTTGCCTTCCTCCCTGCCTCCGTGCTCCCGTGTCTGAGTCATTCTTGAGTCAGATGCAGCCAACTGTCCTGACTCAAGACTTTGAGATTTTTGGACTTATTGATGCTCCAAAAAATCAGGATATTTTGGGGAGGACCTGTGGTGTATTCAAGGTCTCACTTGTTAGCTTCTTTCCGCAGCGCTGGCATTTTGCTTTTTTCTTTTGGATGATTGCTGAGGCTGGGCATCATCGCATCGCATCGCTGAGCTGCCAGGTGGAAAGCGCCGAGCGCAAGATGGGAAGAGCTGGCGAGCCCTGGGACTGCGTTGTTCTCAAGTTCCTTACCCAGCTGCCGTCAGCGACACCCGGACACCCCGGCGGGGAGGCTCCCGCCAGCCTCTGCCATGAAGGAGCCAAAACGCCGAAGAAGAGCGGCTGCATGCGAGGCCGGTGGCAGAGCCGGGGTTTGAGCCTCGTGTTGCGGGCAGCCACTGAGACCACGGGGCTGCCCATGGTTTGCGCTGGAGGCGCGCGGGTCGTGCGCGTCCGAACGACTGGGAAACTCGTGTTAGAGCGTGGGACCCTGAGCATCCCTCTGGGGCACAGCTGGACCCGAGGGCAAAGCACGAGGCAGCGATAGCGCAGGGCTGGTGGGCGAGGCGTCAGCGCTCATCTCCTAGGCGCAGCCCCGGGGGACAGATAGCTGCATCCCGGAGGGGACGCCGGTCCTCGTGCGGCTCTGGCATGGGCTCGCGGGTGGCTGCAGCGTGGTGGGGTCTGCGCGGTCTCGAGGATGCTCGGCGTCCAAAGGCCGTGCCCCAGCGAGCGCACGAGGCCGGGGACATCCAGGGCTCCTCGTGGGGCTGGGGCTGTGGGCAGAGAGGCACAGAAGAGCCGTCCCCGAGGAACGGAGGCACGCGAGTCTGCTGAAGTCAGGGGAAAGATTTTGGAGTTTTTTGGTCTATAAATACCCAGGGATAAGTCATCGCGCTGCTTCTAATGTTTGCAGCGCTAGTGCCAGCTGACTGGCAGGAAGTGCTTCTGCAGACCCGACGTGCTCCTGGCGCTTCCAAGGAGAAGCAGAGATCTTCTGAGCGGTGCGGTGCATCTGCTAGCGTTAGAAATAAACCCGTGCCTGTGCCGGGTGTGAAGGCAGGGATTTCTCTCCCAGCCATCTGGCTGGGAGTGCTCTTTCTGCTTTACCTCTGACAAGCACTTAAAATAAAACCAGAAAATGTTGGGGTGCTAGATTGCTGTGCAGCACCTAGACTGCAGCTGAGGCTTCGCTTGGCTGTTAAACGAGGCTGCAGCAAGGACTCGGGCTTGCTTCAGGTGTCCTGGAAACCGCTGGCTTTGCTGCCCCGGCTCGCGCTGCGCGTCCGCCGAGCTCCACAGGGCTGCCTTGTGCACAGCATCGCTCGGCGTGAACGGGGGCCGGGGGGGCAGAGGCTGGCGCTTCGTAGTTGGTTGGGGATATTAATATGGTTTACGACCTAAAGGCTAGATTGCAGTCTTGCCATCTGCCCTGCAGTGGGGGCCGTGTGGCTCCGCACCACCCCAGGAGGACCCAACCGGGTGCAATTCAGGCTCATTAAACTGGCTGAAAACCAGCATTTGTGCTTCACAGGAAATTATTATTATTATTTTTTTAATTTGACTTTTAGGTTGGGCGAGACTGAAATGACATGGTTACGTGGTTGTTCTTAGATAGCCTCGAGACTGTCCCGTGAGGCGATGTCCGCGTGGACTTGGTGTTGAGCCTGGGGGCTCCCAGGTCCCTGCTGCCGGGAAACGCACGCAAAATCCCAGCAGGGCTTGTCTGGAAGGGTCTTTTGTTTGATTAAGCTTGTCAATTTGGAAACATTTTGAACAAGATGCTCTGGACTCAGAATAACTGAATCTCTCATTTGTTCAGGCAGAACTTTTTTTTTTTTTTTTCCTTATTCAATCGGAAACTTTCCATTAGCGCCAATCCTGGCTCCCCTGCCGCCTCTCTGGAGGGGTGGTGAGGGATGTCACCTGTGCTGGCGACACCGGCTCCCCGTGCAGCCCTGTCCCCCTCCCATGTCCCTGCTGGTTGGCAGCTGGGGATGCTGGAGACATGGTCCAGGTCCCGCATCCTGCGGCAAGAGCCGAGCCCCCCTGGCGGGGGGATCCTGGCCAGCCTGCCTGTCACCGCTGCATTTCCCTAGCTGTTTAAAAAGGCACCAGCTCCTGCGGGATGCTCGGTTTGTGCGGTTCTCTGGATCACACCAAGCTGCCTGCGGAGAACAGGCTGCGGAGCGCTACTCTGCGGGCAGGGCTCGAGCCGCCTGAAGCGGCTCCGTTGTTCGCGGGCTGGATTCCCGCTCCGGCTGATGCTCTTCTGGATCTTCCCGTGCAAAATTCCTCTCGCTGTTCGTCACATGAAATGCTGCGGGGTGGTGATACAAGACAGGCTGCCAGCCCTCGTCCTTGGCAAGAGCTCTGTGCAACCCCCATTCGGGTGGGTTTATTTCCCCCCTCTGGAAAAGGGATGGATTTGAGGACTCTTCTCCTGCCTCACCCGCATGGGTCCTATTTCTGAGCAGGCGTGAACAAGGAGCCTCCCCGGAGCTGCATGAACTCATGCTAAGTCTTAGTTTGGTCTTCTGCTGCTTAAAGGAGGATTTTCTGAACACCTGCTGTATGAATTAAAATTTGCCTTGTAAATGTAACCGGTTCAGAGTCTGAGCGTGAAAGACTGCTGTTTTCTTTTCGCCTGGAAAAAGAAAAAAGCAAAACCCCCAAGGTTTTCCTCTTGATGCGGGCCAGCCTTGAAACCAGGGAGAAGCCCAAGCCACTCTTTTTACCATTTTTAATTCACTTGCCTCACGTCCTTATAAATAAGCCAGCAGAAACATGACAAGGCAAGCATCTCTGCTATTTATAGCTCGCGCTGCTCCACATGCCTGTTTTAAAAATCAGCCAGCTAAATGGCTCTGCAGCCTTTCAGCAAAAGGCTTAATGACACAGGCATTTCATGTGCAGAGATGGATGGGTGTGTATATAAGGGCTGTTGGTGGTGAGCCTTCACCCGAGCAGCCGGGATCTCTCCCTGGCGAGGGGAAGCCCCCGCGCTGCCCCCGGCATCCAGACCCCCGCGTCCCGCCCCAGCCATCGCCGGCCAGCCCCAAAATGGGACGGGTGCCATGGGATGCTCGGGGCCAGGTCGGGCCTCCTGCTGCTTGGGGTCATCACCACACCAGATACACATCCATGTTCCCCAAGTTTTTTTTCTTTTTTTTTTTTGTAGCTGCATTAACCCTTTATTTCCTTGTTTTCATTTTGTGGCATCACCCCCATGTGATTAAGAGGCTGCCGGTAGCCTTTACCCGTTTAACTGGTCATGCCACTTCTCAGATGAATCTGCTTTATTCCTGGCAAATTATACTGCCGCAGTTTTCAGGCAGCTTTACTCTATTTTGACTGACTGGCTGCCTATATTAACTGATAGAGCTGCTTGGGCTGCTTTGATCCTGTATTATTTATGGAAATGATGGCATAAAACTCCGCATAGCTGATTAATGCTGCATGTATTTTTAATGTGCTAGTTCTGCTGTTTGATCTGTGCTAAATGATTATTCTCTGATGTGTTCCTGGGTTCATTTCTGTTGCTTATGAAAAAGATATTGAAATGGACTGTTTGTTTTGTTGCTTTTTTTTTTTTTTCCCAGTGGTCTCATCTTGTGCTGGTCTTTAAGCTTTCACAGCTCCTTTCCCCAAGTATCGCTCTGCTGTTAGCACATGGAGCGTTTGTGTTTTATTGCTATTAATTTGAGCGTTTCATTGGCGGCATTACTCTGCATTTGTGGCTGTGTGTAGACGTTTCGGGGAGGTGCAGGGCGGACGAGCGGCTGTCGAGGTGATGCCGCAGCCTTCCCGGTGTGCAGCTGCTGACCTGGCTGGGCCCAGGGGAGCTGCACTCGGCTCCGGCGACACCTGATTGAGGCAAAACAGGCCGGAATTGGGCGGGTGCGATAGATGTTTCTGTAACCTGTCACAGGGTGCCTGGGACTGGTCGGTATTAAGAAAATGACTTTAATTGCCAGGGCGGCATCCACTCGACCCGCAGCTTCCTTCCCTGCGGGGCGAGATGTGGTCGCGGTTGGGGAGGGGTTCGTCCTGAGAAATGCCCGCCACGTCCCGCGGTGCTGCTGGCACTCAGCTCGCCGTTCCCGCATCCTTCCCCATCGCCGGGCTTGGCCAACGAGGTGGAAACCAGGAGGTCGCTCCAGGAGGACCATCTGTGAGCCGAAGGATCAGCATTTCCTTTCCCCGGGGGCAAAGCAGAGGGGGAAAAGATGATTTTTATTTATTTATTTTTTCCTGCCTTGTCTAACACCTGCTCGTTTCATGGCAAAGGCAAGGGTTGTCTCCGAAGCCCTTCTCTGAGCGCACCGCGTGCCAGGAATAGGAAGTCTGTGAGGACGCTTTCTTGAAAAGAGCAGTAGAGATGCAAAGCAGTGTGAGTCGAAAACCTTTAAACTGCGTTTTTTCCCCTCCTGTGAGCAGGGCTTTTTGTCAAGATCAGCAAAATATCTATCTTTTTGGAAAAGATCATTTCTCCTTTAATGGATTTTTCCATTGAAAACAGTTTAAACATAACATTTTGTTCCAACCAAATTTTTCAAAGTTTCTTGTTCCATGAAAGCCTTCAGTAATTTGTTTTTCTCCTACCCTCTCCTTTGAAGCAGATATGTTTTTTTAAGGCCTGGACTTCCTGTGGGATAGAAAATCCATTTTTCTGTCAGCTATAACTCTTGCCTTTTGTCACTGGGAACAAAGAAAACATTATAGACTTTTTTTTTTAATTTTCTGGTGTTCCTCCCCTGCCCCACAACGGAGACGTACCAACCTAAGCACTGAGAGCCATCTGTTTTGGGGAGGAATCGGGAGCGATGCATCACAGTGAGCACTGGGAGAGCGGGCAGGATTTGGGGTAAGATTCCTACCAACTGAGCTGCTGGCTCGTGGGATGCGCAAGCGATGGGGCAGAGGAGCGCGAGCATCCCTGCGTGCCTTCGCCTCCTCGTGGGGCGAGGGCAGGGGCTGGGGGTCCCGTGCCGACCCCAGCCCCAGGGCAGCTGGGGGTAAAAACCCCTGGGGCAGCTGGAGGAGGCGCAGGGTCTGCCCCAGGTTGTTTGTCACAAAAATATGAAGCTGGAGCACGCCGGCTCTTGCCTGGGCTGGGCGTTTGCTCGCTCGGTGCGAACACATCGGATGTCTTTTGGCTGCGGCTGCCCCAGCTGGTGACTGCAGCCCCGTCCTGCTCTGCCTTCAGTCCTGGGGCTGGGTCTTTCCCAGTCCCCCTCGGTGCTTGGGGAAGGGTTTGGGGGATTTGCTTTGTTTTTGAGCACTGCAGGTGCCTTGGACATGACCATGGCCATCCCCATCTCCTTACAAGCAGCTGCATTAAGTTATTACTAAACTATTATTATTATTTATTAGTGTGTGTATCAACATAATAATGAAGTCATAATTAAGGCGCGTGCAGCAGTGCTTTCCCGCAGTGCTCCATCCCCAGTTTCAGGGCAGGATTCCGGGTCCCACGGCACCTTGTGCGATGTCCCCTCCGCCGCGTGCCCGACAGCACGGGGAGCAGCTGGGGCACTGGGGCCATGCCGTGCTAATGGCTTCAGTTGGTGATAAAGCGACGTGACGTAGAGAACTAAATATCTGTTATCGGAGAAAAGCAAACAGAGCCTCCACCTGCCTCCAGCATTTCTCCCTTCAAGGGCAGGCTGCACGCCTGGCGTGGAGCTTCCTGG
Organism: Chauna torquata; assembly: GCA_013399475.1. Classification (NCBI taxonomy): domain Eukaryota; kingdom Metazoa; phylum Chordata; class Aves; order Anseriformes; family Anhimidae; genus Chauna; species Chauna torquata. Next base: position 60,410 of record VXAL01012859.1, on the reverse strand, counting down.
AAAATATGTTTTATTATTAATGCACTCGCTTGGCTTGGCTGTGTTGTTGAGAAATCCAAGCTTGACTCCGGATAATGAATGACAAACATTTGTTGGACTTAACTATTTTACTCTGAGCACTTTTTTACTCCTGGAAGTTTACTGTAAGCTGTCAGCAGCGCGCCTGCTGACGTGAGTTATCGCTGCCGCCCTGCAGTTGGGTCTTCCCTTCCGCGTCTCGGTTGTTTCTTTTCAGGGGAGGCTTTTGTGCAAGTCTAATCCATTTAAAATGGAAAATAAACGAACGATGGAGTTGTCTCCTAAGGGGCACAGGGATGCTTGCTGCCCTACCGAGCAAGGTGGGCTTTGGGCAGGGTGGAGAGCGGTGTCCCACCGTGTGGGAGGGGACCTGCCCCCAGCACCCAGCTTCGGTGTCAGGGTGCCTGCAGCAGTCGCTATCACCCTTCGTGAGCTACAAACCCCTTGAATACTTTCCAGAAGGGGTGTGGATGCTGAGTTAAAGCTTGCGGACGGGGGAATCGATCCTTTTCTCTCTCCTCTCCACCACCCATCCCTTTAGATGGTCCCTCTTAGCCTCAAACTGGTGCCCCAAGCTTGTGTCCAGTGTCAGGGAGGTGCGTGAGCCGGATGGCCCTTATCGTAGGGCCGATACCTCTCGCCTCTGTCTGTGCAATCCCTCAAAAATTGGGGAATGGTTGGGATAGAGATGGAAATGAACTTATAGCTGACCCCTGGCTGCCGGCGAAGCCCTGTGGTTTGAGCATCTTTTTGGCTGTGGCTCAGGCTTGGCTTTGCCGATCCCAAACCGAATCCACTGCCTTCCAGTGAGGGTGATTCTGCGGGGCGATGCCGTGCTGGCTGCACGGCGATGCGGTGCAGCGTGCGGTGCCGCCGGGGGCTCAGCTCTGACCCTGCGGGGCAGCGGGTTGGGTTTCGTTAGGTTCTTGGCTCAGAAGTGGCGTTTGCCCGGTGTCAGAGCCATGGGGCGGTGAGGTGCACGTGAGGATGGGGAACGGGTGCTGCGGGGGCTCTTCGCGCTGGGAGCCATGGTACTGCCCTGGGGCTGGCAGCACTGCCCGGGCGTTCTGCTTATTTTAAGTTTTTTTTTGCCTATTTAAAGAAGATTTGGGTCTTCTGTTGGATGAGGCTCCTGCGTGTTGTACTCTTGGAATCGTTTCTTTTCAGTGCTCAGGTGGGTACGTCATGGCTCCGCATATAGCGTGGTGTTTATTGTGGAGGTTTCAGAGACTTGGCTTAGGCTTTGTCAGTGTTTATTTGCAGTTGCCGAACTTGCTTGCTTAATGGAAATGCTTTCGTTTTGAAGGTGAGCTAAATAAATACAGGCAGGAGCCAGGGCTGGACGTACCTTCAGTGTCCGTCAGTGTCACTAGCAGCATGATGACTAAAGAGAGAAATTAAAAGCTGATCCGCAGCCCTGATTGAAGTCATTAATCTGCTGCAGGGCTCGGGGATTTAAAGCAAAGGTGAGCAGGAGGCAAGGGCACGTCGCTGCTGCTCGCCTGGCTCGGAGCAGCGGTGATGCCCTCAGAGCCCCCTGCGGATGGGCTCTGCTGCAAGCACGTGCTGGGTTTGTGCTCTGGCCCTGTGCCGTTGCTGCAGTTGGAGGAGAAAAGTTTGGAGGAGAGCTTAGATGCACCCGGGCATCCCCTCCTCCTCTGGGGACCGCAGGGCCATGGCTCCCCAGAAGACGATGGTGGGTCTTCTGCTGCAGATCCCCACCTCTCTGTTGTTTCCCTGGCGTGCCCTGGCCCATCTCAGTTCTCTCTCTGACAGCTTGACTTCTCCTCCTAGGATTTGCCCACATTTGTCCTGTTGCAGTATCCGCAATCCAGTTCTGCTGGTGCCAGATGAAAGCGAAGGCTGAAGCAGCTCTGCTCAGAAACGGGGCATGAGCGTCGCCAGAGGAGAGCAGGAAGCAAGCGCGTCGCTGGGTCCCACGCAGAGCGCGGCGGGGCCGGCACGAGGCCCGTGTTATAAAACATGGGAATAAAACCTAGCCAGCTGGAAGCTTCCTCTCTTCCCAGCTCGAAGGGCGTTTTCCCTGCGCTGTCCCAGCAGCTCCCCATGCTTGCAGCACCTCGTAGCTTGCAACTCCTTGCCTGGCAAGAGTCACGGTAAATCCAAATTAGCCTGTAGCGTTGTGTCGTCAGAGCCTTGAAACCGGACCCAAATGGCAAAGCCTGCTTGAAACCAGTTGTGATTACTCATGCCTCATGCTGTCCCTCTCCCCAGTGGAGTTTCTGCTGTGGTAATTCCAATTATTGAGCAACGAGGCAAAATACCTTCATTAAACTTGGAACCAAGCTCTGGAGAACCAGGACTCACGGACTTTGGACTGTCAGAAGGTTTTCTTCAGTCTTCCTCTGCACAGGTGTTAAAGTGAATGAGAGGAAGAAAGATATTTTGCTGTGATGAGTAGAGCTCTGCATTTGTTTACTTAGGCTAGGGGAAAAAAAATAGAAAAGTATACTGCAAATGAATCCTGTGCTGTTGTGGCTTCACCTGATCTCCAAGCTGAATATGCAGTGAGCTGAGAGGAACAGGGGGGTCTTCCCTCAGGCTCTGTAAAGTGCCTCTTTATTAACGCTTTCAGTAAGTGTTTATTAACACTGCGGATAAAAGAAGCTTTTGTTAGAGGATCTGTCCCTTTGCTGCTCCAGTGGAGGAGCTGAATCTTGAAAGGAACTGCCCTGGGCACCTGCTGGAGACGCTGATGGAAGTTTGCATTCCAGATTTTCTCCACAAGCTTAAACGTAAAATAGCCTGTAGCCCTCCAAAGTGAGTCTGTCCTCTTCCTCCTTTAAAAAAAAAAAAAAACCAACAGCATTTTCATATTGAATTCTGTATTGATTTCACGCCTCTGCCATTAATTCTGGCATCTCCATGCTGTTGTTCTGCATTTCCTCCCAGTGTAAAAGCGACTGCTTTAAATGAGAGAGAAGGAGAAAGGATGACTGCTCACCACGGCAGGGACAGCCAGCGTTGCACCAAGCTTTCGTGGCTCTGCCTGGCCTCAGAGGCGAGGGAAAGCTGCGGCTGCCTTCGTATGTCGAAGGAGCCCCGGTTACACCGTGGGTGATCCCAGTGTAAAGAAACTGGGTTATGTCTCTGACCAAGAAAGCTGCATTTTGCAGTGAGATCAGCAACGTGGATGTGCCTGCTCTGCAGTTCCACCACGATGCACATCCACGGAGGGGTGGAGGCTGTCGGGGTCTCCAGCACCTCACCTGCCTTTGGCGCAGGTTTAAGCCACGGCGACTGCCGGTGCTCAAGCAGATGCGTTACAACTTTTATATGATTTCTGTGCTAAGCAAAACGCTGTTTCACAGCAGCCTGATCCTGGCCGATCCCTTTCCTTCTGAGGGCCCTGTAAGCATGCCCACGGGCATGGGGCAGCGATGGACCGCAGTGGCTCTCAAGTGCCACGGAGCTCCTGTGGGTACAGCTCCTGGGTCTGGTGTGGTCTGCATGGAGGAGGCTGGGGGCTGTGCCAGCCCTGCCCGGGCTGAACCTGGCACCGAGAGCGTGAGGAGTTAACCGCAGAGACTGGGGAGAGGAGAAGCTGCTGCATCTGCAGACGCTGACAGCAGCCAAGGTCCGGAGGGGAAGGGCTCTCGAGGGCCACGCACCTTGCAGCAATGAATTTTGGTTTTAATCGGGTGAGATAAATGTGCCGGCAGAAAGCAGCTCCTTGGTTGGAGCTTTTATGCCCTCGGTCACTTGGTGGGAGCTTCCCTGGAGCGGAGCCCTGGCAGTACGGGGTGGGGGAACAAGCAACGGAGACTGCATGTGTGCAGAAAAGCTCCTGGAGAAAGGGAGAGGCAAGCTCTGGCTTCGTTAGTGGCAAGGGAGTCATCCTCTGCACGCAGGGCTTCCCGTGGGATTGAAGCACAAAGATGCCACCTTCCCCTTCCAATTGGTAGCAGTCCTAGCGATGGAGGCATGGAAAGTGCAGGTCTGCGGTGTTGCTGTCCTTAATTACTGCAGATTTAAGCTACCTTGTGGCTGTAATCCGTGTCTTACTGCGATTCATTGCAAGGACGTTCTTATTTGTTAATTCAAACCAGGAGGGAACACTTGTATTGCCTAACTCCTGCCAGCAGGACACCGCCTTGGTGCGGCTCGGTGTTGGGCAGGAGCCGGTCGGAGCCGGTAAGGCGAAGGGAAGGTGCCGGTGCTCGAGCTGGCCGTGTGGATGGGCTGGCACGGGGCTGCCCGGCAGAATGGAGAGCCCAGCCCTCGTGTTTCTTGTATCGCTGCCGAGGTGGTCACAGCTCGGGTATTCTGGGTCCTGCGTGGCCGCCTGCCCCTGCCTGGAGGTTTGTCTTCACGGCCGTCTCCTGGCAGCAGGAAAGTCCTTTCCTCTGCAAGAGCAATGCGTGGCCGATCAGCTGTGGTGGTCAAAGAAGTCGCCACTGCCCTTTGGTGGAGATCCCGGCTGCTCGGGAGACCCAGGCACGTTACGTGGGGCTGGTGGCTGCATCCAGCATCCTCAGCGGGCAGCTGGCGGATGGGAACTGATGAGTTGCTTTTAATTAGGGACAGCCCTTTGGAGCCTCTGCTGAGAGTATCCGAGGGCTTTGCACCGGCTGTACCAGCACCAACAGCGTCTGAATTGTTGACAAGAAATTAACTCCAGAAGAAGGCTCGAGGGCGAAGCTCCACAGATAACAAAGCGTCCGTGGGGCTTTCGGCAGCGTCAGGCATTTCGCGCTGTGTCAGCAGTCAGTGTATTTGGGCGCGAAGCCGGTGCGGCGTGCCAAACGCCGAGCCCAGCGTTCCCAGCTATTTGGCCGGGGGCGATGGGGCAGAAGCTGGGCTCTGTGCCCCCGGTGCCACCAGTGCGGTGCCGCTTCTGGTCCCTGCTCTCGGCATTTATATCCCCCCGGTTGGCTTTGCCCCGTTCGGCTGCTTTCTCCCCCACCGCTCTCCACCCAGTGGCACCAGTTGCCGCCCAGTGGCACCAGCACAGCAGCAGCCTGTTGTCCCCTTTAGCGGTGGCACGGGCTTGTTCCCCACAGGTCACCGACCCTGGGGAAGGGACAGGGGCTGTGGGACAGGCAGTGCCCCAACGGTGGCTGCTGTCGAGTGCACGAGGCACGGAAGCTTCTGCTCGTCTCTGCCGCAGCCCATCTGAGCAGCGAAATCGGCCGCTGTTTAACCAAAGGCACAGCTGTGCCCTCGCAGCTCCTCGGCGTGACGTGCGGGCAGCTTGTCGCTCAGCCACGAAGATGCACGGATCATCTTCTCTGCTTAACTTAGGGTGATGCAGCATCTCCCCCCAGCATGCTGCGGCACAGCCGCAGGGCGCAGGGCTGCGGGTCGGCAGCTCTGGGAGGGTTGGGACGTTCTCTGCAAAAAGCATCCAAAAAATTTCTGGCTTTTGAAAACTGGGGAAGGAACCGGCAAGGGGCAGGAGCAGAGCCTCTCCCCACCGTGTCCTGTTAACGTGCACACATCCTGACCTGCAGGGACCGTCCCGGGGGCTGTCAGTGCCGCGGGTGTGTGTATATAAGCTGGCAGGAGGGTGGGTAATGGGGCCAGCGCCAGCCCGCGCAGAGCCTGGAGCTGCGCCGGAGGAGCCAGCCCAGGGCAGAGCGGTCTCTCCTTCCTCAGCTCCCGCCCCGTGGCTTCTCTCCGCTTATGCAGCAGAGCTCGCCGCCCCGGTGCGAGTGCTTGGAAGGATGGCTCCTGCCCAAGGTTGTTCCTGGTAGCGGCGTTAAAGCTCCGGTATAAATTAACGCGTTCGTTCATTAGCTGCAATTCCCCACAGCGCTGAGCAAAGTTTGTGATTTTAATGACTTTTTTTCAGGGATCTGAGCACACAGAGACTTCAACAGATGATTATAGTTCGTATTATTCATGCAGCTTTTCTTAATCCCTCTCTCTGCTAGGACATGGTGGCTAGATGCTGAAATTGGAGTGTGCTAGTAAATTCCCAGCCCTGTCCCATGTAAGGCATCTTGATCTTCGGTCCGTCAGATTTTGCTGACATAATGACTGAGTTTCCCGAGAGGTGCTGCAGGAGACAGCATCTGCGTGGGGGGTAAGCCTCCGGGGTGCCACGCGCTGTTTTGGCAGGTATTTGCCCAAGTTACGTTTCGTCTTGTTTGTCTCTAACCTCCCAGTTCGGCTGTGTCACACTCTGGGTGGTAAAAAAAAAAAAAAACACTGGGGTTTTTAAACAGAAACACAATATTTATATGGTTGCAGGCGTTTGTGAAAATATTAGTTGGAGAATATAACCAACTGAAGGAAAATGCCAGCAAAACTATTTCTAAATTAATTAAAAGGATTGGTTCCTTTTTTTTTTTTTTTGAACTGTTGAGGTTTTAATCCCTGAACATTTATTTGGTCTGTTTGAAGTTACTGTAGCTTCTTGTATCATAAACATTTTAGGGCCACATTCTTCTTTATACCAAGACTGCTTTCATGTACGGTGCAAGAGACCCATAGGGTTTGTCTGCGTGTGGAAACTGTTAGACGCGAGCAGCTCTCGCTACAGCGGCGTGACCCCTGCTGCGAGCCCGCTGCCTTACCGCCTGGCCCTCGGTGGCTGCTGGGCCGCTGCCGGCTGCCCCGCGGCTGGCACCTCCTGGGGCAGGAGCTGCGCCGCGTTCGTGCCCATCTGTATTTCAGGTTTGTTTTTTTTTTTTTGCCCACGTCTGCAGGGTTTGATCCTTTAGTCTCGCACGACAGTTCCACGCCTGTGCGTCTGGCTTCCTTGGTGCATGTTTACTCGGGAAGGAGCTGGTTCAAAGCTTGCCACGCAGGTTGCTGACTTGTTCAGCATCAAAAAGAACGGGAAAGCAACAAATCGCTCCGTGCTTGCGCTGCACGGAGGAGCTTTCACCAACTGCTAGGAAGCCAAATGCCTGAACGTTCGATTGCAGGTGCAGGAAAGGAATAAAAATAACTAATCCTATGAGTCTTTGGGTTCGTTAAGGCCTGGGACTCATGGCTGTGCTCGGCTGAAGGACAGGAGCGGTAGCAGCTTGTGGCTGGCGGGGGAGGACAGCTGAGAGCAAGCAGGCAGCCGCGCGCACCCTCCCGAAATACAGGGAGAGCGCAGGGGGTGCTGCCGCCTTGGCTGAAACCCCGGGCCTGCCTGCTCCGCGCTGATGAAAAGTGCTGCTGGTGGCCCAGAGAGCTGGCACCTCGACTTTTTATTTCTTTCCAAGTGATAAGAGATGGATTTAACCTGATTTAATTTTCCTCAACAAATACATTTAATCTTTTAACGATATTACAAGCGGTGTATAAGCATTGAGAAACCTTGTCTTTCCTCCCCTGTTGACCCATGCAATCCTTTTATGGAACAACACAAGTGGTGCCTGTAAAGCTCTTAACAGCATTAACGCGAGCGGTGCCGCTCTCTTCGCCAGCAGCGTGCCTGGCGGCAGGGCTGAAGGGAGGCCGTAGGTGCCCTGAGTTTGATGCGCTCGGTAACAAAATGAATGCGGAGTTGCAGACGAGTTTTATAGGTATGCATATAAAGTTTTTGGGGGTACTCAGAGATCCTCCTCCTACCACTTTGGCATTGCATTGCAGCCCCAGGCGAGAGTAAATAGCAGCTCTGAGCGATTTAACGCGCTTTGCGATGCAGGCGTTGGCTGGCGTTTTGCGCTGAGTGCCGCCCCGATGCGAGCGCAGGCTAGGCGTTGGCAGCACACCTCTCTTTAGGAAGTCGGAGCGCGTCGGCTCCTCTTTGCTCCCAGCCTAGCGCTCGGCCCGCGGCAGACGTCGCTGCTGGGCGCCGGGGCCGCACCAGCGTGTGCCCCCTGGGGTTCGCCGCGAGTCCCAGGGTGCGGGCACGGTGCCGGCAGCGCAGGGGCGCAGGCGTCGTTGCACTGCGGTAACAGCTCCCGCGCGCGCGGCGGCAGTTCCGTAGCACCCTGCTGCACGGAGCGGTGCAAAAGTCAAATGCAACGGTCAGTCCGGAGCGAGAATCGACCGACTGGAGGTGGTGCCGTTGGAGCCGTGGAAGGGACAGGCTGGAGCGCGGTGGGGTTGCACAGAGGGCTGGGTTAGGCAGGACTCCTCTTTTGGCCGGCTGCGGCTTTAGGTGGAGCTCGCAGGTGCTCCCCGTACCCCAGATCTCCTGCTGGGGCGGCACTGTCCTGGCCTTCTGTGGTTCTGGGGGGGTTACCACAGCTCGGGTTGAGGGGTGGAATGCCTCCTCGGAGGCACCGGGGAGAGCGTGGAGGGAGGCAAGGTCTGTGGCTGTAGTAAGGACAAATCCCCCGAGGAAGGAGCCGTGTCGTGCTCCTTGAGGGGGATGCCGGAGGGAGCACCGGAGCCACGTCTGTCCCCGCACGGTGGGGACGGGGAGGATCCCAAACCACCAAGGGGGACGGGGCAGGGTGCGATCCTGCCCCACGCATCCCAGGGACCACGGGCGGGTGTTTCCTCCAGGTCCTGTGTAGCCGCTACCCTGGGCCTGTCCTCCCTGCGTGTATCCCCTCCTCCTTTGCAGCCCTGTGTATTTTTGGCTCCCAGAACATCCCCTGACAATGCGTTCCACAGTTTAATTACAAGGGGAAAGGAAATGGCTTTGGACAGCTTGTTTTAAACCTGCTGCCTGATCCTTTTATTCCTGTGCTGTCAGAAATAGTGCCTGGAGAGGGACTGAGAAAAGGAAATAAGGGAGAAGGGGAGAGAAGGCAGGGCGTGAACTTGGGCATGAAGTGTGTGTGTGGGAGCCTGTGCTGAATTAACACTAAAATTGATCCTTCCCAGGGACAGGATGCTGTCACATGCAGCGAGTGCACTGTCAAATGAGCAGGAGATCGAGGCGGTGCTGCTTGAACGCCTGGGAGGTCGGACCGGTGCAGCGTGAGGTTACGCTGGTGTACGCCCAGCATAGCTACGGGCGTTCGGTCACGCAAAGCAGAGCCCGCAGCCCGGGGCACGCGGGGCTCTGTGCTGCTCACCTCGAGCCGCGGGTGCACGGGGAGGAATCGGGGTGCAGGTGATGGAGTGGGGAGGTGAGGACTCTGCAGCGAGGGGCAGGAGGTGCCCCAGTCCTGGCACCATCACGTTTTTCTCCTTCAGCTGGACCAGGGAATAGGAAACAGCTGGCTCGATGGGATTGTTTTTGGAGTTGGGCAATAGATAGCATCCCTGGGACTTTGTGTTCTTGTGCGTCTTGGATTTTATGTAGTGAGTAGGTGACTTTGTTCAGGATTTAAGTTGTTTAAGGATGTCCCCAGCAAATACGGTTTTATATGGACATCTTCACGTGTTTCACAGCAATTTCTTCTTTTGACATTTGTAAATATTTCAACTGCTTTTAAATTATTTACTCATTAAGTGGCTTGGCTGGAATAATGAATCATGCTTAAAACACATGTGAAGACTCGAAACATTGCAAGTCCGAAAGAACATGAAAAAATGATTTGGGAAATGATTTTTGCACTGGAACGAGCCCTTCAGGACATGAAGCTGGGGGCAGTGCAGTTAATGTGTTAGAAATCCTCGCTAGAAGCAGCCCTGGGGCTGGCGTGCAGGGGACGGCTCCAGCGCTGTGTTCCCCGCTTTGCACCGCACCTCGGGGGTGTCTGGGGCATTGCTGGGGCTTTGGGGTTTGCAGGATGCCGCCTGCTACGTCAGCCCGCGCACGCATCCCGGGTGTTGGTGCTGCTGGCTGCAACTTTCTGTAATCCTACAGCGATGGCATGCGTCCAGTGTAATAATAATAATAATAAAAAAAAAAACCAGGAATAACTCTTCTCTAGTTTATTAGTAACCTGTGACTTCTGCGTAATAATTATTCAATTCAGGGTTGCAGCTAACTGTAATTGCACATTAAATCTGGGTACCGTGAGCAGTGTGTCCGTCGCTGCAGTGTGCTGGAAACCCGCTCTGTTACTCTGCCTGCCTCTATGGATCCGGCAACGAACAGCGGGGGTTAAAATGCAGCTCACGAAAGGAGCGGTGTTTCCTTTTTTTGGCTGAAGGAGTAGCGTGTGGGAAGGATGCACGCTCTTATAGTGCTTCCGTTCAGGGATCTCAGAATGTCACTGGGCTGTTAATTAATTAGAGCCTGCCAACACCTTCACGAGCGAAGGTGGTAGTTTTTATCAGTGATAGCTGAGTGACTGGAGCTGCTGCATGGGAAAGAAAGGAAGGAAAACCTCAATGCTTTGGAAACAGAGCTCAGAGCCCTGGAGATAGGAACACCCTGTGGGGAAACTGAGGCAGAGCAAGGAGGCTGACTGAGGCAAGCAACTGCAGCAGGTCGGGGAGACCTTGGTGCAGGAGCTCAGACCAGAGCCCCGGCCCTGGGAGGGCTTTGCCTGTGCCCGCTGCTGGTGGCGATGCCCAGCCAAACCCAGCGCCTCCAACCAAGGCTGAGCATCCCGGCACGGGACAGCTCGGGCCTGCATACACCCTTGTTCGTCCCCTTTCATTTTGCAAAAGCTCTCGGTAAGGTATTTCTGAAGGTTACCTTCAAAAGCAGAACACGTGCTTGACAAAAAGGAATAAAGGCTCCAAGTACCTGCGTCTGGCCAGGAGCCAGGGCAGTGCTCCCTAATCTTTTCCTCCAGTCCTCGTCGTCTTTGATGTGTTCCCAGACCTCGAAGGTAGAGGCTTTGTTACCCCTTTCCCTTTCTGGCTGGGGATCACGCTCGCGTTCTCCGACCCGGCTGCCATTGGAACAACAAAGTGTCTTTTGAGTTAAGCCTCGGGTTTTCATAGTCTGGTACACCATCATGTCAAACCCCGACGCTGCGCTCGCCGCAGGGTTTTAACTCTGCTGTCGCTTCTCCTCCGCTTACCCACCGAAGGGCATTTAGGGCACATTCGGGTTGCGTCAGCCGGGCGCAGCGGAGCGGACCTTTGTCCTGGGTGGGGGGACCATGTGCGATGCTTCTCCCCTGACGTGGGCATTGTCCGTTCCCAAAAATCCCCCGGGGGGCTTGGGGGAGGCAGGGCACACAGGGCAGCTGCCCTCTGGGGAGATTTCAGTGCCGGCCCTGCAGTGCCGGCCCCGCAGTGCCGTACCAGGTGCCCTGGTGCGATTATTTTGCAGGTTTCCCACCCGCTTCAGCAGCCGCTGGCTGCAGGAACAGCCCCCCTGCAGCTGCTGGGCCGGAGCCCCCCCAGCCTGCTGACACAAAGCTCCTTTTGCCTGCGTTATTTTGGATGGTTGCAGCATTTCTTGCTCTCCTGGGGAATGTGGAGTCACTGCCGTCTGCAGTGCCATTGAGCTTGGCTGCTGGAGCTGAGCCTCCCCTGGGTTTTGACCTGAATTTGTGCAATTTTGATGGGCAAAAGACCTGCTAAAGAGGAGGATAAAAGAAAAAAAGAGAGGCACCGGGAAGTTAGTGTGTTTGTTTTTGGAAAGCATGCAGCTCCCAACGCCTGAGGGAGTCTCAGCGCACAAACAGCTCTGCCAGTGGAAAGAAAACTCATTTTTGTAGCCAGTGCCATTGCCAAGATCAACCCAAAGTCGGCCGCACTGTGCAGCGAGGTTGTTTGGGTTCGCAGCTCTCGGTCCCGGCCCAGCCATCCCTGCTTTCACCTCCTGTTGGGCTCCTGTAAGTACCGGGGACGTTCCCGAGGAGTTGCACCATGGTGTGGTGTTGGCCGGACCTCTCTGATGGACAACTGAGGTCCTTCAGTAAAGGGCTAAGGAAAAGTGAGGCTTTTGCCAATATAAACGGCTCCTCTTCCCCGACTTCTGTATTTTCCTTCTTTGCTGTGGCTGATTTCCTCTGAAGGTAATGTGCTGCCAAAATTGGTTCTTCCCACTCCCAGTGTAACGTGTGGGGACAGCGCTCCTTTGTTCCCTCGTGCAAGCATGGCCACAAAACCAAGCTCATAAACCTGCTTCAGCACAGCCCTATCTCAGCCACAGCACAAAATGAGCTTTGAAAGGTAAATTTGTTTTGATGCGTGTTTGACAAACTCCAGAGCAGGTGCCGTGTTGGCTCAATGCAAGTTTTCACGGCTTGCTCCGGCTGGTAGAAGCCCAAGTGCCCGAATCGATGAGGTTCTGCTTGGATAATTGAGATGGGAATTGGGCTCATTATGTGAAGTGGATGCTGGAGTGGATAATTGCGGATCTCGAGGTGTTTGTCCCGTTAACTGGCTCAGAGTGAAGAAAATTTAGGTGCAATTTCACAGGTGTGTAGGTACAAAATAATTTCCATGAGGATACTGTGGATGTCTCAATGGGGTAACAAAGCTAAATAACTCCTATTTCTGTGATTTGTGTTGGAAGAAAACAAACAGTCAAAGCACGGCGTGGTATTTAACAGCAAGTCTGGCTGGCTGTTGGCCAGAGAGGTCCTGTGGTATCTGCACAGGCACTTTTAGGAGGAGAGGACCTTCCTCCCACCTGGGTTGCAAAGGTCCATGGAAAGTCCACCTATAAATCGTGGGCTTTATAGAAAACTGCTCTGTAATCTGCTACCAGTAGAGGACAACAGCAGCCATCAAGAAGCTTTTACAGTGCTTTTGTGATGTGGGAGACCCCACGGCTTGTGTTTCCAAAGGCACTTTGAGGTCTTCACAGTGGTTGAATTTCAGCAGATCACTTTTGTATTAATAAATTAATCTTTATGCAGTCCCTGGGTTTTAAATGTGATGCAGTACAGGCACCTGCTGAAGTCCTGTCCAGACCGGGAAGCCGTTCTTGGATTGGGGCACAAGTGTGCAGTGTAAACATTAAATAACCTTAAATCCTAGCGCTGACTGGAGCCGTAGTCTTGGGTCTTCTTGGAGTGATTTGAGCTTTGTTTAAGTCAGGTTTTCTTGGGCTGGGGGCCTGGCCTCTCTCCTCTGTGAAGTGCCCCGAATACGGCTTCTCTCAGGGAATAACAAATAACAGCGCTTGTGTAAAGCCCCTGATGCTTTATATGCTACTTCTGAAAATAATCCTTGTTTATAATTCACACTTGGCAGTAAAAGACTTTAAATTATTAAGGCACCAAATATTTTGCAATGAAGAAGCGGAGATAAAGCTCGTGACAGAAACAAATTGCCGGGGAGGTGGTTCTCTTCGGTGTGTTGGGCACTTTAAAATGTTACGAGAAATAATGTGCGTGGGGACTGGAAAGGCACCACTTACTCAAAAGATTTGCTTCTCTCTTAAAAAAGCAGCTGCTCGGTGCGTGGTCTCCATAGCCCCGTGAGGAACAAGTGTCCCCAAAGCACCGGGTCCCCAGAGCTCGGTGCGGGGCTGCTGGCGGCCGTCGCGCTGTGGGCAGGGAGAGACAGGGTGGTGGCTGCGGGTCAGGAGGTCTCCGCTGCCCAGCTCCGCTGCCCTGGCGGTTAAAGCTGTTTTCATGCTCCCAAGTGCGGAGGACAGACTTCCAGGGGAGCCTGGAACCTCTGCGATGGGAGATGGAAGGTGCTCAGCCCCACGGAGCTCAAATCCGGCTGGTCATTGGGGGATTTTGTGTCATTTCTCCACAAACAGTGGTCATACCTGGTGCGTCACGTAGGTATGTTGTGCATGTCCTTGTTGTGAAGTCCATCCCATTGGTAAACCTGAGGTGTTCCAGTGGCGTGAAATGCAGGATCTTATAATTAGTGGGTTTGTCAGCTGTTGCTGGTTTTCACAGAATGGCTGAGGTTGGCAGGGACCTCTGTGGTCCAAGCCCTTGCTCAAGCAGGGCTGCCCAGAGCAGGTTGCACAGGACCAGGGCAATTATTTTATCCCGATATTACAACACCTAGCATTGGTCAGCTCCTGGAGCCGTGTAACCAGACAACCATGAGTGCGAATACATATGTGTTACAATATATATATGAAGATGGTGAAGGGTCTAGAGGGGGAAGATGTATGAGGAGCAGCTGAGGTCCCTTGGTGTGTTTGGCCCAGAGAAGAGGAGCTGAGGGGAGGCCTCATGGCGGCCTGCAGCTCCCTCACGAGGGGAGCGGAGGGGCAGGCGCTGATCTCTGCTCTCTGGTGACAGCGACAGGACCCGAGGGAACGGCATGGGGCTGGGTCAGGGGGGGGTCAGGCTGGGTGTTAGGAAAAGGTTCTTCACCGAGAGGGTGGTCGGGCCCTGGAACAAGCACCCCAGGGCAGTGGTAACGGCACCGAGCCTGCTGGAGCTCAAGAAGCGCTTGGACAGCACTCTCAGGCACAGGGTGTGATTTTTGGGTCCTGGGAGTTGGACTCGATCCTCGTGGGTCCCTTCCAACTCAGGATAATCTATGTATGTGTGTGTGTGTGTGTATGTATTTTAGTAGCTATGCCCGTCATCTGGGTATGAGCCGGGCCCTGCACGCCCCAGCACGCCGGTTTCAGCCTCTCTTTCTCTCTTGCAGGAGAGCCGTGCAACTGCAGCGCCGTGGGGAGCGTCAGCGCGGCCGCCTGCCACGGCACGCCGGGACGCTGCGCCTGCCTGGAGGGCTACGCGGGGCCGCGCTGCGAGCGCTGTGCCCAGGGCTTCCACCCCGACCCGAGCAGGCAGCGGTGCCTGCCCTGCGGCTGCAGCCCTACCGGTGCTACCGGATCCAGCTGCGATGAGTAAGTAGCTGAGCATCCTCCCTCCGGGCTGCTGTGGGGATTTGAGGGTGTTTGGGGATTTGGGATGCAGAGCAAGTGAGAATGGATCTTGTCATCTGGTTCAGGTATCTTAAAAAAAAAAAAAAAAAAAAAAAAAAAAAAAAGCAAAAGCAGGAAGGAAGCTGGCTTCATAAAAATTCACAAAGCGTGTTCTTCCTCTCTTTCAAGATCTGGATTGTAAAAATACCCATAGCTGTGGTATGGGAGGTGACTCGCCGTTCTGCGCTGTGTGTCAGCAGGGCCTCTCTGACGCCTCGTGCATCCCTCAGCCCCTGCTGGATGAGGCTGCCTTCACGCTGGCCGCCTGGAGGGACGCGGAGGCTGGGGCGGCACAGGAGGCTCTGGTGAGGCTGGTTTTCCAAAGGGATATTGGTTACAGCATGGGCGGGCACAGTGCTGCGGTCTGCCTTTGCCGAGCATCGTGCAAGAAGCGTTGGCTCCTGCCCTGCCTGGTGTTTAACCCAGCCTCATCTGTGCCTCCTCTGCGTCAAGAAAGCTGCCGCAGATGCTCCTGAGCTGTTGTATAATGAACGTGTTCCTCTGCTGTGAGCTTCTGCTGCGCTGGCATTGGTCTTGTTGTCTTTTGGGGTTTGGTCTGGGCTCCCTGCATGCTCAACACCTGCACTTTGCTGCCAAGGCTGGTGCTGAGTCAGAACCGCAATGTTCTGCAGGGACATGCTGTTTGTAATAATTTTATGCATTTTTTTTTCCAAATGCCCAAACCCTGTGTTGATGGCCCTTCTTTTTCTTTCAATGCTGCGTTTCTCTGCTGGCATGAGCTATGAAAACTCAGAACCTAAAAGCAATGCTGCAGCTGACCGGAGTGACCGTCTTACTAAAAAACCTGACTCTTGGGGTGGAAAGCGTGGAGTTTTCCACTCGCTTTTGTAGCGGTAGGAAAATATGCCTGGAAGCATCAGGGTTTGCCACAGAGTAGGAAATATGAGTTTGGTGGGATCTAATGGAAAGGCAAACTTGGCAGAACGGCAGCTTGGGGAAATCTTATCCAGGAGAGGCAGGAGCTGACAGGCAGGGAGCGTTCCCACCCCGACCTGCATCACCGGGCGGCGGGGACAGCACGGCCCTGGGTGACGTCTGCCCACGCCTCGCTGCCTGGGGCAGCCGGGGAGCGCCCCAGGAGCTCCGGGTGAGCTGTGCCGAGGTGCAAAGGAGAAGGAGGTGGAGCTGCTGCATGCAGCGAGCCCTCGCGCCCCATCCCGATGTGAAAAGACCCAGAAGTGGCAGAGGGCCTCTCTAGCTTTTCCTGTTCATGCAGTATTGTTTTGCAGCCTTGAGGAACGTGGGAGAGATGGAACCTCAGGCGTTTAGAAGCAGCAGCATGGGGCAAAATCTGGAGAAAGACTTGGGCAGGAGGAGAGAGGAGGAATGACGGTAGCAGAGATCGCTCTGTTTCTCTTCCGTGCTCGGTGGGGTTGGCCACAGGCAGAAATGACCTCTAGGTATTTAAGAAGAGAGGAAAACTGGGTCAGATGTGCTGCAGGGCTGGGGGCAGCAGCATTGCTGCAGGAGGGGCAGCCTCGTGCACAGCAGTGTGGATGGAAAAATGAAGTGGGATGCAAAATCTAGCAGGGCAGATACACCTGTCATTTCCGGGGCATTGAAATGGGTTGGCCGCAGACGGCAGGAGTGCGGCGCTAGACCCGCTCGCCATTGATGTGCGGCTGGGATGGCTGAGGAGAGGTGTGCGGGAGATCTTTGGCTCTTGGGATGGAATGCTGGGGCTGGAGCATGGTTGCTCTTGTTCCCACTGTGATAGGGACCGGTCAAAACCAGGGTAAAAAATGAGTTTCAAATAATAAAATAGAGTTAAGAGTTAAAGAAATAAGAAGGAGACAGAAGTCCGGGACAGGCGCTTGTGAGCAGAGCGGAGCAGATGCTGGCGACCGGGTGCAACGGTGGGACGGTGCGGTGATCTGCAGCACGAGGAGCGCGCCGGGCAGTCCCTGCTCGGGACGAGGCACGCCAGCATTGCCCAGTGCCAGCGACCAGCTCCTGCTTTGTTGTAAAAAAAAAAAATCCTGTCAGCTGTTTTATTTTTTTATTATTATTTTTTAAAGTGCCAGCCAAACATTAACTCGCACAAGCTAATTCCTGCATGCGGGATTAAGAAAAAAGTGACTGCTGTTCAGAAGAGTCTCTGAGTGAGGCAGCAGATTCGTTTTTGGACTCTGAGCAGCTCCAACAGTGGCTGGTGTCAGAGACAGCCTGCCTGAAGGCTGAGCTGAGCACTCAGGGCACACCAAACATGCCCGATATGTTTCAGTCAGCTTGCTCAGGCTTTTGCAAAAGTGCCTTTTAAAGCACCACCATATGATCATTATTAGTATTATTTTCAGGCATGCTCTGTTATTGTGCCATCTGGCCAGCCATATACACTGTTTATTAACTAGACCGCAAACGCAGACCATCAAATAAAAATTAAAAAAAAAAAAAAGGAAAAGAAAAAAATCCCTTTCCTGAGGCAGATCGTTGATTTTGGGAGTGAACATTGACCTGACATGCTGTCGCTATGAATGGACTCCACAGCCACTAATCAAAGGTCGCTTCTTTTTTTTTTTTTTTTTAAATTTGCTTATCTGGGCGTCCCCTCTGGGAGGCGGAGGCTTTCCTGCCGGTGAGTCAGCCAGGTTGGGTGGCTGCCGACAGAGGAGCTGCGCTCGGCTGGGGCTGGGGCTGGCTGCGGCGCGGAGCCTGGCCCGGTGCCGTCCTGGGCTGACGCATCCTGCAGAGTTGTCCCTGTTGCGGTCACGCCTAGACACCTCAGATAAAACCGCGTTTCGCTGGGTTGGATGCTGCGGAGGTGCTCGCTGGAGGTAGCTGTGGCCTGGAAGCGTTCATAGTCCACAGAGGAAGGGAGCAGAAAGAAGCTGAAGTTGCGGGGTCATGGAGCAGTGGAAGCCAAGGACAAGGGCTCCTGTGCATGGGCTGAGCGGGAGGGGTTGTCCGAGTCTCAGGACAAAGCCCTGGGTGGGAGCGGGTGGTGATGGTGCCTCGTGGTGGCCCCAGCCCATGGTGATGTGGTCGTGGCCAGGAGCTGCCCCCACCAGCTGTGGCTCTGGCACCATTGGTTGGGCAGCTCCAGTGGAGAGCACTTGGTGTTTTGTCTGTCTGTCTGTCCTCCTCCGAGGGAACAGGGCTGTCCCTGCCTGGTGGAGGTGATGCTCCAGCAGCTTCTCCCCGAGGCTGCCTGGGAAGCTCGGGGCGAAGTGACGGGGCTGGGCTCCGTGGGAAGCCGCCTCCTGCTGCCGAGCAGCGCTCGTGCACCCGCACGAGGAGCTGCATGGGCACAGCTATTTCAGTCGATGTTGAAATAGTTTTCCTGTGCAAACCTGTCCTCTGCCTGACTTAATTAACGAAGTGGGATTACACGTAACACCAAGCCTGCAAGAGGCAGTCCATGCTGCCTTCCTGCTGAGGAGGAGATGTCAAATGACTGCGTTTTATCCCTCGCTAGCAGCCCCACGCCGGGATGCAGACAGGGCAGGGAGGAGTGGTGGCGTTGCCCTCGTTTACCTCTTACCTGGCGTTCGTTCCAGGCTTTCCTAGTGCAGCACGTAGGACTTGGTGGCTTTTCTTCTTGGTGGCCCATGAGCGAGTGTCCCTGCGCGGCTGCTGTCGCATGCAGAGAGAGCAGAGATTTGGTTTGGGATGTGAGATGGAGAAGATTCCGTGAGACAGCGCTGACCTGCAGAAGGGTTCAGGGCTCAATTTCGCATTGCTGCTTCCCCTTTCTATGCAGTTGCCTCTTATTCCTGTGTGCTAGGATTGCCAGTTCCCTTAGGAAAAAAAAAAAAATCTCTAAATGAAACGCATGTAATATACTATTGTTGTCCCTAATGAAAACAGGTGTATGTTAAAACGGGGTTTTGCGAAGTTTGATCTGCCTGTGCCTCAGTTTCCCCACAAGCAGAGGGGCAGTGGGAAGCAGAAGCTCTGACGTGCTGCCTGGAGGCAGCATCAGCTTTGCTTCATGCTCTGGGCTGAAACACGCTGCCCGAGCGTGCAGCGCTCTGCTCCTCCGCTAACGGAGCAGCCGTTCCTTACTGCTGGCTGGGACAGCTCTGCGGCATGTGATCCCGGTTCAGCCGTGCTTTGTGCCGCAGGCTCGGCATAAGTCATGTTTGAGGGATCTGCTGTCACTCGCTTCCGTTTTAAAAGGAAAAAAAAAAAAAAAAAGATAATGCATGCATATAAATGCCAAAGTGTTAATTCAGAGATGTTTTGCCCCCTCGAGGGGATCTCATGCTTTGTATTCGTGTTAAAAAGAATTAAGGCAGAGCATCCCTGAGAGCGTTTGTACATGGCTATGCCCTGGAGCAGGGATGCTGTGAGGCTGAAAGGGGAGCGCTGATGGCTGGGGAGCCTCCGTCCCTGTATGCCTTCTTTGTGGTGGGCCTCTCGTTTGAGAGGCTGCGCTTGTGACCCTTACTCATATGGATTTGCAAGAGCGTTGCTGATGAGAGTAAGGTCAGTGGCACCAGGCAGGATCCTTTGTGAAGGTCTTTGAATAAGGGCTGGGGCTTCTGGAGGAGCCTGGGGGAGCTGGGCAGGGAGCCTGGACCCAGCCTGAGCATCATGCGGTGTGAAGCCACGTGGGGTGGAAACTGGGGGGGTTTATTAGTCAGAAAATACAAATCCATTGAAATTCAAGGTTTTTGTGGAGCTTCACCAGCCTCAGCAGGAAGGGGCTCCTGGTTCTTGTGGCAGTGGCTTGAGAAGGGAGACCTCATGTTCCCAGGGCTTCTGCCCATCCCAACTGTGGAGGGTTGTTTGAGGGAAGTCAGTGGAGTTCTCATTTTGCATGCAGAAAATTCTCATTTTCTGCCATTAGTGTCATCACAGGCTTGGAAATGTCTTCTTTTTTTTTTTTTTTTTTTGGGTGGGAAACGTCTTTCAATGCTGTTGTATCTTAGCAGCCCAGTAAACCACGCTGGGCATGGCTCCCCTTCAGAGATCAGGCTGTGGGAACCCAACTTCCCAAGGACTTCCAAAAAACACCCCTCAAAAAAAACATTTTCCCCTATTTCGGAAAGTCTATGCTCCGTTTTATAGATCGGCTGAGCACAAGCAGTAGCTCATTATCTCCAAGCAATGCCTTGTCAGCATCCCTCTGCCAAGAACAGATTTTTTTCGTAGCGGAAATTGTTACATGTGGACGTCATAGATGCAGAAGAATACCCTGGTAGAGCATGTTTTTCTGCATGCTTTAATTATCTAAATCTCTCTTCTATTATGGACTCTCCTGTCCCTTACATCTGATTTAGCTCTCCTCCTCTCTTCCCCCAGAAGCAGGTGAGTATTGTACCTGCACCCATTTTTATTGGGTTGCGGACGGGAGAGGGAAACAAATGAGCGATCGGGCACAGCAGCAGCGAGCGGCAGATTGTTATCATCTCCCCTACAGTAATTGTGGCTTCACAGAAATCCTGTTATTTTGTTGATTTTCCAGCAGGCTTTGCTGTTCCTTGTTGCCTCTTGAAGGCTTGCTGCTCTGGTGAACATTGACTGCCCTCAAAAAAAATATTGGCGCAGCTTTTCAAGCTCTCTTGGCTGAATTCTGGTTTGGGGGAGGTGGTGCCTGATTTCAAGCCATGCTTGTTGCCCGTGCCTTTTCCTTCTCCCGTCAAGGAGGCATCAGCAGAGATCTAGGGGATGGAGGGGCTACACTGTGCAAATCCAGCGTGTCCAGTGGAGACCAGCCCCTCCTCCCTGCCTTCCCCAGTGATGTGTCCTCTTCTGCTCTGGGTTGGCCATCCCATCCCCATATTGCCCTGATCTCCAGGGGATGCTCTGGGCCATCGGGACCCACCATATGGGGCTGGGATTTTGCAGTTAGCTAGGCTTTCGCTGCTCCTCCATAGGGGAGCCCATCCAGCCTCGCTCTCCGGGGCCATCGTGGTCTCCCCATTGCCACCGAGGTCCCTGTGGGTCCCCACTGAGGTCCCCAGGGCTGGAGATCCCCGGCTTTCCCATGACGCAGGACATCCCTGGCGGGGGGGACATGGCGGCAGCCGGACAAGGTGGCCCTTTGACATTTACAGAGTGGCCTTTCAGAGCCGTGAAGGGTCCCCGCTCTGTCGAGGGCTGCCATATAAACAGATGCCGTCCCCCGGCACAAAGCGAGGAATGCAGCGCACAATGGCCCAATGTTTGCTATAATAAAGCCCCGCTTCTTCTACCCTCCACAAAGGCGGCTCAGAGCCGGGCGCGGGGCTCGCCAGCCGTGGTAACGCTTCCACGAAAGCGTTCTGGCCTCCAGCGGCGTCAGAGGGAGCCGAGGGAGTGGGGAGGTGAAACCCGACCGTGTGCTATACGGGGCTTTTTCCTGCTTGCTGTTTCCCCACGTGTTAATATTCAAATTAATTGACCGAAAGGAAAACCAACACGTGGGTTATGATGGTTCTTGGTTTGCTTAGGGCAAGTGTTAATAGCCTTGGTTTTCCATGGAGGTGTCTTGTAGCGTTCAGTTTTCAGACAGTAACTTTCCCCTGCTGCCCACAGAACGCGGGAGGACTCATCCCCCGGCTGCTGTCAGGCACCGCAGAGCATCAGCACAAAAGGAGCCGCGCTCGCTGGAAAAATGCACCATTTTTAGCATCATCTCTTCTGAATCTTCCTAATCTTTTGCAGCATCCTTTTGTCTTATCCTATCAACGTGTGACAAAGCCTTTTCACGAGGGTTGTTTTACAGATGCTTGCGGTTCGGCAGCGCGTCTCTCCTCATTCATACAGAGCGCTGTCGTCGCTGTGAATCGTGCGCGTTACAGGCACACCTCGGGCCCTGCTGCGATGAGTGACGTGCCTGTCTTTACAAGAGGTTTACGCTCACCGCGGACACGGCAGCGGCCGGGAGGGGACGGGCAGGTGAAGCTGGGGACACTGCGGGGCTCCGGACGGGCTGGCCATTGCCCCGGCGCTCCTCCCTCGGGGCTTGCTGGCTCGGCTGGGGATGCTCCTGACAAATGACGTGGTGCTGGGCGATGCTGTGGTGCGATGGTGTGTGTGCTTTTTGCTTCTGAATGAAGCAGAAAGATGGGAAATGCCTGGCAAAGCTTTCCGTCAAAGCTGGGGGAGTTTTTGCGTGGCCCATCCACATGGTATGCCTTGCTTTGAGACCCATGGGAGCTCCCTCCTTCTCTTACTCTGCTCCAAAATCGTGCCAGTCTTGTATATTAAAGAAGAAAATGAAAATAAAAAGGTTAAAAAAAAAGGTGCAAAAGCTTGGTGCTGGGACATTTTGGTTGGCTTGGGCTTGGTCCCGCAGCCCCTGGGCTCTCAATGGCAGCTGGGCATCCAGATTTTTCTGGCAGCTGGGAAAACATTCAAAATGAATTTCTCCCTTCCCTCCTCCTTGGGAGGAAAAAAAAGAAAAAGGAGAAGAAAATAAACCATTAGAGCTTGCTAAGAGTTTTCTGTTACGCCATTAAGCCATGCACAGCATGCCTCCGAACAGCCCTTAAGGCTATGGTCCTCTGTCTTCCCATCCGTCTTGTGTCTGTCATGTCCCCTCTCGCTTAGGGGTGTTTCTGTGGAGGACTGGAGACCCATCACAGATGCAGCTGCACATGGCGATCTGTCTCAGATCACAGATATTTTAATGCTTTTATTATTTTTCTTGCAACAAGGCCTCGTGTTTCCGTGCTGCCCTGTGCTGAGCAGCGCGTGGTTCGGGCATCGCCCGAGCTTCCAGGCGCAGCCTGTTATGTCGGTGTGTCCATCCCTGGCCGTCAGTCGTGGCTGGAAGTGATCTGTGTGATGCTCTGCAGCTTCAGGCCTGGCACGTGGCACGATTTCGGAGGTGTTACCTCGAAGTCTTCGTGCTCTGCTACTGGGACATTCCCAGCAGGGTTAAACTCACTGCAGCCTCCATCTGACAGTCCCAGAGCAGCGTTGGCAGGGGGTTCTCTGCTGTCTCCCCTTAACTACTGTGCATGTAAATCTGCAGCCCCGGGTGAAATCCCACCACGAGGAATGTTTTCTTGCCATCAGTGGCCCGACTGGCTTGGCGAGGGACGGGGTTTCCTGCGGCCGGTGGCTGCTTCCCCCTTGGTGGGGTACAGGGGGCTGCGGTGCGAGGAGGTGAGATCAGCCACAGGCATGGCCTGGGGTGCGGCGGCTCCCCCCCAGCATTTTGTTTTTATTTGCAGCGGTCCTGGCCAGCATGGTCACACCGACCTCCCCACATCGCCGCGGGCTCCCCGGCCATGCCGCGTGGGGTGGCCGCATCCTGCCGGGTGCCATCCGTCCGGCTGCTGTCTCGCTGGAGGCGTTGAGAAGGCCGCTCCGAAGGCACTGCGAGGCACCAGCTCCTGCCTGGGGGGCCCCAGCCTGGTGGGGAACCCTCAGGGTCGGGTCCCAGCCTTGCCCGTGCTCTGTCCCCGTCACCGCGGGCAGGCTGATCGCCGCCTGCTCCTTCTGCCAGCACGTCTCGCTGCCGATGGTTTTAATCACAGGGAAGCGTGCTTGACGTTGGTGGATGACCTGGTGGTGCCACACGCGCTTGTTGAAGTGCATGTGCAAGATCTAGGAGAGACCACGGCTGGCAGGAGGCTGTGGTGACTGGAGGTCTGGTTTTGTCCCAATGCATCCCTTCATCAATTCTTCTGCGAGAGCTAAAAAAATTGGCTGGCTGCAGTGGAGTTAATCACCGTCTGAAATGGAGTTGAGCAATTGATGTTGCTGCATCAAAATGTTTCCTCCTCCCTTCCCCCTCCTTCCCCCCACCTCCCCCCAAAAAAGAAATTCCTGGCTTAGGCTCAAAATCCAGTTCTGTTCTCACTGTGCAAGTATTAAACTGTGGGGCTTTTCTTTCAAGTTTCTGGATTTTTATGGGCACAATTGGTCTGTTAACAGGACTTTTTTGTGGTTTCAATGCATTTATATCATTGACCTTTGCTTTAAAAAGTGTCTGACAGTCTTTACTGGACTGGAGCTATGAAAAGGAGTGTTGTAAGCGGGCTTTATTCTATAGAAGCAATGACCACAGGCAAAGCTTTATATTTGCTGAGTGATTTAATTCTTGCACATGCAGAACCTGGCTCTGTGCCATATGTAACATGTTGAGAAAAGGTCTGCTTGAGAGGCATTAAAACCAAACTTTCCAAAACCATTTTTTTTTTTTAAATAGCTTTCTTTCCTGTTATTTTTAAGCTAACCAGTAAAACCAAGGGACGCAGCCCCAAAATGCTGCATTGAGCTCTAGCAGAGTCATTGGGGAAATAAACCTTTAAAAAATGACGTGGGAGTCTGGGTGGAAGGGTGCCAGCCGGAGGAACAGGAGAATGTCATTGAAATAAGGGCTTGATTGAGGGACAGGGGAGAATAAAATGGGGCACCCTGGGCTCCAGGGAAATCCCCCAAGTTAGTTATTTTTTCCTTCTTGGCTCTGCCCATCCCCTGCCTGCTTACAGGAATATCTGCCCAGTAGTGGTCAGAAGCAAATAAAAACAAACTGCTTTTTGTTTGCTCTTGTTTTAAACACTGTGACAACATTGGATTAATGTTAGGTCTTGTGAAAAGCTTTTTAAAAGTCAAACATACTGAGCTGCTTAACAGCATCCCTTTGAATTCTGCATCTGCCTGCTGCAATTCCAGATAATGGTCTGGACGGCAGGGAAACATCATATTTCTTTTTCCTGCTTGTAATCAGTCCATTAAATATGCCTGAAATTTCGTATTCTGAAAGTATTTAATTGTGCAGCCTCTTGGGCTGACTTCTGTATTTTGGTGTGCCTTTGAGTATTTCCTCTTCCTTTGGCAAGCAAACGAACAACAGAAATACTAAATTATGTTAATTTCTGACAGAAGCAATGTCTTCCCAAAACATCGCAATCTACTGCATTTTAATTAAAAACAACACATCAACAGTGCATCAAGCCATTTAGAGCCTCAGCCTCTATTTGTTTTAATCAACAGCTTTTTCCAGGGGCTTTCAGAAGCAAATCATGCATTGCTCGCTGTTCCCCAGGAGGAGCGAGGGAGAACAATGGATTATCGGCGTGCGGGCACGCCGAACCCTGAAATGCTGAGTTAAAGAAGGGGGTGAGTAGGGCAACGGCTGGACAGGAGGGAGCTGAGGGGAGGGTGCATCCTGTGGTAGCCAGGGATGCTCCGTGAGTGGTACCCGCGCCGAGCCGCCGCTGCGGATAGCCCCCATCTCCCGGAGGGGACCAAATCACGTCTCTTCGGGTTGTTACCGTGGTTTCCCTGTGCACGCAGGGCTGAGTTTACCCCAGGGCTGTCGGAGATGTGGAGAGGCATTTCTGTGCCCTGCTCGGGCGGCGGCAGCTCCCAGGTGTGCAGGCGGGAAGAGCTGCAGCTGGCGACCGCTGTGCCACGGGCATGACGGGAAAGAGCCTTTTATGTGATTTCTCTGCGATTTAGGCCCAAATGCTGCTGGTATGTAAAGCTGCTTATGAAAGCAATAGGTTAGAAGCCTCTCCGTGGAGAGAGTGTCATGGAAAGCCCAAGGAATGAGGGTAGCCCTTTACATACCCTCCTGGTGTTTGATCACGGCAACTAACATTAACGCGCTGGAGTTCAGCAGCACCGCGCTCCACCTGCCGTGCAGGCGGACTCGGTGCCCAAGGAAGCAGGTTCCTCGCTGTGGTGAACTATGGTGGCCACCTCGGGGGGACCCCTCTCGTGGGGCATCTCCTGGGCAGAGGGGTTTGCCTGGGTGGCCGCGGGTGGAAGCAGTGAACGGGGTCCCTGAGTGCAGGTGGGTGACGTCTGCCTGGGATGAAGCACGAGCGAGGACACCTGAGCTCTGTGCCGGCTCCTAGGGTGCAGGTGGTGAGCAGGAGGGTGCTGCTCGCCCCAAAATGCAGGAGGTGCCGCTCCATGTGGATGGAGAGGGGAGATGATGGTCCATGTGGGTGCTTTTTTGTCCTCAGGCATGCTAGTCAGGGTGTCCAAGTGTCTGCAAGAGCTGGGACCGGAGGCTCTTGCAGCATCCTGGCGGATGGCTTTGGTCCAAGGCTTTCCAGAGGGACTGACGGTTCCCGGTGCGCCGCTGGAAATGTTGCAAGGGTGACTGGTTTTGTAGAGACGTTCCAAACACTGATCATGGCTTTGTACGTGGGACGCCTCACAGCATGCCTGATTTCGCTGTTTGTTTCTCTCTGTGCAGCGATGGGAAATGCCAGTGTAAAGTTGGTGTAACAGACCTCAAGTGTGACCGGTGCAGTGACGGATACTACAGGTTCAATGACACCACCTGCGAGCCGTGCCAGTGCAACAACCACTCCAAAACCTGCGACCGCTTAACAGGTAACAGCCCTTCCCCTCGTGACCACGGTGGGTGCCAACCTTGCCTCTCTGTCTCCATTTTTTGCCATTTTCATTCGGCAGACCTATGCTCTCGCCCTATTAATCTGTGTCTCTGTGCCTTAAGTGCTCAGGATCTTCACCTTAAACCTGAAATTAAGATGCAGGGCAAGGCTGGAGTGAGTCCTCCTCTCGATGAGGCCAATAAAGGCTGCGTTATTTACTCCAGGCTGCAGTGCAGAGCCTTTATCCTGCAGCCTCTATCGGAAATCAGCGCTCCATTGTTCTCTTACACAAACACACAACACGGGCTTTTAAGGAGCTTTTGTTTAGCTGCTGTTTACCTGGAAACATATACTGTACTGGCAGTGACGTAAGGTGACTATTATTGCCATAGACAACATAATGAGTGCTGGAAAAAACTGGCAGCACCTAATTAATATTGCCCACTTCTTATGAATTTGCCTTGTTCATTTTCCTTGATCATTTCTTTGACTGTCTCTCACTCGTATGGATGTTGATGGAGCGCAAATGTCGAGGCACCTGTGATTGAAGAGCTTACAGGAGGACAGGGAGAAAATCAAATTGCTTTCCCATCCCCACTGGAAGGAGAAATCCCGGAGGAGCAGTGCTGTGTGACTGCCTGCGCAGTCCCCACTTAGCAACAAAACTCACCCTGCAAAATTCAAATTCTCGTCAGAACTCCCAGGGCAGAATGCAATTCTGTAATATTCATTCAGGACCTTAAAAAGGAGCAGTAATTTCAGAAATGCTGCAGAGTTTTTCTGATAGCTGGCAGAGAGGCAGAGCTCATCAAATATGGTATTTTGGGCAATTTTGGCACCGATGTCTGTTGCCTTGTGGCCTGTGTGTTTGCAGCAAAGGAACAGGCAGCCTAGCAATGCCCTGGTCCTGCTCAGCAGAGAAGGTGTTTTTGTGGGCATGGGGGTAGTGGCAGATGCCAGATCTGCGCTCCTTGAGGATGAATTGTTGCATTCATTCCTATACTGAATTTTAAGTACGTGCTTATGTCCTACTAATACTGCAGGATATAAGATTGTACCTAAGCTGTGTACACATCAGCTGTGTTGCTGATTTGGGGCTGGGTGTGTGGGTTTTGTGAAGGAGTAAGATAATCTGCTCTTCCTTCTTCTCCCCCGCTGTTCCCCCCTTTCTTGATTCAAAACCCCAGCGCAGCCGTGGCCTCCGGGCTAGGGCTGTTCCGGCTGCCCTGCTGCTGGGGCGCTCCAGCCCCAACGGCAACGCTGCAGAGAAAAGCCCTCATTTCGGTTAATGACCTATTGTCGATTTGACAAAAATCCCTTTTTTTCACCCTTTTCCTCCATCTGCTTTATTTGCTGCCGGGGTTGGGGGAACCCAACAAAATGAGATCCGATGCCTCACAAGTAACACAGTGCGCTCAGCCTGCTCTAGAGACTGCACTTTGTGTGACCTCCCCAGCTCTACATCAACTGTGTGCAGTCTTTGTCAAATTTTCAAGGTTTTTTTTCCACATTAATATCATACTTCGGGCTCCCTCTGGCGGCTCTGCAGCCATCCCTGCACGGCCTCGCTCGGCGTAGCTCTGCCCAGGAGGAATACTTAAAACTATTGGGCTGGAAATTGGGCAGCCAGAGCTCCCCAGGCGGCAGCTCTTCCTTCGGCGCGACCCTTGTGCCTGGCATCGTGGCTGTGCAGCGAGTTCAGTCGCATCCACCCGGCTGGGGTACAGCTGGTTCTGATCCTTCCCCAGGGCGTTATCAGGGTGGGAAGTGCTATTAATTATTAAGGTTTTCCACATTGATACCCGATTGCTTTGCGTGGCTGAGCAACCTGCTGACTCATTGGAAACGCAGCCATTTCACGGGGCTGGTATAGATAAATGCGGGTAATTTCCACTGGTAGGAAAGACGTTGGTCCTGAAATGACCACGACTGTACAGAAAACACAGGTGTGATCCCAGATTTGTGCCACCACAGATGCCTGCAGAGCACAGTGCAAGGCACGCTCAGTGCTGATCAGGCACGTTGACTTTCCAGGAGCTGGTCTGTGCCAGGCATCCCGGTGAAGCAGCTGACGGAGGGCTGCAGCTGCAGAAACAGAGAGCAGAGGATGATTTTCCCCTCTCACCCTGACACCTCTCCCACAAAACCCACCGGCTCGTGTCTGACAGGTGGCTGGGTGCAGAGCAAACAGTGTGTGGGAGCTGACGCCATGCAAGCGTCCTGAGTCACCGGGGTGCTGCCAGCCCCACCACGGGTGAATCAGCCGCTTCCCAAAATCAGCAGCTGCCAGAGTTTGCTTCCTGTTGTTGGCGCAAGGGTTGCCTGCAAGGATGCGCTGGGGATGCTCAGCTGCAGAGACATCGCTGGGGAAGGAGAGGAGTAGGAGCCGTGCACTGTGTTGGGCTTGCATGAGAGCCAAGCTGCTCCAAAATTAATGAGAAAATCTACTGTGTTTTCTTTTAACAGTCAGCATTAACCCAATTCAGGATTTTAGATGTGGTTAGTGTTGATATGAGGCTTTTCCATACCCCCGCAGCACTGGTAGCTTAGCTCAGTGAGCCTCCTGTCAGTGCTTAGATATGCAGTGAGTAAACTGTGCTGTGCCACCCTGGTTTGTTATAAGGCGGCTGTTGCCTTTTTAGAGCCTTGTACAGGGGATTTAATCAAAAAAGCACCCCTCAGGTCACCGTCACCTCGACGAGGAGCCTGCTGAATTATAGGATGTTCCTGGTGATGTGATGGATGGGCTTTTGGTTGAGGCTGCGTTTTTATAACTAGGAAGATTTTTCTTTCTCTGTTCACAATAATATCAAAATCCAATTTAGAGGGCCATTAGGACACAGCCTCTTCTAAGACACAGCTTGTCAGTTTTCTGATTCACAGGCTTCCCCAGGAAGGGAGGGGGCTCACGTGAGCCCCCAGGTCTCCTCTGTTTCTGCAGGAAGGTCAGTGATTGCTGCTGGCTGGTGCCTGTAGCAAATGGTCCTCCTGTGACGGGTATAGGGGAGCTGGAGCCGTGCTGGGGGGATGGAGCCATTAGCCCCCAGAGCAGGACGGTGGCATTTATTTACCCCTGGCCGCCAGCTCTGTGGTGTAGGAACACAAAAAGGAGCAAAGGCATAAGCTGGAGGGACCCCTGTTGAGAGTAGGGGGAGTTTAAGCATCAAGGTCCCAGCTTGCTATCACAGATGGCCAACCAAAATCCATTGTGTGGAGGAACGTTTAATATTGATAGCACGTGTTTATCTGCACTGACCTATAAAAGTGATGAGCTGTGGGCATCTCTGATGGGGCTACCTGCTTTTTCATGTTATGTGTGTGTGGAGTGGGGGATGACCCTCAGAAGGTCATAAGAGGCCAGGGCTGATCCCACGGTTGTGTTTTGGCCTGGGGGTATCCAAAATCACCTGTGAGCTCTGATAATTGCGAGCACTCCACACAGATTCTTGCTCCAAATGTTCTGCTCCAGTTCCTGCTGCTGACCTTACTTGTGCTGCTGTCCCCCAGGCACCTGCCTGCACTGCCAGGGCAACACCGAGGGGAAGCACTGCGAGCTCTGCAAGGAGGGCTTCTACAGAAGTGCCCACGCCTGCCACCGCTGCCCGTGCTCCACTGTGGCATCGACCGGCACCTGCCGAATACGTAAGACTTTTGTTTTGGTCTAACTCCTCTGATAATGAGCATAGCTCTTCTCAACGTGTTTCAATTCAGTGCTACTCAGAGTGCATCTGCCTAGGGGTTGGTTTACAGCCCGCGAGTCTCCCTTTGGTGGGACTGGGGCATCGTGCTGGAGGTAACGCCTGCCCCAGGAGCCCGCTGAGGCTCGTGGCGTTTTGCTGCTGCTCGCATCGCTCTTGCAAGAGCGGGTGCACAGCAGAGGTGACAGAAGCCCTTTGCTGCCAGCTGCAGCTGTGGCAGAGGCAGATCAGTCGCCACAGTACTTGTTCTGAAGAGCCTGCAAAGTTTTGCAGAGAGAAACTGCTGGGCTTGAAGCAGCCGGGAGAGGTTCAGGAGATGCCCAGCAGCACCATGCAGCCGTCTGTGCCTCTGTGAGCCTGCTTTTGGACATCTGCATGGGTCTCAAAACATCTTCCTGCTCTGTTTCAATGTAACCAAGAGAAGTCGTAGCTGTAATAAACATATGTAAGACTTCTTTTGATATTTCCTTAATCAGTTTTGCAGTCAAGCCTCCTCCGGCTTCATATAGGCCACAAACTTCCTGCAGATTGCTGATGTCCCCGATACAGTTCCAGCTGTTTCCTGAAATTGGCTGCTTGAGATGGAAGCGTTCAAGAGCAATCATCTGCTTGCTTAGCAATGTGCTGAGCATGCTCTGTGATGCTGGTACGAGGCATCAGAAAACCGCAAAGCTTTTTTTTTTCCCCTAGAAACAGAAGATGTAGCAGTTAAATTTTAAGCCAAAAATATAATTCTTTGAGATTCATTAACGCTCAGTGGCTGCTGATTTTGTCGTAGTGGTTTATAGTCAGGTCCTACAGAACAAATCCCACAGCAAGTGATTCTGTGCGAGGGGCTATGGCACATACCTCTTTTGCTTTCTCTGTTCTTTAGAGCTTGGCGAAGCTGCCCCAACGTGTGACAAATGCAAAGCTGGCTACACTGGCCCGAACTGCAATCAGTGTGACAGCGGCTACTACAACTCCGACAGCATCTGCATCAGGTGTCAGTGCAACGGGAATGTGGACCCAGCGCTGTCACCCAGCATCTGCAAGCCAGAGAACGGGGAGTGCATCGGCTGCCTGTACCACACTGCTGGCTTTCACTGCCAGGAGTGCGAGGACGGCTACGTCAGAGACCCCGAGGGAACCAACTGCACCAGGAAAGGTAAAACATGCTCCTCAAAGCAGGGCCGAAGCTTGCTGTGTGCATCAGATGGGCACAAGCTGCCTGAAGGCTGGGGAGGGAATGCTGGTAATTGTTCACGCAGTGTTTTTGGAGCTGAGGAGGAAGCAGCTTCAAAGTCTTCCAAGGTAAACACAGAACCCTACACCTGCTAAAGGGCTGGTTCAAGATGGTACTCAGGGAAGACTTCCCTGTAGGCAATTTCTTACACTTCTGAAGCTTTGTCCTCTATTACCAGAAGCTGGGCATGGCCTATATTGAAATGAGCAGCAGCAATGCTCCTGACATGCTGCTTGCCCTTGGCGTTCTGCAAATTCCTCGACAGACAGTTTCTTACGCAGGTCAAGACAGTGCGCTTGGAAGAAATCTATTTGCAGTGTATTTAAATGTAGGTTTTCAGATTTCCATTGCTTGATGTATTTGATCTCCTAGTGCCCACTGACTTGTCCAGATTGGCTAGTCCATTTTAAAGCACTGTCTAGTTCCCTGCAAAGTGTGTTCGTAGTAACTTTGGTCACCCCTGATACTGTGCAAACAATAACCAACTACTCAGAACAAATTTAGATATTCTTATTTTTGCTTCCTAAATGTGGAAGCCGAAGCTCACAGAGGTGAGACCCAGACTAACACAGCAAGTCAATGCCAGAATTTACTGGTACCTGCTCTGAGGTCTCTCATCAGTCTTCAGTCCACATCCGAGATGCTGCATGTAGCATCTTCAGGTGCAAGCTAGCGCTGGTACTTATAGAGGCTACTGCGTAGTAAAACTCAGAGTAAAATGAGAGAAAAAAGTTCTTATGTTGCCACTTCATTGGTTATCAGGAAGTTGTTCCACAGCGTGGATCTCCAGCTCCATGCATAGAGACATTAGCTGTGCCCTTAGGCATTAGATAAGAGAACCCAGAGTTCAGGAAAGTATCTGGGCCCAAATTCATCCTTGTCACCAACAGAGATTTAATTCAGATCTTCCATTAGGAGCTAATGCAGTTTTCACTCCCATGCTGCTCTCTGGAGGTGCAATCACAGAGCCCTCTGTGCAGGGCCATGATCAATACAAAAAAGTTGAATGCTCATTAGCTGCAACTTTACACCTCTACACAGCTCTGACTTTGTGCAAAGAACTACATGACCTTGCTCCATTAAAATCCGTATGGATGATTTTGCTTGTGTATTTGCAGTTTTCACCATATGTTTTATTTTAGTGACATCATTATAGTCAATTCCTGATGTTGGAAAAGACTGTCCCCTTTCAAAGGGACTGGGACGTGTTCATCTAGCTTTCCTGTTTCCGTGACACCTGTTTTTTCTCTTTCTTACTATGCAATTACAAAGGCTGACAGTTTCTTTCACTTGTTTAAAAATTGACCTGCAGATGTACTGTGCATTAACTAGTTTTGGGATGAGATTTTCGTAAACCACGAGTGCATCTGAGTGGCCTAGTTTTGAGTGGCTTCTAGAGTGAAATCCTCACCAGATCTGCAGATGAAATTGCCGGGGTCAGAGGCTCTATGAAGTGGTTGCAGCTGATAAGACAGCGTGCTTTGTACAGCCTGGGCAAAGCTAAAACCAGCCTCAGGTTTCCACAGGGACCATTCTCAAACCTGACCACGACTGTGATGCTTTCAAGGCTGATTGGGAGAATTTTCAAAAGATGCGTGGGATGACCAAAGTGAGGGGTTTTGGCCCCCGGGTGGATGGTGTTCCTGCCGCAGCAGTCCAGCGCAGCAGCCGGGACGTGCGATGCAGCGCGGCACCGTGCCGCCCCGCAGAGCATCGCCGCCGTCCCCGGGCGCAGGCACGTGGGCTGCCGGTGCGGCCCCGGCCCCCCGGCGCTCGCTCATGGCACGAGGCAGCAGCAGCTTTGCAGAGGCTGCGGTCGAATGGAGCAGCTGGATGCGACGCTCCTGAGGAAGCTGCCAAAGCAGCCCATTGACTGAACAGCTGCTGCTCTCAAGGAGCGGTCTTAGGACATCTGGAGGGCTGGCACGGCTCTGGTGAGCGGAAACAGGCGCTGTTGTATCGGCCCAGAAGCCACAGCCCGCCATCAGAGCACGGCACTGTTTCCCCATGATGTTACCGTCACGGCCAGGAAATGTTTTCACCCTTGTCCCCCTTGCCAGCGCTTAGCTGCTGCTGACTCACAAATACAGCCCAGAAAAGTCCTGTTTCCTTGCTGGTGAATCAGCCATTGTCTTGGTTCTGTTTTTTCTAATTATAGCTACTGGCCGGATTTGCCAAGAATTAAGTGTTGATGAAGGAATTTGGAAAGGATGACTGAATTCCTCATGCCCTTCTCCCAAAGCCATATCCAGGAACCTCTTGCTCCTGTCACATTGCTTCCTACTGCTCAATTCAGCCTGGTATCACACAGAGAAATGCCTTCTGCGTCCAGCATCCTGAACATCCTTATCAACCTAGCACAGCACCTGCAGAGAAAAGAGAACCTGCTGCAGGGAGGGACACAGAGCAGGAGCCTGCATTAGGAGCGTGATGCTTCCTCCAGAGGCGTTTCTTCCTCCATTGCCTGACCGGGGAATCTGGCAGCCCAAAGTTAACCCATGGGAGTTCCCCTGAGGGCCCATGGCAGGAGATGTGCTCAATATTTGCGGCTCCTGATGCCATTGGAGATGTAACTTTGTGCAAAATTAGTCCTTCAGAAGTGACTCCCCTCCTCAGTCATCATTAGTAGATGTTCTTTCCAGGAGAGCTGGATCAATACAGCAAGGCACCATCAGCTGTAATTGCTGCAGCTGTAAGTGGCTTTAAAATGAAGTTGTACTTCTGATAGCGGAAAGAGGGTGCAGACTGTCCTGTAGAACAATATGTGTAGAGTACATTTTGGTTGATTGAGGTTTCAGCTTCTGGAAGGTTATTCCTGTAAAGAAAATACTTTAGTCACATTTTGGAAAATGCTCAGGTTCTTATGGTGCTTTCTGAGGCCTCGAGCTCAGCAGGTTTGAAGAAGGCTTAATCAGTTCGCTTCCCACTTAGGAGATCTCCAGTGTTAACTTGTGGCTGACTCCTAGAACCGAGAAGGGGGTTATCCTGTGTCGGCTGGAAGCAAGGGAGGTTCTTGGCTGTATTGTGGCTGGGAACAGGCTGCTGAAGAGGATGGGGCTTGTGAGATGGTCTGCTTGTCCCCATGTTCTTGTCCTCTGTGTGCGGACGTGCGCCAGCAGCTGAAACCAAAACAGGATCCAAACTAACTTCCCCTGCGTTCATAGGCTCCAGGAGAACATCCAGAGTCTTTTTGTTGTGATTCAGCTACCTTCTGCCTCTGGTTATTTCCATGAGGTTTGTGTATGACTTCATTCAAAGTGGAACTGGGATTGTTTTGTCCTTTTACATACCACAGTGTAAATATTGAAGCTCGGCGCTAAACACTGTGGCAGCAGAATACTGATGGTTCATTGTTTTCAGTTTTGATCTTCTTGTACAGGTAAGACAGAAACAATCCTGTACTGCGACCATAAATCCTACATCTAGTGTACTGTGAAAGGTGCGTGCTCCTGGAGTCACAGTGCCCTGCCAGCCTGATTGCGCAGCCCACGCAGACAGCAAGTGCAACTCTGCCTTCATTAGACTCCAAGCTCTTGCCGAGCTCGGTGGAGCCCTGTTTTCATGTGCTGAGTATGAGCTGGACCAGGTGGCTTGCTATCATCATAAGCTCATGTATCTAACACTCAGGCTTGGCTAGTGCACTTACTCATCCATCTTCGGATAGTAAACTTATCCATCCATCACCAGATTTGCACAGGATCTCTGCAGTCAGTGAGCACTTAGCACAGAATTATTAGAATTATTTAGAATTATTAGAATTATTTTAAAAATCCCTGGTAACCTTTTTTGTGAGTTATTTTGAAAAAATTCCAGCTTTAACAGTGTAGACTTGATTGACATAACTGTTATATAAAAGTGTGTGTTTGATTCCAGCTTATCATATTTTTTATTGTTCATACCTGTATTTTTTTTTGTTTTGTAGAAGCCACTCTTGGTCCAGAAACAAGAGAGTTCACAGCTTCTGCTCCAAATGCTAGTAAGGCAACATCATTTCCAACTGGAGTGATAAACAGTACATTGTCACCAACAACTATACAGACTGTATTTCCTATAAGTTCCTCTGACAATAGTACCTCTGCTTTTGCAGATGTTTCTTGGACTCAGTTTAACATAATTATTTTGACAGTTATCATCATTGTTGTGGTCCTCCTAATGGGCTTTGTGGGTGCTGTCTACATGTACCGTGAGTATCAAAACAGAAAACTCAACGCTCCTTTTTGGACCATTGAACTCAAAGAGGACAACATCAGTTTTAGCAGCTACCATGACAGCATCCCCAACGCTGACGTTTCGGGGCTGTTGGAAGATGATGGAAATGAAGTCGCACCGAATGGACAGCTAACGCTGACAACTCCCATGCACAATTATAAAGCTTAGAAGAAGCAGCAATCCAGCTATTCCAAAGTTGGCTTAAAGAAGTTACAGGGCTTGTTGAAGGGGTATCAGGATCCGTGCCAAGGCTCCATGCAGAGGAATTTGCTCTTCAGATACTCGTATGCTGGGCATGCTGTAGCTTGCAGGTGAACAGAAAAAAGGTGTAGTGCATCTGAATTTCAGGTAATATGGTGAAATGCATTCAATGTCTTGTTCTCCATAAAGACCCATAGAATTCACTGTTGTTGAAGACTTGATTATGCTGATCTTAAAATATCTTTTTTATGAAGAGGTGATGGGGTGGCAAAAGCAATACCCCGTGATTAATCAGAAGCTACTGTATTTCCAGCCAACGTAACACTTATGCCTGCATCCTTTAGCTTGAAAAGTAGCTTGTGAAGTAACAGTGGATTTTCAGGAAGTAGACCTTTGTAAAGGCTTCATATTAGTTCCTGATACAAATTTGTTTGAAAAGGAGGACAAAAAAAAGGGAAATGATTGTTCACTGTACTACCAAGAGGCAAGTAGAGGAGTGAGTTGCACACTTGAACAAAAGTCACCATTATCTGTTTCCACTAAGCTGGGAAACAGGAAAAAATATTTCAAAAATATTGGAGTTAGGGAGGAGAGTAAGCTTTTCCCTTTCTGAGTATTTATACAGGGTGATGATGCTATTAAAACATAGCAATCCACTTTTTTTTCTAGAAGAAGTTAATGAACTTGTATAGTTTCTGTGCAAGGGAAGACGACAAGACATCTCAGGGTTGCCATGTAAAAATAAAAGCTAGGCTTCATATCCTACCCTGATAGAAATGGTGTGTTCTGTATATAAAATGTAATATATCTTCTTGGAATTGTATTTGTAATTATTTGTAAAAAAGAAAACCAACCAACCAAAAAAGCCAACAACAAAACCATGGTCCCCCTCCCCAACCTTCTCTATTCCCCAGTCATATTTTATCATCTGGATTTTAATTGTACAGCGGTTAGTGGCATTGTTTAAAAAGGAAAAAAAAATGAGGATTGTTTAAAATACTGTAAATTAGATGGCAATATTGTTGGAGCTGGGACTCTGGCAAACACCCACTGCTTAAAGCTTTTCTTCTAGTGTGTCATCGAATAACTTTCTTTTTTAGAGAAAATGTGAGTGCTCCCTACTTATATCTGTCAAATTTCCCCGTTCCTTTAAATACAGAGTAAA
The DNA here is from genome assembly GCA_013399475.1 of Chauna torquata. Lineage (NCBI taxonomy): Eukaryota > Metazoa > Chordata > Aves > Anseriformes > Anhimidae > Chauna > Chauna torquata. The sequence goes on along the minus strand of VXAL01012859.1, from coordinate 24,070 downwards.
TAGCCAGTGTCGCAATGAGTAGGGCCTAATAGGTGTCCAACAGCCAGATGTGCCATTTCGTTATTTGCTTTTAAATCTTTATACAAGATGCAAATACACTGGCATGGATGCATTGAGAGCCTGGTCTCGATGACCGAGCTTTTCTGAAGTGGCTGCTCATCACGTGCGGGATCTCGTTGCTGTCCCTCCCGTGCCGACACAGTGGTGGGGAGGGCTGGGCGCAGCCTTGTGGCCTCTCTGGAAGGGCAAAGGCAAAAATCTCCTGGATTTGGGTGGAAACGGCTTTTGGCCGCAGAGCTCACAGGAGCTGATCTGCACTTCTAGCCTTAAAAGCTGAAAGTGCACAGATGCTTTCAGGAAATTCATGTAGCACAAGGTGGTCTTGGGGAATCAGCTGCCAAAAAACCTACAGAGGACTACAGGTTTCACAGATTCCCCTGATTTTTAGGGGGCCAGCGAACTGTTGGCAGAGGGAGAACAGCAAACAGGCAGCACTGTGCAGGGAGGTCGCGCCGTGGGGCATCTTGCTGGCACCTGCAGCGCGCGCGTGCCTCGGGGCGGCACTGTGCCCTGCCCGTGCCGGGGAGCCACAGGGTCAGCCCCGTGAAAATCAGAACCATTACACTGAAGCAGGGCATGAAACAAGTATTTCACCAAACTCACGGCCAACCTCAGAACTAAAGCTGCGTTGCTGCGCGTGTTCGTGCTTTGCAAGCAACTGGTGCTGAGGATAAATGAAGTACCTGCTAAAGGTCAGCAGGAGCTGACTGATGCATCCTCAGAGCCGGGCAAAGTAAATATTTCTCAGTGTGAGAAATGGTAGGAAGAATATGGTGTTTATTTATTTGCTTTCTGGTGCTGCATGGAGGCTTTTCTTATCGTTGGAGACTTTTTTGGGGGAAGGGGAATAGGTGCTTTAAACACATGCACAAAGATGCCATTTCTGCCTCAAAAACTTGCTGCCTGGTTTAAAGGTGAGGCACAGCAAGGAAGGAAAATAGCCGAGGATGGCCAAGGGAAATGGTGAGAGCACAATGTGGTATTGCATGGAGGCAAACGTGGAAGAGCTCCTGCTGCCTGCCGTGGGCCTGGGTGAGGTCCCGTAGTTTAGGTAATAAATTGGGCTGAAGTCACTCAGAGCAATGCTACTTTTAGTTATAAAGTAGGGGAGGAATGGAGGAGAAAATCTGGATATTGCTAATCCTCGAGTTACTCATCCAGCTTTTAAAGAGCAGAGTGGTGACAAAATAGAGAATTTCCTAAAGATTGTAATTATTTGGCAGTGCTCATTTTGTGATACACTTGCACTTGGTCACTTCATAGGGTGGGGAAAGGTAATTTAGGAGCTGTTAGCTTCTCGGATGAATGCCAGCAGGCAAAGTGAAGGACAGGTTGATCACTCTAATGTTTCCAAAATATTTTAGTAGGTGTTACCATCTTTGCCACAAAATGCCTCTTCCCCAATTTGGTAAGACTGTAGGCTACTTTGTAACGGGAATAGGCTTTGATTTTTCTCTCACTATAGAAATAATGACCATCTGCAAACTGGAGCATGAGTTCAGATGCTGAGCCATCCTAGTCCGTGCCTACCATGGCAAGGGAGGTGTTTGCATCTAGGCTGCTTCTGACCTCCAAATGACTGTAAGCACTTCATGTTTTAGCCCCGGGTTAGAAAAGAGGAGGAGGTCGGGATGCCTTATGGTCAGTCTGCAGGGCGGGCGATACGATATGGCTGTGGACTGTGGTCTGTGGGTTGCACATCAGGATGAAGGGATCTAACCGGCCCCCGCAGATGTGATGGCAAGTGCAGCCGGGCCAGGGGACCTGGCTGCCCAGGTTTGGACAGCAGAGGAAAGTACAGGATGTTCCTTAGCAGGGACTGGAGCACAGCAAGGATGTGGCACTAGGACAACGCTTGTCAGAAGGCAAGACGGCTCAGCAGGAAAAAAACAGCCATCTCCAGGCAGCCAGACCTTTGGCTTAGAGGAATGACATTTATAAAGGGAGATCGGTGGCTGAGCAAGGAAAGAACAAACAGCTTCATGTTGACTTTGATCTTAGATCTTCCTTGCTGCCTCCATCAATTGTGCAGCCATCCCCTGGGCACCGCAGGAGGAGAGGAAGAAGCCGAGCTAGTTATATCTCCAGTCAGCTTGGGCTGGCGTCTCACCTGGATGTGGTGCAGAGCCAAAACACCTGCACCAGTGTACTAAAAGCCACCAGGACCGCCAGCCTGCCCTGTGTTATCGTTTGTCGTGAAGCTTCCCAGATGTTGAGGTTTGCCCCGTGCCACACTGGGATATGGGTAGGCGGACCAGAACGGACTTACAGGGCAGCACTGGGGCCCAACTCAGAAGCTGTTAAGAAAGCGGGAAGGCATCTAGGAGACTTCTAGGGCTGATGTGGCAATACAGTACGCAGAGCTTTCATCTTCTAACTGGGTATGCTGCTGTCTGGCTGCAGTGCTGTGGCTGTTGTAGGGAAGGGCTGCCGATGGGATGGTACAGTAGCTGCAGAGCATAGAGAAGGTACGATGAGGTGGGTAAGGGTGGGAAGCCAGCTCTCCAGGCCTGATCCTTAGGGTCGTGAGGGCCCTGTGGACCCAGCTGGTCTGGATGGGGTGAGTTCAGTTCCACAGTCAAGTAACTGAAGGCAAGACGATAAAGGGCAAAAAGCAATGATGTGTCAAAGGCAAGGGGCAGCCTGGCTGGCTCACAACTTAGGAGAGCATTTGGTAAGCACAGAGTGCAACAGACATGCAAAAGTATGATTGGGTTAATGTGAGTAGATGATTTTAAATCTTACGAACCACTGTAGCTAGAAATAACTGCATGGAGCACTAGCCCTGGGGAGCTCTCAGGAGATGTCATCCATTGGAGTGATAATTGCCCTGGACCAGGCTGAGCAAACTTAGCACATTGGAAGCCATTTATGAAAGAGGAGGGGATGTATTCGCATCCTCTAGGTATCCTGGGCCAGTTAACCACTGCTATACAGCGTCTTTATCCTAAAAGTTACATGCAATGTAAATGTGGCAGAAAGTTTGCACAGACTCCTTTAAATAAAGGATATAAAATTGAATCCTAAAAATATGTTTCTCTTTAAAGTGAGGTTTTAAAATGAGCTCCCACAGGATTCTGCTCTTTGTGTGTCAGAGGGATGGACTAAAATAAGAAAAATACGGGCCTTGAAGTTGTACTTGCTCCCAACTGAAACCCATCAGTCTTACTACGCATCCAAATAAGGCGTCTCCTAAGCATATGCTATGCTTACAAATGCATTTCTAAAAAAAAAAAAAAAAAGTGTATGATTTGAATATATGTCAGAATTTATACAGAAGAATGTTATTTAAAATGAATAAAAATAAATGTATATAATTTGTATCTATGCCACTTGGATTTTTGCATTTGTTTTTTGTTCATTAGAGTTCAGCAGGAGTCTTTCCATGGATAGCAATCAGAGCTGGATTGAAACCTAAAGGATTGAATCTGATCTCATCCCAGTAATGACATTTGTTCCAAGAGAATTGTTCCTTCATTATAGCCCTGTATGTGAGATGAGAACTATGGCCTAAAAATGTTTTTTAACATCAGATATTCATTAGTACAGCTAACACTGGGTCAGATAATCCATCTAAAAAATGAGCCCTATGATCTCTTGTGTCTGTTAGTAACCATTCCAGCTTTCAGCTTTCATTAACATGTTTGGTAGCTGGACAGTCAATGCATATTTCCCCATTATTGTGTGTAATATTCACATAGACATATTTTGTCAGAGATCTATGCAGACCTTAAAAATGAAACCTATAGAGCAAAGCTAGAAATTCGAAGAGGGTATATCATATTTTTCTTCATGACCACAATGGATCTTCCAAAGGAAATTTATGTTCATCAGATACTCTGAAATCCACATCTGTGGCATCAGTAGTTTTGAACATTTTTTTTGGTAATGTCTGCAAAAGGACCTATGAAAAATTTGCATTTCTTTCTCACTTTTCAGTGTTAAGAAATTATCTTTTTGGTGCAGATACAAATGCTAAAGGCTAGTTTTGCCTGCTGAATGTTATGTCTAACTCTTTGACACCTATTAAGCAAAGAACTTGAAGAGAGTTAAGTCAGCATCAATTAAGCAAGCACTTAAGAACTACATGTTCATTCAGATGCTTAACTGAGCCAGAGCTATAAAAGCAAGGGCCACACGGGTGAAATTTTCAGGGAGTTTATTGAAACCTGATTTGCTTTAGCAGAACAATTTGATTCTGCATGACTTAGCTGAGGAGGAATTTTGCTCTGAACTGTAACAGGAGCGAGCATAACTGAACCCTGAACTGGGTCCCCAGTGTCGGGACCTGAGGACAGGACCCAGGCTCAGCTGATGGTGACATCCATCCTCCTCCTGCCACCATCAGGCTTCAGCCACAGTGCACTGAGCAGCTGAATGTCATCCTGCTCCCTTCGAGTTTGCGGTCAACGTGATCAATATCATTGCCCTCTCCTTAAGTATCTTTTTCCTAGACTCCCTTTAGCACTTTGTTTCTGAAGCAATGAGGTTCTCAGACTGCCTTGTAAAGCAGGAGAGCGCTGTTCCAGCATGGCTTGCTGGTACGAGGATTTTCCATAATCTCCCCAAATGTATTGCTAGTTAAGATAAGGTTAAGTAACATTAAGCAGATTATCAGGATGCAAGTTGTTAACCGCTTCTAAACAATACGTTTACCCTGCCTGCCCCTTGCAGCTCCTTCGTGCTGCTGCAGATTTTAAAACATTGGGCACTGCAGTAACCCAGGAAAGTTTTCCATCATGTTGGTGTATGTATGCGTGTATATCTGCATCTGTATGCCTTTGTCCATCAGACAACCATTTCACGAAGTGAAAACAAGGAGGGCCCTGCTGATTTCCTTTCAAAAGGTAATACACTGAGACATGCAACATGGCTCTGCAGACACAGAGGTGCTGTACCAGCCCACAGCACACAAGCAGTGAATGATTCATGCTGTACTTGTGGCTGATGGATGCTGATTTAATGGCGTGCATCAAATGTGTAATACCTTACTGTAACCTTAACCGATAGCACACTGGTATCCTCTCAGTAAGTGGCCTTCACTCATTTTATGAAGGTCTGCTTTGTAAGCACGTGAAGCCACCTTGCAGATGGGCTGACCGGATCCTGGTGCCATATGGCAGACCTGACTTTGCAAACAACTTCAGTTGGGCAGAAGGTGAGGCCACTGCAAAAGGGGAGCCAGTCACATAAGGTGACAAATGTCTCTCAAAGGCTGTGGGGGAGTCGGAGGGACTGAGCATCTCTTAGAGTCCTCAGACCCCACACGCAAAGCATCAGGCATGTCCAACTGGAAAGGAGATGAGATTAAGAGCTTACTTGTACTAAGCAGTGCCTGGCATTTCCTTCTGTTTGGGGCACTGACAGCTGCTCCACCGCACACTTGTGCACATCAAATTGAGACAGCAGCAGGGATGGGAAGCCCACCGTGACCACACACATCCAGGAGTTGCAAAACACAGCGCAATGCCTGCTACCACTGGTCCGGGGTGTTTTACAGGCTTACAACGTTCATCTATTCTGATCAGAGAGCAGAGCCGTGGGCAGGTACACTGAGAAAATGAAGCTAACAGGGCACCACGACAGTTTGGAATAATGAATCCATAAAATTACCATGGCCCATGGTTGCGTGTCAGCCTTAACAGTGGCCTATTTCCTGGCCAGGTAAGAATCCCCGTGAGATAGCCCAGGCTGAGTGAAATCTGACACACGCAGTACTGCCAAGGAAACCAAATCTAGTGCTTCAACATGCGGTTAATCCAGCAGTGAGAGCAACTCAAGTGTCTCGCCTGAGCTTCCCTGTGTTACAGTGACACAAAGAAATGGAAATTACATATTTATTGTTAATGCTCCAGGTGCTCAGAGGCAGAGGCAGGGGTGGATTTCCCTGCGCCTTACCCCCTGGGCCAGCAGCTGCAGAAAAATCCGTTTTTGCTGTAGAGGGATTATATTATATGCCACACAAGTTTTAGCACAGTGCCCTGGTTCAAATCTTAAACATCACAGGGAAGCATTTCAATCCTACAGAGCTTGAAATACTGAGTTAAAAAGAGGTAGAAGTGTGAAGCAGAGCGAGGGCTGGCTTTGGGGCTCCACTTGCTTCCCCGTGCAGCTGCGGCTGATGCCCTGCCTGCTCCTCTGCGTCTGCGGGCAGGTGCTGCAGCGTGTTACGGCACTGGAATTTGGAACTAAAGGGTAAGTACTTTTCTCTCAGAGACTGACGCTGTTTTGGCACGGCGGCGGACATGGAAACAGTCAGCCCGCGCGGCCCCGCCAGGCCTGGCAGGAGCCCCGGCTCCTGGCGCAGCCCAGCAAAGGCCCCTTCCAGGCTCGCGTCTCTTGGAGCTGGGCCCGACGCACCCGGGGAGGCGTGGAGGGCGCTGCTCGCAGCCCAGCGCCGTCCCCTCGCCCCGGCTGCCGCCCCGGCTGCGGCCTTCAGGCGCCTCCCCGCAGACCCGTGAGGCGCGCCCAGGCTGCCCTCAGCAAAGATGGCAGCGGTCCGCAACCTTCCATTCCCCATAGGGACGGTCCGCTGTGCCCTGAGTAGAGATGGCAACGAAGCATCGTTGCCTCTCTGTCTTGCTTTAGAAAAGATGGCGGCTCGCGTACGTCGCTGCTGCTTCCCTCACTCAAAATGGCGCCCGATCGCTTTCTTCCCTTTTGCTCTGCAGGCAGTTGCCACCATCCCCCGCCCCACTCTGCCCTCAGCCAACATGGTGCCTGCCCGCCCAACTCCAGCCAGCGCCCGCAGCAAACATGGCGGCTCCCCTTTAGTTCTACTGTGCCCGCCCCTTGCCCTCCTCCGCGGTGCCTTCAGCGGCTTCACCTTCGTCGACGCAAAGATGGCGGAAGCGGTTGCGGCCGTTTGAATTCCAGCGAAGCCGCCAAAGCCGCGCACAAAGGAGCCGGAGCCGTGGTCGGCGGCGCCATGGACTCGCTGCCGGGGGAGGATCTGACGCTGCCGGTGGCGCTTGAGGGCAGGTAGGCGGGCGGGGCCGTTGGGTGGGCGCGGGGCGCCCCGCGGCCGCCGGGCTCGCCGCCCCGCGGGTGCCTGTGCGTGTGGCGGGGGCC